>QEPC01011926.1:2011452-2048415 GCA_003113815.1 Sphenodon punctatus | reverse complement strand
CCCCCACGTGCCCCCTCCCCCCCACCATGTACCCCCCGCCGCCCCCTCTCCAACCCCCCAATTTACTCACTGGCAGCGGCTCCATCAGGCTCCTCTCTGTCCTCTCTGCTGCGGACCTGATGGCTGCGCGGGAGCTCCCAGGCCCAAACTGTTCAGTCGAGCCTGGGAGCGGCCGCACAGCCGGGTTTCCCCAAGTTCCCCTCCTCCTCCCAGAGTCGAGTCAATTTGACTCGACAGGGAGGGAGGGAGGGGAGGCTGGGAGCTGCGTGCGCGACAGGAGCTCCCAGCCCCCCTCCCTGCACAGCTGCAGGACACTGGGCAGTTCATACCAGGGTGCCTGTATGTAGCACCATGGTATGGACTTTCCCCCTGCCCGGCCCCTGCAATGGAATAGTGCCCCTTGCGGCACTATTCCATTGCAGGGTCCCTTTATGCAGAATGGACAGCACTTCCAGCCACCCACTCCACATAAAGGGAAAAAACGCCTCCCTTTTGTCCCTGAAAGGCTTCCTTAGGAAGCCTTTCCGGGGGGGGGGGTGTCACCAGTTGTGTGCGCGTACACACAACTGGTGAAACTGTTCGGAGCCATCTCGAAGAACCTGGTTTAGACCAGGTTCTTCGAGATGGCTCCAAACATTCACTACAGCGCGTGGCTGCTTTTTTATTTTTTTTAAATTTTTTATAGCACTGCAGTGCTGTCAGGGCCGGCCGGGGGAGTCTTGGGACCAGGAGGGGTATTGCCCCTCCCGCCCTAGGCGGCTCACCGCCCCTGATTGGCAGCATTGGGGAAAATGCAGTGAACATGGCTAAAGGTACAAATATGAATAAATACACATTTAGAAACACAAATACTTGACTGTGTCTGCTCTAGTTGGGAAGGAGGGACTAGTGCATATGTGTTCAAGGAGAGCATTCCAGACTTAAAGGGCAGCATGAGAGAAGGAGTGAAGATAATTTAGGGGGCAGGAGACTCTGGGGCAGGGGGGTGAGGGAGTGGCAGTGGAGGAGTCATATTCCTATGTGGAAACATAGCAGGAAAGGAGGGTAGATAGGGAGAAATAAGGCCATGAAGTGGAAGCGTAGGAGGGCATCTGGAGGAGGCCCAAAACATTATCAGTGTGTGTGACTGATAAAATAAAATCCATACAAGATACATGGTACTTCACTCCAATAAAGATAAATAATTTAAAAAGGGAGTTCTAAATGCCAATGAGATTATGGAGTAGAGAATTTTCTACATATATGGATGGATTTCCTTAAAATAACTGTATTCTGGAGGAAAATATCAAGTGAAATAGTCCAACACCGCAATCCTCTATCTGTTTCATGCTGGCACTCACTCAGTCTCCTTCACTTCAATAGGACTATAGCATCAGTGTCATGAACATTATAAGTTACTATTATGACAATCCATGAAGTCTCAGCAGTAACGTGTTGTAAAACCAATTCATGTAACCTGGGGGTGTTTGGTGTCTAACTGATTGTGTTAACATTTAGAATGACATAGTATTGAATACGAGCTAGAATGAAAGCTGTAACAAAAGATCAGGAAACCTAATCAAGATAAGGCAAGACTGGCCCAGACAAAGGGGTCTGCCCCCAATACACATTCAAGCAGCCTGTGTGACCCCAGACAGGTACCTGGGGAGAGGTGAGAAGAGAAACAAAGGAACTGCATGAGCTGTGGGTGGATCAAACGTTGCTCTAGGCTGTTGCCTGCAACTCTACGGCTTTGCGCGGGGCAACCCCCAGCTAGGAGTTGCAGCGGCTGTCCACCAAGTAGACAGACTGCAGATCCACCTCCTGCTGGTGCCCCGGGTTTGGGGAGCCCACTCTGCTTGCGGGGCTCTGAAGCTCTGCAAGTGGAGCTGGAGCAGAGCAGGAAGCCTGGGTGCAAATAGACGGACGGATGCCCAGGGGTGAGGCAGAGCGAAGCTGTGGGTGCAATCCCCCATGTAAAAGCACCCATTCTCTTCTTGGTAAGTTCACTGCACTAAAACCTTTCACTCATGCAACATAACTAAGGCCACATTCATGCAAACAGCTAAATCAGTTTAATAAGTCCTTAACTGGTGCTTAATGTGCAAAAAAATGAATTGCTGGCACCCGTGCCTACCCCAGAAGCCACACCTCCTAGCCCAGAGCTTCTCAGAGCAGGAAATGAACCCTGTTCTCCAGCTCGCAACCCAACCACTGGACTAACTTGCCTTTCTGCAGCTGAATATACAACAGAAGTTCTTGTGATTTAATCTATATGATTGTGCCATGAGGATGGAGAAGGAAAGTCTTTAATAAATTTTTTAAAAACCAAGTGTTTTTTTCTTGCTTTTGTTCCCACCTCCCAAAATAGCCAGTACTGATCTTTCACATTTTGGGGTGCACACTCCTACTGGGAACGTTTCCCAGAGCTCTGCCCTAGCAATTAAATTCAAGGGGGGTGAGCCCTGGCAAACCCCTCCATCAATTAAGCCCTGTCCTTAATTCGCTTGTATCTCAGTATCATTCACATATCAAGCAACAGAATTTGGGAGTAGGAGGTGAATGCTTTCCATACAAAGTATGAAGAGATAGGTGTCACCCTGTGCACTTTTATGAGATGGCCACTGGGGGCAGGTGGCGGCAGTACTAAATTGGTTTAGGAGTGTTGTATGAATGATAGCAAAGTGAGTTACTAAAACCTGAATAATTGTTTTGGCTTTGATAAATTGGTTCAGCTTTGTATGTGTGACCGTTGTCTAATGTAGTTAGTTAGCATCATCCCTTACAGATAGTATCGCTAGGTGCTCTAAATTGTGCCAACTAGGGATGGGGATTTCGGTTTTGGATAGAACTGGAACAATACAAAAATGGCTGTTTCAGTGCTATCAGAAATTTCGGTTCTCTTTTCGGTTTTGGGGTTTTTGCATTGAAAAATTTTTTGGTTGGGTTTTTTTTTTTCAATGCAAAAAAAAAAAAAATCAATGCAAAAAAAAATTGAAACCAAAACCAAGAAGAGAACTGATATTCTTGTAGAACCAAAACCGAAAAAACCTAAACTGAATTGGTCCCTAATGCCAACCAAACACACCTCGTGAAATAGGTCTACATCTTTAGAAATTAATAGCTGCAATCACAGAAATGACTCGGTTCCCATTCTCCACCATTGAAGTCAATGGCTTAGCTCCCATTGAACTTAATAGTGAAGGATCGTGCCCTTAGTTACTTACACTAATGTAAATGGGAAAGTACCATCTCTGAAGTCAATAGTTGAAGTAAAAGGGGAAACATGCTAAACTCTGCATATAGGACCCTGATTCAAGAGCTTACATGTAAAAATTACTCTGGTCATTTAAACCAGGGATGGGGAACTTCAAGCTCTGGGGCCAAATATGGGCCCATGGGTGGTTTTTATTTGGCCCTTTTCCAGTTCCTGGGTCTGCCCCCTGGATCCACTTCCTACCCCCAACCACTGAAAAACTGAACTCTTGGTAAGGGAGAAGAGGGCATGCACACAAGGGGTGAAAACAGACATGACGCTAACCACCCTTGGTGGTCATTTATGCATGTTGCAGGGCTGCACAGGGCACCAATACAGCCCTGCAACATGCATAAATGACCACCAAAGGTGGTTAAAGGGTGGTTAGCATCATGTCTGTTTTCACCCAAGGATAGGGGACAGATCCACGATCTGGTCTCTTGCTGAATACATTTCTTAAGAACCCCCACCTCCAACTTCTTTGTGGCCCTCAGAGTTTATACTACTTTTCAGAGTGGCTTCTGAAAGGGAAAAGGTTCCCCACCCCTGCCTTAAAACCATGAGGTTTGAATCTGACCCACATCTAACCTTCAAGCAGAATACTGATGTATCTACAGGCATGGAAGAGCTTTGTATGAATAGCTGTTGTATAAGACCTGAGAGGATAGTCACTCTTATCTTTCTGTAGGCAGAAATGATGCAGATTTTTACAAGCACAGTCATTGTCTCCCTTCAGATATTGAAATTAAATCCAGGTAGATCAATATGCACGGGATTAATTAAGTCAGAAAGCAAGCCATCTGTTTGCCCTGCCAAGGTGTGTCTGCTCCCCTGAAGGCGCCTCTGTCAGTGTTTGGAGACTGCTCTTTATTTTGTCTGCAATCGGAATCTGAGTAAGATCGTACAGATAGGAAGCCAGCCATAAAGGACAGTGCCAAAGCAGTTTTATAATTATGAAAATTCCTTCTTTCCTCACTGCTAGCTTTAATAACACCTAGAAATTTGAAACTCAAATCTCTTCCTTTAACTCCCTTACTTCCCCTTCCTTTTTTTATTCAGCAAACAAGTTTGCTGGGTTCTTGGCCCGATTAGAGTGTAGCACAGAGGTCCCCAAACTTTGGGTCATATCCCCAAGTAGAGTTCCACCATCTATAAATGGGGGTAATAATCCTCCAAAATATATTCTGATTGGCTTTCTGGGTCACAGAACTGAGTGTCAAAATGGTTCACAGAGACAAAGGTTTTGGGACAACTCTGGTGCAGGAGGGGGTGCCCTTGTTTGTTATAATACGGTTGCTATGAAGTCGCACAGTCTGAAGGACAACAGGGTTCTTAGTTCCCAGTCCCTTGCTCTAACCCACTTTGAAAATTAGAGCAAGTTTTGAGAGCCAGATAGAAGCGGGGCAGCTTAGGGAGTGCACTCAGGCAGAGGAAGGTCCCCACCTGTGATATGGGTCTGTCTGTCCCCTAGTCTTGTGTTAATACCTTCATCTCCGCTCCCTTATCCTGAGCTCAGTCTTTCACTGCTTGGGGGTAGGAATTGGATCCAGGGGATAGGATCCAGGAACTGGAAAGGGGCTGTTATTGATGGGGTCCAGCCTCCTTTGGTCACTCAGGTTCACAGCCTTGAGGTGCTCTTGGATCCACTGCTGGGCCTGGATTGCCAAGTTGCGGTGGTGGCCAGAAGCTCTTTTCACCAACTTTATCTAGTGAGAAGGCTTTTTAAAAGAAAAATCAGATTCAGATTTGACCACCATCATTCATGCCTTTGTAAGCTCGAGACTAGACAACAGCAATGTGCTCTCTGTGGGGCTGCCTCTGATAATGGTTCAGAAGCTGCAGTTGGTGCAAAACGCGGCGGCCCATCTTCTGTCAGGGATGGGTCATCGGGAGCACATTACACTGGTGCTCCAGAGTCTGCACTGGCTGCCAATAGCTTTACAGGCCTGACTCAAGGTGCTGGTTCTGATGATAAAACCCTAAATGGCTTGGGTCCCAGGCATCTGAAAAGCCACCTTTTCCCTTATGTTCCATTGTGGCCTCTGAGGTCGGCCAGGAATGCTCTCTTGTGGGTACCATCTGCCCGTGACGTTTCCACAAGAGCACGCACAGAGGCGTTCTCAGTGGCTACCCCACAATTATGGAACTCCCTCCTCTTCAAGATCCACCCTAAGCCCAAGCCTGCTCATCTTCCGGAAGAGATGTAAGACTTTTTTGTTTTGTTTGGCCAGGCATTTGGCAGGCAGGGATAAGGTTGGGTGGAGAGGTTTTGGAAAAGGTTGGTGGGTGGGGAGTTAGGTTTTTTTTTGTGTTTAACTTGCTTTATATGTTTTTATCTCTTGTAAGCTATCCTGAGCTATTTGGGGAGGGCAGGGTAAAAACTGGAATAAATAAGGTATAAAAACTACCCACACCCTTCTCTAGCCATTGACTGCGCCATTATTTCTACAGGATTTCACTGAATGGCAGGCATGGAAAACGCTGCACATGTTTTAGCAGCTGACTCATTAAGGATATAATCCAGGCTTGGAAAAAATAATTGGCAACTCTAGTAGCATGGACAGATGTGTCAATAACAAGGCCTCAAACTGGTGTCTAGAGTAACAGCTATCTCAGCAGCACTACCGGTGCACCTTGGGTTTCGACTGGAATTTTGCCTAGTAGGCCATTCCAGTTTTTGCTGCATTTCCTCCGCACCCTACTAGGCTGTCTGTCTGGATAAAGGCCACCCTGACCCACCGGAGCCTCCGACTTCCTGGATGGGATCCTGAAGTTTGTCCATGTCCCTGACTGTGTTTGTGATAAGCTGTCATTCATTTATCTGGGTGATTTCCAGGCTGGCCTTAGGCAAGGCCAATAGGAACTCTGCAGGGAGTCCAGTCCTGGTAGCCTCAGGACCTGGGGCAGGCTATTCCTGTGGCACCTTCTCCCCACCTGCAACTCTCAGCTCCAAGGATGACTGCTTCCTATGGCGCTCTGCCTCTCCCTCCCCTCACCTACTAGGGTGAGGGAACACGGCCCCACAGGAATGGGTTAAACAAGTGGGACTATGGAGTCCCTGCATTTAACTTTCACCCAGGACCCCACAAATTCTAAGGCTGGTTCTGGGTGATTTAAAATATTGTTGGTGTTTGCTCCCTCTCCAGTGCTTATACAAAGTCTACTTGTCTGTGACCCTAACGCCAGCATGCTTCTTTGTGCTGTATACAAGCCAAGATTTAGTTTTCTCTAGTTGTGAAACCTCCATCACTTTCCTGAACAAGTTTATTCCACAGTTCTGCAGACCCTACTATTCTAGCCAGAGTCCATGGAGGGCTGCAGTCAGGGATGCTCAGATTTTGAGCAAGCCCAAGCCCATGAAGCAGCAGAAAAATGCCAGCAGTGGAAGGAACACTTTGGTGTCCCATCACTGTTACCTGATGCCAGTCTGAGATACCTGCTGCGGTCATAACTGCAGATCCAGAATTCGGCTCTTATGCAACTAAACCCCAACCATGCAAAGGTCATCTATAACAGTCCTACTTGTCTCCTACCTCTTTACTATCTGCTATAGTACTGATCTACTGCATTGACTGCCATACTTGTTTCTGAAGGATTGGCAAAACCATTATGTATTCTTTAATTAGCTCAAGCTTTCACCATGGCCGAAAGGAGAAAAAGGAGTATGTACATACAAACAAACACACAAACAAACATGACAAGCATAATATAACATAAAATAATATAAAAACAATAACCCTGGTTAGTAAGATCATCATTACATAATGTATGGACAATTCGCCCTTCATTGGACGTCCGAACCTATTATTTGGATTAAAATACAGAGGAGAAGGAAAGACTCTGCTCAATTTTCTTCCTCAGATACATTAGGGAGTTGTTTAGCATAACTCCAGTAAGCAAAGGTAAAGTTTTACTTAATTCCAGCTCCCAACATAGCTTGAAACACAGAACAATGTAGAGTAATAACACTGAGGGCAATAACCCTACATAATAGCATAATAACTATTAGGGAACAGCTCCTTATACTCATTGGACTTTTCCTTTGTTTCATACCAAAGACTAGGGGTGGGCAAACTGTGTCTTGGAAGCTACATGCAGCTCTCCGGCAGTTTTCTTGGCCAGGGCTAGTCCCAAGTCTACCACTGCCTTGCTGATCCTGTGTCTTTACTTCATTGCACTTGAATCTCAGCAACTGAATCACAGCTGCTCCTCAGAATCTCAGCAGTCAAGACAACAGAGCACCGGTTCCACAAATCCAACCACCCACCAAGCAGAACAGGCTGAGAGCTGGGAGATGCTTCAAAGGGGACGTGCATGTGTCCTGTGGCTCTTGAACTTTGCCCATCCCTGCCCTAGACTTAGACATCGGAAAAAGATAGCTCCTGACTAAAGATGATCAACTTCAGTTCTAAGGAAAGGGCAAGATCCCAAATCCATTGGCAGTGGCTATAGCCAAGCGAGAGAGAGGCTGGCATTAACCTTAGCAACTCTATACAAGCTTCTGTCATTTAACCATCACTCAGGGACACCCACACCCCACCACAGAGAGGTTTCCCACGTTAATTCCAGCTTGGCTGGGTCTCATTTAGTGACTAACCATGTTAGCCTGACAGCAATTAATAAAAGAGTTGTTCATAAATATATCACACTGATTTTGATAAATGTGCTTCTGTCTTTCTTGGGTTAGTTGGTTTATTAAGCAGTCAAGACCACCAAGGATTCCAACTTGCTGGAGCATCAGGAGAATTAGTTGACAACTGCAACGTAAGATTATTTTTCAGTGGACTCTTCCAAGCTATGGAGCCAGGCACAATAGCTAATACTGCACCACTAGTTCTCATACAGTGTGGTGTTCGCATTCCTGTTATTTGTACAAACAAAACAGCAAGGACCCAATTATCTGTGGCAAACAGATGCTAACTCAATGCTTCCCTCAGGGTTACTGTGTAGAGGCCTGGCCAAATTCTGAATACACTAACACTGGTGTTAATTAGGAAGGAACTCACTTGTGGTTCTTCACATTTGCACTGCTAATGGTAGGACAAGAACACCTGCAAGTCTACAGAAGCAAGGGGGACCCTATTGAGCTAGGTCGGGGCATCCAAGAAATAGACTATGTTCTGCTGGGGAGTCACAAACTCGTCTCCAGTAGATCACAGTGTGAAGAAAGGGAACAGCCTCTCCGAGATCACGCTGGGGGAGAAGAGCAGGACCAGCACCTAACCCAAGGGAGCTTCTCTAAGAAGAAGATGGGCTAGGAGGACTCTTCCAGTGCAGCAGCGAAGACTCTGTCTGAGGGGAGTGCTCCCCTCCGCTCCTGAAACCAGTTGCTGAGGTGACCTAGAGCTGGGCCAGCAGGAGGGGTCCCAGCCTGGAGTGCTGAAGCCAGTAGGAGGAATTCTGATAGATCACCAGAGGTAAACACATGGCTCAAGTGGATTGTGTGCCCCATAAATATTAGATGCTGTACAGACACAACGTGAAAGACATTCACTACCCTAAAGAGTTTACATTCCAAACTGACGTCTGCTGGTAGATCACCAGGGCAGAAGGGGAAGAGAGGCACAGAGAGGAGAAGTGACTTAAGATAGCACAGAAAAGCAGTGCCATGTCAGGACCCGGATTCACACCTGTGCCTTTGGGACCCTGGTCGGGGTGGCCGACCCTGTTGCACGACAAGTGGGACCAGGCTCAGGCCCCTGTCCTGGTCCTGTAGACACTGTTCCTCTGTCCGGGTGGCCTGATGGAGTCCCCGCTCACCAGGCCCTAATTGACCTCTGCTGGGCTTACCCACTATTCCAGGTACACGACAAACTAGGCAACAGGCAGAGGAACATGTAGGCCTGTATGTCGGACTCCTGCCTCCTAACCTATGGGTTCCCATTCCCATCTGACCTGCCTGCTTCGGACTGATTTTCCTGGTTTGACCTTTGCTTGGATTCTGACCACACAAAATTGGACTGCCCATTGGATTTGGTGCCTGTTCTGCCACCACACTACCGTGAGCATAGTAGGCATTGACAATTTGCTCTGCTTCCCTTCAAGCCCCACCCTAGTCTTGGGGTTTGCGGTGACAGAATCCGGCAAGAAGGGAATCAGCAGTGACCTCCATGTCCATCCAGGAGGAGAGAGAGACTTTTGTTTGGCTGCACATAACCACCCTGCGGGAGGAGACTGCCTCCTCCCTGCTGGATCCTCTGTTCCACATTGCCATGCTCAAATAAGTCAATGTGACCCTGAAGACACGCTTGGACAGATCTCTTAGAGAACAGAACCAGGATCAAACCTCCCTATTAGCAGCCGTGGTGGGCATGAAATAGCCAAAGGTCCCCCTCCTGGCCAGGTTCTCAAGGAACCCTCAAGAATATCAGGGATTCTTGAACTAGTGTCAACTCTTGTTTACCTTGCAACCCCAAGCTTATGGCATTGACAGGCTCAAGGTGGGGCTCATTGTTAGCCTGCTGGCTGAGCCTGCTCTGGCCTGGGTTTCTGCTTTGCTGGAGACCTCCAGTTCCCTTTTGGACCAATATGATCGACTACTGCAGGCCATGGACGTGCTATATGGTGTGATCCCCAGCGTTCCTGAATGGCAGAAACTGCTCTGCAAGACCTCCGCCAGAGACATGGTCCTGTCACCCGCCATGTAGCTGAGTTCTGGTGACTAGTGGCCAACACTGCCTGGAACGACAAGGCTCAACTCTACCACTTTCGGCAGGGCTTGAACGACCGCACAAAGGGTGAGCCGGCCTGGGTGAAAACCACCACATGACTGGATGATTTCATTACCCTTCATCTGATTGACCGGAGGCTGAGGGAGCACAGCCAGGACTAGCAGGACAACTCTGTCTACCACTGGCTTCTCTGCACCAGGCCCTGGGACTCTCAGTGAGCCCACTCCTCCTGAGCCTATGCAACTGGGGGCCACCTGCTTTCACCTCCTGGAGGTGGGACCCGGGGCTTTGTTTTTATTGTGGCAAACATAGCTATTTATTCCTTCTACCCCAAGAAGCCGATGACTGCAGGTACGAATCTGGTGTCTATTCCTCATCCTCCAAGTCCTGTTGCCTGCCTGTGTGCACTTGCTTGCACCCTGGTCAAGTCCCCAGTACCCCAACTTCTCAATGTGCCTGCCAGCCGGCCCTGTCTAGCCTGCCACATTTCCATTCAGACCCACCAGCTCTCCTGGCACCCTCCCCAGTTCCAGACTCTCCTGTCCTGATTAGTACCACTGCTGCCTGTGCCCAGTCCCCAACAACCTGCAGCCCTGGGATCTGTTCTCTGAGGAAGATGAGGCACTGGAGCTGGACACAGGAATTTGTACCTTTGCAGAGGCTCACCTGGGAAAACGAATTCCCTCCTGTTCTCTCAATAGCAGGGGCGACACTGTGAAAGCATGCCCCTGAACACGGCCTGGAGAGGAAAGGCACTCAGAGGTTACCTCTAGAGGGGGTGATGGCATCAGGACCCAGATTCAAATTGGCACCTTTGGGACGCTGGTGGGCATGGCCAGCCCTGCTGCATTAACGGTGGGACCAGGCTCCTGGTCCTATAGCCACTGTTCCTCTATCTGCTGGATAGCCTGATGGGGTCCCCACCCACCAGGCTCTGTGTTGGAAAAACAGCTCCAGATGACATCACCTTTTACACCAACAAACCCTAATGACCACTAGGGGCATTTGGGAGTAGAGATAGTGAGTTAGTGTGTGTGTCACTTTAACCTTTCCTGATCTCTGCTTCTAAGCCCCCCTCCCAGGTGGGATGTGCCCAGGAAGTTCCTATTTGGACTTCCTCCTTCTTCCTGACCATTCTCCATTATTCCTAAATTCTCTCTCTGACCTTCAACATGTCTGGCCACCATGCTGGTGGCACCTAGCTAGTAAGACTAGGGATAGGCCTTTCCTATCACAATGTACTTCTCAATAAAGTAGTTTACTTTAACCTAGAAACAATCTCCAAGGTGTTGATTACTACTAAGCTGTTGCTACTAACAATTCAAGCTGCTTTTGGGGTTTTGTTTTTCTAACCATTAATAAAAATTCCCAACATAGGGTTATGGGCCCAGAATCCTCCTGAAGATCCTAACAGATTTTTTGGAATTCGAATTGAATCTCGTTGGAGAAAAGCACAGCTTATTTTTGTACCTGGTTTTTGTTTTGGAACAAGACAAGCAGCATGGAGAAAACTCAAGGGAACTTCAACATTCCAAAGCTGGAAGGAGCGAATTTCAAAGAGTGGAGTTTCCTCATGCAATCTTGCTTGAAGAGTCAAGGTCTTTATGAGGTGCTAACAACAGAAAGACCAACGGCTGCAGGAGCTGAACAAAAGCATTGGGACAGACAAAATGAAAAAGCTCTTGGGATTCTAGGAATCAATGTAAGTCCTAAGCTGTTTATACATTTTGAAAATGTTACTTTAGCCAGTGAAATCTGGAAAAGGCTGGAAACTCTTTATAACAGAAAGAGCCCCAGCGAAGCCATCTCTATAATACAGAGACTGTGCAATATGAAACTCAGAGAAAATGAAAATCCTACTGAGCATATAAGTGAAATACAATGCCTAGCAAGAAGACTGAAGGTTTTGGGAATAGATATTGGAGACACTGGGATTGTGGCTTTTGTCTTGAACTCTTTACCAGCTTCTTATGAATATTTGAAAACTGCTATAGATATTTCAGATAAAGTTATTGAATTGGACTATCTATCTAGCAAGTTGCATGAATGCTTTATCAAAAGGGCAAAGCAAACCTCTACAGATCAAGTTACAGCCTTTAGCTCAAAGAAAGGAGTAAAGAAAGGATGTTTTTCCTGTGGTAGTGAAACACACCTACGTGTTAATTGCCCAAGTGCCAAGACAATGGGGAAATCTAAAGCACCCATTAAGAGCCAGACAGAGAGCCTGGAGAAAACTGCTAGCTCTAAACAGAAGGAGAAAGAGAAAATTAAAGGTTTTAACGCCATGTCAAAAGTAAAAGATGATGTGATCTATATTGATTCTGGAGCAACTGAAAATCTCCTCAAGGATATAGAAATGTTTTCAGAAATTGAATTGGATCACAAAGTACCTATTTCTCTAGCAGATGGGAGAAAGGTCTTTTCAGAAGGGCGTGGTCAAGCAAAAATATTTTGTAAGCTCCCAGATGGTGAAATTGAACAAGTAATCATACATAAGGCTCTGTATGTGCCCTCGTTGAAAAACAATTTAATTTCTGTGAAATATGGAGTGAAAAATGGCTGCAAGTTTGAATTCATGGATGATCATTGCCTTGTAACAAGAGATGGTGACTCAATCCTGTATGCATCTCTGGGAGATAGTGAGCTCTTTGAAGTCCATAGTGTCAGTGAAAATGCAAATTTAGCAAGCAATCTCAAGTGCACCCACAGAGACTGTGATAAAACTTGGCATCGCAGAATGGGACATAGAGATGTTAATTCAATTCGCCAACTTGAGAAGAGGAATTTAATTAAAGACTTTAAACTGAAACTGTGTACTGAGAACTTAGACAAATGTGGATGTTGCATTTCTGCAAAAAGTGTTAAGCCAGCTTTCCACAAGCTAGAGGAGAGAAAGTCTCAGCGCCCTCTAGAGTTGATTCACAGTGATGTATCAGGTCCTCTGCAAAGGAGCATTGGAGGAAACCTGTACATAGTTACTTTTATTGATGATTTCTCAAGATTTGCCTATGTTTACACTTTGAGAGAGAAAAGTCAAGTGTTTGAAAAGTTTAAAGAGTATGTTGCATTGGTCAGCAACAAGTTTGGGAGAAAGCCTCAGAGACTAAGGTCAGACAATGGAGGCGAA
This sequence comes from Sphenodon punctatus, assembly GCA_003113815.1. Classification (NCBI taxonomy): domain Eukaryota; kingdom Metazoa; phylum Chordata; class Lepidosauria; order Sphenodontia; family Sphenodontidae; genus Sphenodon; species Sphenodon punctatus. The sequence continues at coordinate 2,035,382 of QEPC01011926.1, read as the reverse complement.
TACACCTCAAACGAAATGAAATCCTTTCTGAGAGAACAGGGAATTGAGCATGAGACTACAGCCCCATACTCTCCTGAGCAGAATGGTGTTGCAGAAAGGAAAAATAGAACCCTAATGGAGATGGCAAGATGTATGTTGAAAGATGCAAGTTTGCCAAGCAAGTTCTGGGGAGAAGCAGTGATGACTGCCAGCTATCTGCAGAACAGATTGCCAACTAAAGCCATAGAGAAAACTCCATTTGAACTGTGGTTTGGACACAAGCCTAGCCTAAATCACATCAGAGTTTTTGGTTGTGATGTGTATGCATATATACCAAAGGCAAAGAGAAACAAGTTGAATTGCAGAAGCAAGAAAGGAGTTTTATGTGGATATGTTTTAGGAGGCAAAGGATACAGAATTCTTGATGTTGAAACTGGTAATATTGAAATTTGCAATGTTGTGTACTTTGATGAAAGACACAGACCAACCAAAGGTGAATTACCAGACCTGGAGCCAAGGATCCAGATGCAAGAGGAACCAAGTGAGCAGGCCTTCAGCTACCAAATGCCAATCTGTGAACCAGAACCAGCTGCAGATTCAGAAGGGGTTACAGAAGCTGCAGATTCAGAAGGGGTCACAGAAGCTGAGCCAGAACCCAGGCGCTCACAGAGGTCCAACAAAGGAGTTCCACCCTTGAAATACTCCTACCTCACCACAAGTGCAGAGCTGCAAGAACCCAGCACATGGAAGGATGTTGACAGGATGCCAACCCATGAAGCTGAAAAATGGAGGAAAGCAGCAAAGGAAGAGATTGAATCTCTACACAAGAACAAAACCTGGACACTTATGGAACTACCTGCTGGAAGAAAACCTGTAGGTTGCAAATGGGTCTTCAAAATCAAGCAAGATGCAGAAGGGGATGTACAGCGCTACAAAGCCAGACTAGTAGCCAAGGGATACTCCCAAATATATGGAGAAGACTATGATGAAACATTTGCACCAGTTGTCAAGCACACTTCCATCAGAACACTACTTAGCATAGCAGCTTCCAGAAAGATGCATGTTAACCATTTAGATGTCAAAACTGCATTCCTGAATGGAGAACTTGAGGAAGACATCTATATGCAGCAGCCACCAGGCTTCGAGCAACCTGGAAGGGAGAAGCTTGTATGCAAACTCCAGAAGAGCATTTATGGCTTGAAGCAAGCAGCTAGAGCATGGAATGAGAAACTGAATCAGCTACTGCTTAAGGAAGGGTTCACACAAGGAAAAGCTGACCCCTGCCTGTACTCAAGATTCAGAAACAATAAGTGGACTTATATCCTGACTTATGTTGATGATCTGATCATCTGTTGTGAACAGGAGCAAGACAGTCACGAGATTGTTGAGCACCTAAACAAGGAAGTAGAGGTGAAGGAACTTGGAAGCATCTCACACTACCTTGGCATTCAAATAGAAAAAGAAGAAGATGGAAGTTATCTTCTCAACCAGAAAGCAAAGATCAAGGATCTTTTGGAATGTCTGGGACTGACAGATGCCAATGAGGCCAGAACACCAATGGATGTCAATTTCCTGAAACAAAGGGAAGATGATGAGCCTCTGGCAGGCAACAACCAGTACAGAAAAGCGATTGGCAAGCTTTTGTACATAGCCACAGTGACAAGGCCAGATATTGCCACAGCGGTGGGAATCTTAAGCAGGAAAGTAAGTGCCCCAACCAAGAATGACTGGACTGCAGTCAAGAGACTGGGGAGATACCTGAAGGGTACCGCGCACTACGCATTGAAGATTCCAGTAAGCAGCAACCCTAGACTGGTGGGATACATGGATGCAGATTGGGCTGAAGACATAGCTGATCGCAAGTCCACCAGTGGACACCTGTTTCTCTATGGAGATGGAGCCATAAGTTGGACTAGCAGGAAGCAGTCACTTGTTACACTCTCATCAACAGAAGCAGAATACATATCAGCTAGTGAAGCATGCAGGGAAGCTGTGTGGATACACAAGCTGCTGTTGGACTTTGGAATTGAAGAGCCAAAGCCTACCACGATGTTTGAGGACAACCAGAGTTGCATTAAGCTCTCACAAATGGAGAAGTCCAAGTCTCGAACGAAGCACATTGACATAAAGTACCACTATGTTCGAGAGGCACAGGAAGAAGGGCTAATTGAGTTGAAGTATTGCCCAACTGAAGAAATGGTGGCAGATGGACTGACCAAGCCACTACCAAGGGATCGATTCCAGATGCTACGTGAGCGAATGGGAGTCGTGAGCCGGTGCGACAGGCGATGAGAAGGGGTGTTGGAAAAACAGCTCCAGATGACATCACCTTTTGCACCAACAAACCCTAATGACCACTAGGGGCATTTGGGAGTAGAGATAGTGAGTTAGTGTGAGTGTCACTTTAACCTTTCCTGATCTCTGCTTCTAAGCCCCCTCCCAGGTGGGATGTGCCCAGGAAGCTCCTACTGGACTTCCTCCTTCTTCCTGACCTTTCTCCATTCCTAAATTCTCTCTCTGACCTTCAACATGTCTGGCCACCATGCTGGTGGCAGCTAGCTAGTAAGACTAGGGATAGGCCTTTCCTATCACAATGTACTTCTCAATAAAGTAGTTTACTTTAATCTAGAAACAATCTCCAAGGTGTTGATTACTACTAAGCTGTTGCTACTAACAATTCAAGCTGCTTTTGGGGTTTTGTTTTTCTAACCATTAATAAAAATCCCAACACTCTGATTGGCCTCTGCGGGGCTTGCCCAGTACAAGAGGCACATGATGGAACTAGAAGACAGGCAGCGCAACACACAGACTTGTGTGTCTGAGTCCTGATTCCTGCTCCAGGCTCCTGCCACCGGGTTCCTGTTCCCACCTGACCAGTCTGCTCGGGACTGATTTTCTCAGTGTGACCTTTGCCTGGATTCGGACAACACAACTGGATTGACCATTGGATTTGACGCCCATTCTGTCCTGATCCTGCTGAAACTTCAGCATGGTCCTGATCCTGTTGTCACTTTACCCCGACTGGAGTAGGTGCCTGATATGCCAGACTGAAAACCAGAGCCCAGATCTCCTGAAGACAAACCTAGTGCCTTATCCAACACAGCATATTGCCTTGCAATGTAGACTAGTAGATCAGGTTTTTATCCTCTCAAAGATACACTTAGAACATGAGGATAATCTGGAGAACATATTTTAAACAGGACTAAGCGTGAGATCAGTGCTTAGCAGATAAATGCTAATAGCACCTATCTGCTCTAATATAAGAATTCTTCCTAGATCTCATAGCTCTTTACAAAGGAGGGGCATATCGCTAAATACCCCTAAACAGAGGCTCTAAGAGAGGCCACTCCCCTTTCTTACCAAGGCCAGTAGCAGCTCTCCACATTGCTGGTGAAATTGCTGCTCAGATTAGAACAACCCTTTTTCTTTTTTAGAGGAACAATGCGACCCAGTGGCTAGAGTTTCAGAGTGGGAGTCAAGAGATCTGGCATCTATTCCCTGCTTTGCCACTGACCTGCTCTGTGACCCTAACCAAGTCACTCTTTGTACCTGTATTTCCCCATTTGTAAAATGATGGCAATATGCCTTTCCTACCCTTATAGAGGCCTTTGAGATGCATGGCTGGGAAAGCCCATGAAATAGGTTTAACACTGATCACAGCAATAAGCAAATTGGACTCACGCTGGAACCAGGGGGAGAAGTCAGTTTGGGAAGGTCGAGTCACTGGAACAATTGATTCTGTGGAAACGCCTCCTGAGACTGAAGCTGCTCTTATCCAAGAGAATCTCATCAAGGCAAGGGCTGAAAAGAGAGAATTCTTCTACATGTCATCCTGTAGAACTCACCGCCCCAAGGTAACAGAGAGGCCACAAACTCAGCAGAGTTCAATCAAACAGACATTGTTTAGGATGGTTTGTCACTATTATGATTGTTTATATAGTGTAAGCATCATACCTTGAACTGACCTGACCAGTCATTAGAGCTAGGTCTTTGCCCTGGGGAGGAGCTTCCAATCTAGGATGGACAAGGGAGGGGGAAGAGGAAAACATAGGGAGAGATGGAGATACATTTATGAAGTTGAGTAGTTGCAGATGTACGATAGCAAGAGTCACAGTAAGAACAGCTGAAGAGTATAAACATAGAAGCTACACAAGCACCCCAGCTTCTGAATATAAACTAACCACTAACTGCTTGGAGTTAGGAAGAACTCTCCCTCATGGATAGGCTATCATCTCACTATGGGGTTAAGTGCACTTTCCTCTAGGAATGACTGCTATTGGCCTCTGTCAGACAAGAGGCTGGACTAGGTGAAGCCCAATCTACTATGGTGCATGGCAATTCCTTAGGTCCAAGGAGCAGAAAGGTAACACAAAGGAGCAGATTTATTCAAGACAGAGCACTTCCTCTGGGAAGGAAAAAGGTGAAACTTCTCAGTTTCCCCTTCTTTAGTATGGGGGTGAGTGTCCCATTAATGTGGTAGGAAGGAGGATCTCGTGGCTAAGGCATTGTATGGCAAACGGAGAGAGCTGTGCACTCAATTCCTAACACTGTCACCAGTGTAACCTTGAATATGGCGGTAATCCACCAGCAGGCTTCAATGGGATAGGATTACTCTGGAGGACGTGGTTGGTAGATGCAGCCTAAGTCTCTTAATCAGCTCTGTGCCCCCCTGCTCTCTAATATGTCCTTGCTATGCTGGGTGTAGAACAGAAAGGAGCTGTATGTTTGGGGGAAGCCAGTGAAATAAAGGTGAAAACTGCCTCCTGCCCCACTCTGCTCTTCTCCAACAACTGAATTTCCCTCAAGCTAGATGAGTAGATGAAGTCAACACTATTTTAGAAAGGTCAAAGGGCAGGGCACTGGGGAGAGAGATCAAAGGGGAAGAGCTTCCCTGGACTGTTATTCCACCACCCACCTTCCTGGGTGACTACAAAACAGAAGCCCCAGGTAGTAACTAGGAATGCCTCAAAATACTGTACTAATGAATCAGCGATGATGCTCTTAAACCCCTAGAAAGCCAAATGTTTGAAAGCAGCATGAGACACATTGGACGAAAGGCCAAAATATTCTCCTATTATTCTGGTTCCATGGAATTGAATTACAGTTTGTCCATGGAGCTGACAGAGGGGCAGTGAAAGTGAGACACAGGAGAAACCCCACTTGGGCTGGCTGGGTCTGTTAACGCTTTCACCAGGTTTCCCCTCAGGACTACGCCAGATTCACCTTTCCTTTTATTAGTGACTTTCTATTCCAGGGCTGGATCTGGAGGCATTTAAGTGCCAATTTTCTGCAGAATTTCTTACAGAAATGTTATAAATACAATTATTCCTGGACATTTCAAGTGGTGGAACAATATTCGGCTGCAGCTTATCCTTGAGTAACTACAGACCACTTTGATAAGGCCGCCCAAAGTAAGCGACTCTGTCAATGGGAGCTCAGAGATGCCTTTGGCTTTCCCAGCCTCAAAAGAGAGCTCTTGTGCTCACAGCTCTGCCCCACAGCTGGTTCCAATGTTCTGCACTAACTTTATTGAAATAAAAAACACAGTTTATCATTCCTGCCTCCCCGCACTCTGATTAGCTACATATGACAAGGACTAGTGCCGAAACGCAGCAAGGGAAGCATAAAGGGCAGGCTTGTTCTTAGTCCAGCCAAGGAAGGGGATGAGTATGGGAGAGGGTAATAATGCTGGGGCTTCAAGGTTCTGGCTGTGGACTTCAGCTCTGGTGGAGGCTGGTGCTAGAGCAGAGCCCGAGGAAGGGGGTCGACTGTCCTTCATCATTCCTTACCCACCACTGCAGCAGCAAAAGCAAACTGGCAGGAGCTGTCTAGGGCCTAGAACATGGGTGGGGAACCTCAGGCCCAAGGGACAAATACAGCCCACAGCAAGTTTTTATGTGGCCCCTTTCCAGTTCCTGGATCTGGCCCCTGGATCCAAATCCTACCCTCAAACCCTGAGCTGAGGTCAGGGGGGCAGCGATGAGGACATGCACACGAGGACAGATCCATGGCACAGATCTAGACACTCCTTTGTCCCACACCCCGAAGAAAGACACTGACACCAATTAGTTGGGTTAAAATAGGCCACACCAATTTATTAAACTTATTCTGTTAAGGAGGGGGCTATGCCCCTTCTAGTCCTGCGAACCTTAACTATTAAGTCAGTTAATAATACTAATTCATAAACTTGAGCGGTCTGAAGTTCCTCAGTACTGCCATAACACTAACTATAGCTGCTGCAAATGTCACACCTGTCCGGCCACCCCCCAGCCGGATCAGGAGGCCCTTGCCAATTGTGACCCTAAGAAGGAATCGAGGAGATGCTCCCCCGTGCCTTGGACCGCCTCTGTCCTAAGGCCCCGGGGTTGTCCCCCTCATCCTCGCTCTGAAGTGATGCTGGCCGTCCGGCTCTATCCTTCACTCAGAGCCCACCTCTTAAGGAGATGACTTGGCAGCAGACTATCCCTATTTCTAAACTAACTACCTCGCAGGACCCCTGCCACCAAAGACTGCCAGCTTCTGCTTGGCTAGTCTTGCCCCCTCCCCGACTTCTTAAGTATTCTGTCTAATTGTTCTTGTACGGCCTTAAGGTAGATTTCGAGCCCCTCATCAGACAGGTGTACACCGTCTATCCTATACAACTCGGGCTTACTAAATTTAATTCCAGGATGCCGAATTACTTGGCCACCCATCTCTTGTATTAGTTTCCCAACTTCTTTGTTAACTTTCTTTCTAGCCCTGTCAATCTTACTTGAGCGCACGGCGTTCCTCCAGTTTATGCGTTTGAGCATCTCAGACCATACAAACAAAGTTTTTGGGAGAATCCTTCTTGCCACGTGCAAGTCCTTCTTGATACTGGTGACCAGGTGGAGACCTGTGTCAACAGGGAGGTTGTTCTCACCCAAGTGTATGACGAGTATGTCTGGATGCTGTTATGATGCCAGGGAGTGGATCAAGGGCAGGAACTGGGCCCACTTCATCCCGCTCCGGCCCCTCCACGACACATTTGCCAGATGGCCCAGACCAAGCTGGGTACCCCAATAGGAACATCCGCTCGTCTCCCGGCCCAGTAAACAATACTGTGGCCAGCTATGACAACTCGCTGCTGCCGCCCTGGCAGCTCGCTTCCTACGAAAAACACAGAGATTGAAAAACCAATTTGCTCACTGTGTGGCTGACCTTATCCAAAAGCTCGGGCCCCTGCTATAACTGAACTTTCCTAACATACGATTTGTAAGCTCCCGATTTCCATCGACCTAACACCTTTACTTGCTGCTCGGATAGTCCCGCAGCCGTTGCACAACTAGTTGCTCCAATCCAAAAGGAGTGTGAGCCAAATTCTTGAGATGATAAACCCAGCCCTTTTAACGCTCTGTTCATTACTGCAGAGAATTGATATCTCGTGAGATGTGAGCCGTTCTCGTGAATGAAAAGCTGACCCTCTCTGTTTGGGCGCTTACCCATATATTCAGTTAATGCCTTAACTGGGCAAATGTCCTCCTCGCTTATCCTAGCCAGTTTTATCAATTGACCCCTTCTGTGATGATCTGTCTTAGAGCCCCGCATCACTATCTCCAACCCTTCTGTCCCCACTTGGACATCCTCTATGCATACAACCGGACCCGCTATATTTTTCATTGATGCAGTTGTCAATTCGCCTACCCGAAAGGCCCCAAAAAAGGCCAGTTTAAACACTTTTTGGAATAACCGTTTTTCAAACTCAGAAAAACACACCCTATGGAGTTGCTGGCACATGCCTCGCAATATTGTTGGCGTAATCGGTTTCCTGGCATCACCACTTCTTGGAGACTCTCGTTCCCACACCTCTATCATCTTTCGCATAAAAAACCCTCCATTAGGGGATTGAAAGCCGGCCAGTTTATTATAAAAGGTTAACGCAGCCAGCTTCCATGCAATAGTGCCTGGGGCCAGCCCTCTCTTTTTTAGGCTCACTGCAAACTGCAGTGTCTGGGCCTCCGTAATTGGGAACTGGGTCCCCCACCCCTCCTTGATCCTAAACTCTTGGAATTCCCCCAGAGCCTGACTGTAAGCTGTTCTTGTGCGTGGTGCAAGCGAACCCTGTACTGCCTGGAACATTGTCACAGTCCAAAGTTCCAAATCCCTTCGGGCAGCTCCTCTGGTTTGATTCTGGCTCCCGGTGCCAACTGCCTGAACCGCTCCATCTATTGGCGAAAGAGTGCATCGGCTATGCCGTTGTTAATACCCGGCACGTGCTTAGCCGTGAACAATAGGTTGTTCACCAGGCACTGCCGCACGAACACTCTCACCAACCCCATTACTCTTCTCGAGTGGGATGATAGCGAGTTCAACACCTGTACCACTGCGAGGTTATCGCACCAAAACAAAATGGTTTTGTTTGCGAATTCCCTCTCCCATGTGTGTATTGCTACCACTATGGGGAACAGTTCTAGGAAGGTCAGATCCCGAGTCCAGCCCTCCAGAACCCACTTCATTGGCCACAAAGCCGAACACCACCTCCCTGACCAATAAACTCCGAAACCCAGAGACCCGGCAGCATCAGATTGTACCTGGAGCTCGGCCTCCATCAGCCACCTCTGCCGCCAAATACTAACTCCATTAAAATTCCGAAGGAAGCGGAGCCAAGTTCTCAAGTCATCTCTCATGTCGGCAGAGATTCTGATGTGGCAGTGCCCCGGCAAGTTGGACCCCGCCCTTTCGTACAGCCTGGATAGAAAAACGCGGCCTGGCGCCACTACCCGGCACGCAAAATTGAGGCTCCCCATTAAGGCTTGGAGCTGCTTAACTGTTGCTTTGGGGCGTCCCAACATTGTTTCTATATCCCTGACTAACACCACCACTTTTTCGACCGGCAGGCGTGACACTTGCCACTCGGTGTATCCAACTCAACCCCTAAAAATGTGAGTACCGACGATGGCCCCACCGTTTTTTCCGGTGCTAGGGGTACCCCTAGTTCCCCTGCCATAGTCTGGAATTCTTTGAGCACGTTCCTACACTCTGCTGTGTCCTTTTCTCCCAAGAACAAAAAATCATCAATATAATGCAGTATATATTGGGATTTTGTTCTTTTCTTGGCCAGCCATTCCAGAAAGGAGCTAAAACGTGCAAAGGCTGAGCACGATATGGAACACCCCATGGGCATTGCCTTATCATAAAAATACTGGCCTCCGAACTGGAACCTGAGTAGCTTAAAGCTGACGGGGTGGACTGGCAGTAAACGAAATGCAGATTTAATATCGCATTTCATGAGGAGCGCCCCTTTTCCGCACTCCCTTGCCATCTTGATCGCAGCATCCAATGATGCATAACGTACCGAACACAGCTCGGGAGGTATGGCGTCATTCACTGACCTTCTCTTGGGGTAAGAGAGGTGGTGTATAAGCCGGAACTCTCCTACCTGCTTTTTGGGCACAATGCCGAGGGGAGACATATGCAAATCGGGAAAGGGTAAAGCTGCGAAGGGGCCTGCGATACGGCCCTCTTAGAGCTCCTTCCTAAGCTTGGTGGCCACTAAGTTCTCCCTCCCTTTGACTGATTTCAGGTTCCGTACCCAACTTCTTGTTGCCTCAAATCTTGCCGGGATGATAAAACCATCCCTGAAGCCCGATACTACATATTCCACCTCACCAACCATCGGGCAGCCCGTGAGGGCTTCCTGTAATGCCCTATACTTGACCGGCGTTGGGGCCCTTTCCTCCTCCTTGGTGCTGGTTGTTCCCGTTCCCCTGTTTCCCTTGCTGTTTACCCCGTCAGGACCCCCGCGTTCTGTTACAGCTAACCTCGGGGTGTCCTCCCCCGCAGAGGATGCAAGCATGCCGAAAATGGCACACGGAGCGGGCGCAACCCCCCAACCCGTTAAAATCCCAACAGGTCATTCCCCTTTGACTCCTGCGGCGCCCACCCTCCCGAAAGGGATCATTCATAGGGGCCACCCCCCCTCTGACTAGTGTGTGTCCGCTGTCAGTCCTGTGTGTCCCGACCACATTAGACATGCACTCAAGCCATAAATCAGTGGCATAAACGTCCCATCTTATCCCTGGTGTAATTGCCGCCCGTTTTCTAAAACCTTCGTCGTAACAGAGCCACGCCCCCGGGCTCCCGGAGTCGTACACCCTGTGCATGATATCGAGGTACTTGATCAATTCAGTTGCCCTTTCAGGGGCAGCCTGAATCATCACTCATATCAACACTGAAAAGGCGGCTGACCAGTTTTTCCAATTCCTCTCCACCTTGGGGTGCTTAAATCTCTCTTTGTCTTTTTCCTTTTCCGTGGAGTTCGGGTCTGGCACCGGTTCAGTGTATAGAAGTGAGAATACGTCCACGTATTCTCCTTTCCAATTTTTTTTCCTGGTATGGTGGGCCAAGTGGGCTCCCACAGGAGCCCCCACTGCCGCCCAGGTACCAGGCTCCCGTTGAGTTGTCGTGGTCGCTACAACCTTCCCCCTACACATACTACATGGCCCTTGTTGCTGGGTGGCTAATGAGACGCCTAATTTTCCTTGTGTTCCTATACTTGCCTGGTTCATACTTGTTTCGGGCGCCCTTGCCGTGTCCTGATCAGGCCACGGTACCCATGACCCGACCCACCACATTCTTACGTCCCCTTGGGGGACTGCCTGCGCGGTTCGCTCCTTGTTCCCCGTGTTATCCTCCTTCCCGCACTGGCACTGTTGGCAATGTGCGCACTTACCTATAGTCTCGTGGCTAGGACCGGCACCCACGTTCACCATTGGATCATCGAGCGTCTGTGTCCGTGGTTCCTTCTGTCTCGTTCCCGTCTCCTCAGGTGGTGCTGAGGGGCGTGCTGTCGTCTCCTGTTGCCATGTGGGCTGCACCACTGGTTGCTGCCGTGCTCCCGCAAGCCCATCCACTTTCCTCTCGAGCACCTCGAAACGACCCATGAACGTGTTGACGGTCTCCAGAACTGCTGCCAGCTGGTCGCCTCGTGCACGCTGGGCCGGTGGCTCTTCTTCGTCGTCCCTGTATGGAGACAAATGGCGCCTTCCCCCTCGTCTGGGCATGGGGGAAGGCCTAGCCGGGCGCCCAGCTTCCTCCGCTGGGGCCGGATTCCCCCAACTCTCGTGCACTCGCAGGGATTAAACCCCCCGGCGCCGCTTCGTTCCATTCCCGCTCTTCCCTATACCGTGCCGCGGGCTGCACCGTTCTCATGCTAGCCCTCGTTCCCCTGTTCATTGCTTCACTTTCAGCCCTCATAGCTGTGATGCCCTGACTTTCTCCCTCTTGCTCGGCATACCTCTGCCCGCCCGTGGCATCACCCCCTTCCGCCGGTTCAGGGACCGGTCCGTCCCCCTCGGTGATCCCCGGGCCCTCTTGCTGGTTGCCGGGGGGCTGCTCTTGGCTTGTCAGGCTAGTTAGGGTGGATTCACATCCACTCATTCGGGCCTGCAGGGCTTCGAGGACCACTTCGACCCTCTTTGCCAGGGCCTTTTTGGCCGGGCCTTTGCCCTTCATCCCACCACTACCTTTTGCCATGACTACTCCCCCTCTCAGCCTGTTTGTTCGCTGCCGCTGTGCTGCCCCGAGGAGGTGGCTCCTTAACTGGCTGTTCAGCCTGTAACCTTTGCCAAGTCCCTACCCTGTGCTTTCACTCTTGGCCCTATTGGGCTGGGTCCTGGCTCGTGATCCCTTGCTCTTCAATCAACACTAGTCCAGGCCAATAGCCCCTTCTGTGGTTCCCCAGGGGGTTCCGTTCAATTTCCTCCTTTTGAATCCTCTCCCTTCCTCTCCTTTACCTGAGGAATGTGGCCCTCTGCTGCAGTGCCTCCCGGTTCTGTGAAGGACCCCCCGCACCCTTGGCCCCTATAGGGGCTCCGTGTGAGCCCTTGCTCCCTTGCCTGCACCCCCAACTGGATGCCCTCAGCAATCGGTTCACCCCTGCCCACTTCCCTCTGTCGGGGCCCCTCTCTCCTGAGGCTTATTCAGCCTCTGTTCCCTGCTCCTTGCCTGCCTTTTACCCCAGATCTTTAAGTCCGGAGTGCAGCTGATCTCCACGCTGCCTCCACGATGTGTTGCAGGCGCGGAATGGCCGCTTCGCGCCTGGATCCCAAGATGGCGGCTGCGAAGTCTCTTCTCGCGAGACTTCGCCCCGGGCTGCTTCCTTCTGCCGTGCACCTCCGCCCCGTGCTTTCCTCGCTCCAGCTGGGGGGGGGAGGGACAAAAACCGCCGCCCGGCAAGCCGCTACCCGTACCGGGTAGGGCCGCGTGGCAACGGGGCTTTGTTGACTGCACCCCTGAAGTACTCCTGTCCCCAACCTCTATGCAACCCTTAGAGCTTGCACTCATTTTCAAAGTGCCCTCTGCCAGGGAAAAGGTTCCCCACCCCCTAGCCCAGAACTTTTAAAGACACCAACTGACACTAATACAACACACACCCCCTCTTCACACCCTTCATTAGAGCAGACCTTTAACTACAAGAAACCTGGAAGCTCCCTCCCTGATGTTTTGATTGTCCTTTTGATGTCAGGAAACCTTCCCTATAATCAGAGACCTGCGCTGACTGTATTCCCTGTGGTATTGCCACCGGACAGGGTAGCCACAACATGGCTAACATCCTCAGCAAGCCCAGTTTTAACCTGGTTTCCACCAGCTTAGCTGCATGTTACCAGGAAGCATGTGGCAGCTAGGCCAGATCCCTAGACTATCCATCTGATCTCCTTACGGATGGTAGTATCTGAGCACCTTACACAAACAAGCTATGGCTTAGTTCCTATCTATGCTAACACACCAAATTGCTCCTTACAGCATCCTATGCCAGATGCAAACAATAGCATTTCTATTTTGCAAAAGCATTGCTGAAACCTGCCCAATTTGGAAACGTGCTTTTAATCCCATTTGCATTGGAAAGCGGAAATGTTCCTTAACTAAGGGTGTAAAACAGGACGATAGCTTACACCAGCTGGGTGTCCACCTGCTCATTCAGTATTCACCCCCACCACTTGTGGCAGAATTCCAGAACATGATAGCCTGCTATGTGGGTGAATACAGGCTAATGTAGTGCATCCCGTCAACTAAGTTGCATGCTGCCTCTTTGTGTCCAGGTCCACCAGCATCATCAAGTTGCAGGCAAAAGAGCCTAGAGTGCTCTGCAGAGCTTTCACTTCCGACCCTTCTCCCTCCTCTTGCTCTCACTGGTACACATCCACTGGTAACATCCACCTTAAAAGCCCAATGCGCTCTTTTCAAACATGCTTTCTTCCTGGTTGGCAGTATGTGCCCGATGCTTGCTCTTTCCCAGCTGTTGCATTCTCCATAACCACTTGTGGAGGATTACCATCGCCAGAGCCATGGCTCAAGTTGACAGCCAGGCAAAAGCCAGCATCACTACAACCACTGCCCAGTCTGTCACAGCCAGATTCTAGACACGCCTCTTCCCCGCCAATCATTCACACGTACCTTGCACAAACACTTTGTCACAGCTGGATCTGCAGGAGGATTAGGAAAATGTCCCCCTGCCCATCCCGCTACCTAAATAATTGCACCAAGCTGCCCCCCAAAGGAGCAAGCACAAGAAGAAATAGTTTAAACTTCTTTAAAAAATAATATTTTTTTTCATAAACCATGATTTCCGTGCTTCTTTGGATTTTTTTTTTTTAGGAGGGGGTACATGGAGAATGGTGGTATGACATAGCAATATGCTGCTTTGGGGGCTGGGGATTGGAAGAGAAGGGGGTATGGGTGCACCTCCTTCACACAAGGGGTGAGAGGCTGCTGGCCATGCACTTGAGTGGGGGCTTGGGGAAGGGTCACAGTACCCCAATGGGGAAATGCCTCCATCCGGGTTCAAAGGAAATAGAACAGGTGCTGGCCATTCACAGAGTAGCCACCTGTGCCCTTGCACTTCCTATTGCTAGCCTGCAAATGCCAATAGGAAATGCAGAGGTCGGCAGCTGACCAATCTGCAAAAACCAATAGGGAATGCAGATACTGAGGCCTGCAGCCAGCTAATCTTCAAATGCCATTAGGCAATGGCTTGCAGCCAACTACTATGGGGATGCCAATAGGGAACAAAGATGGAAAAGCCACGAGCTGGGTGGCTAAGGAGGAAGTGGATGGGCCAGAGGGAAACACAATGACAGGGAAGAAACATTTGTTAAAGTCTTTATTGATACCACAAAAAATCATTTCAAATTGTTTGCCTCCCGATCACAAGCATTAGCGATAGCTCAGCAGAAACACAGCTGCGGCAGAGCCTTCCCGTGGTTCAGCATGGCCGAGTGGGATACTGAGAAGTGGGGAAAGCGTGGGAGGGCCAAGCACCTGCCCATTTATTAGGCTGGTCACACTAAGCCTGTGTGTCGGGGCTGCACGAACACACAACATCATGCAAAGGGTTGCGTGTTTATAAGGCTCTCAGCGCTAAACATGTGGATGGAAGGGTTGGTGCACAGACCAAACCCTGACTCCAGCTGTCCATGGTCTCATTTGTTAACACCCTAAGAACAGGGAACTACCGGTAACCTGGACAGCTGGGATGGAGGATGTTGTGCAGAAGTCAGCCTCCTTAGAAGGTGGATTAGAGCATGGAGTTTTTGTAGTAAACCCAATCATGCTGGAAAGAGGTACCATCAACAGCCTGGTCCAAATGCTAGCAAGGACAGGAGCTTCAGCTGTGTTCCTGAAGTGAAAGGGAACTCCTGCAGCCGTGACCATACAACTGCCCCGGCAACCAATCTCCCCTTCGGCAGGAAGGTCGTTCTTAACAAATTAGTAGAGAACGAATTGGGAAAAGCAGCCTGAGGCGCACACCAACACAACAGGGCTGGAGCCACCACCACACTAAAGAACGTCTGTCTGATTTGAGGCAGTCTTTCACTCCCCAGAGAAACTGAAGTCGGTGCAAGGCTCAAGTTGCCATATCCCAGTCCCCCAGCATCCCTCCAGCTCCCGCCACCCATTGTCAGGCAAGTCCCAAACTGAGGCTGATGCTGCATGCAGGACCCTTGCTCCCCAAACAGCCGATCGGTAAACTAAGAGTCGCAAGGGCAAATTTTAAGTTGGCTGGGGATTGAGCCTGGGATGTGGGCAATTTTTAAAAAATGAATGAATTTTGTTTATGTATTTATTTATTTGAATTTATATGCCACCCTTCCCAGAGGATCATGGTGACTTACAATACATAAACACATTTCAAATTAATGCAAAACTGCCTAAAATCTCCACAAACCCATCCAATAACACCTCCCTCTCCCCCAAACAACTCACCACATCACCCCAATCCCCACCTGCCAAATGTCTTCTCAAATAAAAAGGTCTTGCACCACCTCCTCAAGATGCTCAGGCTTGGATTCAAATGAACCTCCGGGGGAAAGGAGTTTAACAGCAACAGGGCAGCAACCAAGAATGCCCCCTCGCCCCCACCCCCCGTGTCTAATGAGCAAAGCTAACAGATGGCACCCACAGGGAGGCACTCCTGGCCGGTTGCATGGGCCGCACTGGGGCATGGAAGGACGGGTGATCTCTCTGATATGCGGACCCCGACCATTTAGGGCTTTAAAGGTCAAAACAAGCACCCTGAATTGTGCCTGGAAAGCTATAGGGAGCCAGTGCAGACTTTGCAGCACCGGTGTAATATGCTCCCGGCGACTCATCCCCAAAAGGAGCCGAGCTACCTCATTCTGCAGCAGTTGCGACTTCTGAACAGTCATTAAGGGCAGCCCCCTGTAGAGCCCACTGCAATAATCTAACCTCGATGTGATGAAAGCATGGATGGCAGTGGTCAGATCCGAATCAGAAAGAAAAGGCCGCAGCCTCCTCACCAGATGGAGTTGATGAAGAGTGCTCCTGGCCGTGGCCGTAACCGGACAATCCAGGCACAGCAAGGGGTCAAGAAACACTCCAAGGCTGCCAACCTGGTTGACCAGGTTTATTAACATGATTACAAATCATATTAAAATAAAACATACAGAGACATAGTACAAAATATAAAACCAATTTCATGTAACAATAAAAATTACCAAATCCCAGAGCTAAAAACTTCATTAAAAGGCCCTAAAACAAATGATGGTTACAAATAGCCACCAATCATCTTCCTCACTTTAGAAGTTAATTTTGCATAAATAGCTACAGAAAACAGTCTGAGGATTATTGCTATTCAATAACTCCAATTTTTGTGCCATTAGATTAAAAAGAAATTCTGTGCCACTGTAGGAACAATCCATCTCTGTGTAATGCATAGACTACAATCTAGTAAATAATGTAGTAAATCTTCGGTTACACCAGCCCCACAAGGGCACAAATGTTGGGACCGATCAATTCCCTTATAATGCCCTTCCAGTACTGCTGATTGAAATGATTTAAAACGCAAACCAGTAAAGTATTTCCTGAGATTAACAAGTTTTAAATGCACAAAATATTCCTCAAAATTATTCAGTTTTCAGGAATGAACACCAAGGAGATGCCTTATCTGCATATACTATTGCCAAATCTAATTGTTGACTAATATAAAATATTCTCTGCTCAATTTGAGGTAAAACACTTTGGGGGCGGGGTACAACATCGAACCGAATTGTGAGTTTCCCCAGGAATACAAACACACACTATCATGTCAGAACAACTTAGATGAGGCGGCCATTGCAAACTGTTCTTCAAAACATTTGTTAGCTATCCTGTTTGAGGTCATATTAGACAACCCTTCCCAATAAGCAATTACTCGCCAATGTGCCTTAGCTGACAGAGAAGATTCTCCAACCTCTGCTCGGAGTAAAGTGCAGAGATATAATCTGGGAGAACCATAAGTTTCCTCAGAAACTCATTCTGGGGAATCTCTAAAGCTTTTGAAACTTTCCATCTCTATATTCCATTCCATTCCAATCCAATCCAAGTTTGAGAAAATAAAAGCACAAGTGTTGTACTAGGTACCATACGAGAATTTGTGCTACCATTTTATCCCCCAAAACTTTAAGAGTAGACAGCACCAAATCCCACCGTAACTTTGGTTAAAACAGAGAACTGCATGCACAGGTCTTCAGGCCGTCTTTTTTTGCTTTTTGTAAATGCACATCCAACTACCATTATGTGCACGCTAGTAGATATACCTATGTACCTAAAATACTGCATGTGCTCAATCACATGACCATCAACAATCCAACTGGTTTGATTAAATATTTGCCTGAAAACTATCATTTTAGTTTTCTGATCATTTATAGAAATCAGCTCCCAAGAACAAAAGAAAGATCTCATAAACATTTCACTCCAGTACAAGTTTGAGGGGGGGGAGGGACGGGGACACAAACATATCATCAGCGTACAAGTGTTGTAATAGAATGGGCCATCATTTTGGGAGGAAATTAATGTTTTCCAGACAATGTAACCGCATTGGGGCCAAACCCAAGCCCTTCACAGCATGTGTATGGCACACACAATGCACGTGTACACCTATGCTCACAAGACACATGCACCCTGCCCCGTTATGGGGACTATAGCATGTGTGCAAACTGCACATGCACCCACTCATAAGCAGCTCATGGGAGGGGGGTTGGGATTGCACCCAATATCGCTATAAAAGACTTTAAAAGGAGCCAGAAAACAACCCTGTAGGATACCTTTATTGATAGGGATAAGATCAGAAAATTCCCCCCTTCTGACTAATCCTAACCCTAGCAACTGTACGGGCATGGAAGGACATCAAACAGCAACAATAATCTCAGATCAATACCTGCTAACCTCACTTTTTCCCAAAGACACTTCCTAACTAAATGGGAGAGGGCAAAACAGCGATCAGTAAGAGAATAACCTTTCTGTTCCTCTGCAATCAGATTCTGGAATTCCCTACATTTCTACCTTTTCCAATAACAGTCTAGTATAGATTTTAAAGGCAACATCAAGCAAGGAAATATGGCAACAATTATCTGGTTTCTGTCACCTTTCTTAAACAGAGGGACATTACTTGTAGCCCAACAAAGAGGGAATTTCCCAGTAGACTTAATACATGTAAACGACTTAGCAAAAAGCGGAGCACACCAATCTATATTATTATCCTTATATACTACAGCAAGAATAAAAATTTTCTCCAGGAACAATCTTGTCCCTCTGCTGTAACATAAAGATGCAAGCTATGGCAACGTTTGGATTGGAAGTGATTCCATCCCCTAATTTAGCCGATAATAATAATAATAAAAAACTTTTATTGCAGAACCAAAAGGTCAGTGCAAACAAAGAAATGCAAACAAGACAGACAAGCACAGAAACGAAAAGCATAGATATCAAACCGTAACAATTAAATATACAAGGGTAGTTGATTAAAATCTAGATTCTAATACGGGGAAAATAAAATATGCACCCCTAATTGCAGGATGGGGCGGTATAAAAATCTATGAAGTAAAATAAATATAAATAAATAATACTGTTTAATAATAAAAACATAAAATAAATTTTTTTATGCATTCCATGTAATCTCCTTGCTGGTATCAGACAATAGATGTTTAATATAAAACTCCCGTGGCCTATCGGGGAAAGCACTGATCAGGCGGGATATAAGACTCTGTCGGAGTTGCATATACAGGGGGCAGTCAAGGATATGGGGGACAGACTCAACCTGCCTTAACACGCAGTGGCAAATGCGATCAGCTAATGGGATTCCTTGGTATCTCCCCAAGGTAAGTAACGAGGGGAAGAAGTTCATCCGGGCCATGAATAACCTTCTCCTCAGCGTGGGGAGGCCATAATCAAGATACGCTCTCGGGTGGTCTACTTCAGCCATAAGATATTTGAAGGGGTCTGACACAGATCTGGCACTTAGTGCCGCCCATCTCTCCTGAATTTAGCCGATATTGAAAGAGTTTAGAACCAACTCCTGCGTAAGGTCTTGGGTGTGGGGAATAGCGTCTCAGGTGGGGTAGTACGGGCAGAAAAATAGAGGTTACTTACCAGTAACTCTGTTCTTCAAGAGAGCTCCACATATTCTCACTCTTGGGATTCACACCCTACTCCGCAGGCACCGGAAAACCTGTCAGCAGTATTCAGGCAGAATTTGCCGGGAAAAGACAAAAATATGGTGAGGGCTCCGCCCCTCCAGCCCCTCTCCTGTCCCGACAAAAACGCGGGCTCCCGTCACGTGGGACGGGATGGTATAAATAGGGGGAGGAGCCCTCGCCGCCTCAGTTCCTTCCAACCCCGGTCTGGAAGACCCGTTACATGTCAACCCAGACTGAGGGGAAGGAGGGTGGGATGTGAGAATATGCGACACTCTCTCGAAGAACAGAGTTACTGGTAAGTAACCTCTATTTCTTCTTCGAGGATCTCTGCGATTCTCACTCTTGGGAGAGTAATAAGCAGTTTATCACCTTACCTCTAGGAGGAGGAAGTTGAGGATGTTAACCAAAAAGCGAGTTTAGAACCGCCTTCCCCACCTGGGAGTCTGACCTGGCAGCGAGGTCCAAAGAACAGTGCTTCATAAAGGTATGTACCAAAGCCCATGTGGCAGCTCTGCATATGTCCGAGATAGGTATCCCGTACAAATTGGCAATGGACGTAGCAGTAGCCCTAGTAGTGTGTGCTCTTACCCCCAGGGGTGAAGTCTTGTGAGCTAGCTCAGAACATCTCCTTATTCAAAGAATAATCCATTTGGACAGTCGTTGCGAAGAGATTTTGACTCCAATTTTCTGTCCTCCATAGGAAATAAACAGGGAGTCGCAAGCTCTAATATCCCTAGCCCTTTCGATGTAGAAGGTGAGCGCCCTTTTTAAAAAAAAATAATTTAAAATTAACTTTTATTTTCTTTCTTTCAATGTTTACAACTTTTATAATGCTGTTTTACATTTAACCATTTGTGTTCAATTAAACCCCACTTCTCCCCCCCCCTCCCAATAAATGCTGGTATACTGTTCTTCACTGCCATTACTTCCTCTCTGTCATATGTAAAAGTGAAAGAGGAACGCCATCTCCTCCTCTTCCAGCCCCTCCCTCTTCATTATGTCTATACATGGCCACCATGTCGCTGTAAAGTTCTCTCTTTTGTTTTTCATGTTTGCTACCATCTTCTCCATCATGAACAGGTACCACATCAGGCTCATCCACTCTGCCATGGTAGGTTCTTGTTCTTGTTTCCATTTCCTTGCTATTAGGTTTAAAGCTACCATGCACATTTTCTTACATGCAGGAACAAATCTGCGCACCTGTACAGTGTCTGGATAGATCCCCAATAGTCCAGTTTCTGGGATATATGGTGTACATGCCTTCGTCATAATATTCATTAACTCCCACACTCCCCTCCATAGTGGCTGTATTACCATGCAGTGCTATCAACAATGTAAATATGTAGCTCTTTCTCCACAATTCCTCCAGCATAAACCACCCCCCGTACCCCCCATCTTTTCTACCCTTACCAGGGTGAGATAGTACCTTACTATAAGCTTAATCTGAATTTCCTTGAATTGCAAGGATGTTGTACAGGAGTGCATATGTAGCCAGATTTGTTTCTTAAGATTCTCCTCTATCTGTATGTCCAGGTCTCTCCACCATTTTGTAATATATGTGCTTTCTTTACTGTACCATAATTTCTGTAGCGCCTTGTATATTCTCGCTAATCTCCCTCTGTTTGCTGTATATTCCAGTACTATCTGTTCCATTTCGTGTGGTTTTCTACTGTACTGTTCTTTATCTATCCTATCTGAAAATATGCTTTTCACAGTTGGAGATATTGTAGAGTGTCCACCCTTTCCTGTATCAATTCTGTACATTTTTCTATTGTTATAAATTTTCCATTTGTAAATAACTGCCCTGCTCTATTGATTCCTTTGTCTTTCAGTTTTTTCTGCAGGATCGACGCCCATGGCACCCCCTCTGTCTGGTACTTTGCTATGTCTGTATATGTCCCTTTTTGCTTTTTTTTTTTTTTTTGCTAACACTTTTTCCCATTCTTGTAATGCCTTCCCAGCAAATGGATGTGTGGCCCAGATTTTCCTATGTATTTTCCCTTTAGTGCCAGGTACACTGCTGGCGCTATATAAATGTTTGTTAATAATAAATAATAATAATCTGTAAGCTTTGTGCTGCTAAGAATACCCGTGATGGAGCTTTGATGTTGCCGTATGAACTGGGTAGCGCATTTAGCACTGCTGCCTTGTGATACATTTCTATGTCTGGTAAATTTAGTCCTCCCCTATCTTTTGCTCCATGCAGGGGCTGTCTCTGAATTCTAGGATTTTTCTTTTGCCAGATGAATTCTAATATTATTTTATTGCACTGTTGGAAGAATTGACTTGGCAGTTCTATGGGGAGTGCCATGAATTTATATAAAATTTTGGGTAGTGTGATCCTTTAAAAAATATTCATCTTCCCCATCCATGACATTGCTAATTTACTCCAACTTTGCAGTTCCTCTCTAATTTGTGTTAATAGTGGTATGAAATTCTCCTTATACAGATTTTTTCCCTGCTTGGTAATGTTTACCCCTAAATACTTTATGCTTGTTTGCATTTCCGGAAATGGGATTATTTCTTTTATTTGCTCTGCTTGCTTTTTATTAGCCCTGACTATCCGTGTATTAGATTTTCCATAGTTAATTTTATACCCTGATATTTTCCCAAAGTCCTCTATCAGTTTTATAAGTGGGGAGATCGATTTCGCTGGTTCTGTCAGGAATAAAAGCATGTCAACAGCATACAATGCTATTTTGTGTTGCGCTCCCCCCACTGTCACCCCCCCCCCCACCTCCCATTCCTGTCTTATGGCTGTGCCCAGGGCTTCCAGTACTATGTCAAACAGGAGGGGCGACAGTGGACATCCCTGACGTGTCCCCCTTCCCAATTTGAAAGGTTTGGTGAGCACTCCATTTATTAATAGCTGTGCCTCCAGTTTTAAATATATAGCCCCTATCCATTTAATAAAATTCCCCCCATCCCCATTTTCTGGAGTATGGCGGTCAAGCATTTTATTTCTACCGAATCAAATGCCTTGTGGGCATCCGGAAGGTGAGCGCCCTTTTGACATCCAAAGGTATGGAGCGCCCTTTCTGCGTGAGAAGCATGGGGCTTTGGGAAAAACACTGGTAACGAGGTTGTTTGATTCAGATGAAAAGGTGAGACTACCTTAGATACGAAAGTAGGGTCAGTTCGCAGGTCAACTTTATCCCTATGGAATAGAGTATAAGGGGGCGAAGCTCTGAGGGCAGTCATCTCACTCACTCTTCTTGCTGAAGTGATCGCAACCAAGAAAGTGGTCTTAATTGTTAGATTTTCTAAGGTACATGAGGACATGGGTTCAAAGGGACCACCCATCAGTTTTGACAACACCAGATTCAGGTCCCACTGGGGGGTTGGTTGGGACCTCGGTGGAAAAGTGTTCATTAATCCCTTCCAGGATGAGAGAACAAAGTTTCCTGACCCTCTGGCTATAGGCGTGACGACAACACTGCTAGATGAACCTTTACGGATGGGACAGCCAGGCACGACTTCTGCAGGGATAACAGGTACATAAATACGTGATTCATAGTAAGGTTGTGTATGGAAATAGTCTGAGTTTCACACCACTTTGAAAAACGCAACCACTTTGCCTCGTAGCACCTACACGTAGAAAGCCTCCGGGAATTCAGGAGGATCTCTGAAACTTCAGGTGGTGCATTTCTCACAAGAGCAGGATTAGCCAAGCGGAGAGGTGGAGCATCTGTAAGTTGTGGTGCAGAATCGTCCCTCGAGCTCGTGACAGCAGGTCTGGTATAAGAGGTAGGATCTTGACTTCTGATGCTATCATCTGTAGTGTTTGGAACCACGTTTGGCAGGGCCAATAGGGTGCAAATCAGGATCATGCGTGCTTTGCCTGTCCTGGCCTTGCCTAGTACTCTGTGTAGTAGTGGAATCGGGGGAAAAGCTTAGAGGAAGCTTTATCGCAAAGGTGTCCAAGATTGAACCTGGGGCCGCCCCCATGCGACTACAGTATACCAGCAGCTTCGCGCTGTCTTGAGACGCGAATAGGTCTATCACTGGCATCCCCCATTCCACAAATATATTCTGCAGGACTTCGATGTTCATGGACCATTCGTGTTGGTCCGATATCTTGTGGCTGAGAGTGTCCGCCATTGAATTTTCCTGGCCTGCCAGACGAACAGCTTGTATGTGTATCCCTTGCCCTATGCACCAATGCTAGATGACTTCTGCTTCTATGGACAGGCGAGTGGACCTTGCGTCCCCCTGCTTGTTCACATACCGCATTGCTGTCGTGTTGTCTGTGACAATCAGAATATTTCTTCCTTTGACATGATGCAGAAGGGCCTTCAGCGCCCAACGTATAGCTCTGAGTTCCAGCATATTTATGTGTAGCTTCGTCTCCTCTGCAGACCACAGTCCATGTACCTGCATGTCTCCCATGTGAGCACCCCATCCCGTCAAAGGAGCATCTGAAGTGATGGATGCATGTATATCTGGAAGGTCGAAGGGCATCCCTTTGAGAACTTATTCTGCATCTCCCCACCACCGTAGGGCAGTTTAAAGGCCTATGCTGTGGCGGTGCAGGCAGCAAAGAAGCAGTTCTTTCCTGCTCTTATTGCATCTGCAAAGTCACGTCCAGCGGAGCTTTTCCGGGTGGTGAAAGGCTTGGTCAGTCCTGCCTGCCTCCACCTAGACCTGGAGCAATGCAGTGACCGCTGTGACCGGTTTATCGAGTACTTTGTAGACGAGATCACTCGCATCCGCCACAATTTCGGCACCACAGTTATTGCAGAGGATCATCTTGGGGCTATGGATGCCCCGTCCTGTCCTGTTTTGTGGGATCGGTTTCAGATGGTGTTGCCTGCCGATGTGGTGCCTCACTACTTGTGAGCAAGATCCATGCTCGTCCTGGCTGGTGAAAGCTAGCCAGGAGACGTTATGGCCATTGCTGGCTGGGGTGGTTAGTGCCTCCCTTCAGGAGGGCAGGGTGCCTGACTGCCTAAAAGAGGCTGTGGTTAGACCCCTGCTCAAGAAACCATCTCTTGATGCTGATGCTCCTGCCAGTTATCG
>QEPC01011926.1:1893378-2007870 GCA_003113815.1 Sphenodon punctatus | reverse complement strand
TAGTGCAGAATGCGGCAGCTTGTCTCCATACGGGGACGGGTCATTGGGAGCATATTACGCCTGTGCTCCGGGCTCTGCACTGGTTGCCGATAGCATGCTGAGCCAGGTTCAAGGTTTTGGTGTTGATCGGCAAAGCCCTTTACGGTCTGGGCCCCTCATACCTCAGGGACCGCCTCGCTCTCTGCGCCCCAGAGCGGCTCCTTCGGTCTGCTGGGGGTGCCTTCTTGGAGGTCCACCGTGTTAAACGGGGGGCCACAATGGAGAAGGCATTCTTGGTGGCCGGGCCGCGCCTTTGGAACTCCCTTCCGGAGGAAGCCCGCCTGGCCCCAGCCGGCTGATATTCCGGCGAAATTGTAAAACCTGGCTGTTCGCCCAGGCCTTTGGGGAGGGCGGGAGGGTGGGGTAAGGTTTTCAGCGCCCCTACCTTATTTTGTGTTTAAAGGGAGGCCCAGGCCCTGGTTTTAATAATTTTGTATGTGATTGTTATTATTATCAATGTTTTTAAAATTGTTTTTATGTATTGTATTTTTACTGTTGGAAGCCGCCCCAAGCTGTTTACAGGAGGGGTGGGGTAGAAATCTATAAAATAAATAAATAAATAAATAAATAAATTTGGTGAATACTCGTGGGGCCGTAGATAGTCAGAACACGAGAACTTTGTATTGAAAAGGACATTTTCCTGCAACAAAACGTAAGTATTTGCGGTGAGAGGGGCGTATAAGATATATGGAAATATGCATCCTGAAGATCAAGTGAGGCTAGCCAGTCATCCTGCTGTAATCCCATAAAAATAATGGGAAGGGAAGTCATACGGAATTTTTAAACCTACAGACAAATTTATTGAACTGCCTGAGGTCTAGGATAGGCCGGAACCCTTTGTCCTTTTTAGGGACCACAAAGAATTTTGAATAGAAGCCTGTGTTGAGTTCCGACATAGGAACAGGCTCAATGGCTCCCTTCTGAAGCAATTTCCGTACTTCTACTAGTATTTGAGTTGCGGGGAAGCCCCTAGTGGAGGCGGGAAGAGGGGGGGGGGGAAGGTGTCGAAACAATGGCGTAACCAAACTGCACAATCTCCCTGACCCATTGGTCAGAGGAAATAGCTTTCCATTGGGGTAGGAAAGGTAGCAGGCGATCATGAAAGGAGGGACTGTCCTCATGCACTCCCTTGATCAGGTTCTCGCTAAAAGCGGGACTTAGTTTGTTGTCCGGATGACGAGTTAGGAGATGGCTTGCCCCTGTCTCTTTGTCTATTGAAGGCTTTGCGCTGTTGAGGCCCTTGCAGTTGGTGGTATTGTGTCATGCCCTGCTGTTGGGTCCGCTTTCCCATACTGTAACCGTATGAGGTATAAGCAGGCCTTCTGGGTGAGAAGAAGTAGGGGCTCTGCGCGGGTTAGGGTCTTTTACAGGTGGCACGTATCACCCCTGTAGACCTAGCCGTCTGATTCATCTCTTTGATCTTTTTCAAAGTATCATCCATAGATGTGGCGAAGAGCCCTTCGCAGTCAAACGGTAGGTCCTCTATTCTGGCCTTATTCTCCTGAGTTAACGCCGTGGAGCGAAGCCATGTGTGTCTGCGCAGTGCTATAGCGGAAGCCATGCCTCTGGCATTGGCATCTGCTATGTACATATTTGCTGTCAATTGAAATTGTGCCATTTGTAACCCCTCCTTCTGTAAAGCTGCAATGTGGTTAGGGTCTGTGGTACTGCTGAGTTGGGACCACAGTCAATGTTGATAGCCACACATTGCTGATGCATAGTTAGCTATCCTAAAAGATAGGGAGTCTGAAGAAAACATCTTCCATCCTAAGACATCTAGTCTCCTTCCCTCCCTGTCCGACGGGGAAGTCTGCACCCCTCCCGCTCTAGACTTCAGGGATGCTGCAGCTATCACTAAGGAGTTGGGGGCGGGTGCTTATGAAAGATCTGTGTCCCTTCCTTGGGGACTGCATAGAGTGAGTCCGCCAACTTATTAGTGGGAGTCTCAGAGGCGGGTTTGTATGTCCTGATTGGCAGTATTGTATGTCCTGATTCACCTGCACCTAAGATCCCCAAAATGGGTCCCGTCTGGGATTTCTTGACCACTCTAGTGGGCAGTTTGGGGAGGGAGGTAGCCATTCTCCTCAGCATCCCCTGGCAAGCCTTAGAATCCTCGGTCGTGAGGGAAGGGTTCTGGTCCGATATGGCATCGGGCGGAGGGGGGGAAATGGTTTCATCCTCCTCTAGAGAAGGAGGTGATGACGATGATGATCTGGAGGCAGTTCTCCCCGAGGAAGCTATAGTAGCCGGCCTTGGTACCGACGGTACCGTCTGTCCCAGCTCCTCCCTCTGGTTCCCCAGCAGTGAGGTCAAGAGGTCTGTGGCCCCAGAGGGTGCTAACCTTTCTCCCTGCGGCTGAGTCTCCATCATCGCGAGCGGTTCCAGCGCTCTATGTCCAGTATCTGGTGCACCGGTATTCGCCTGCATTGGTACCGAGCCCGTGTCCGATGGTGGTGGGTGAGAGACCGTCACCATCGGTGCCGCCCTCGTGTGTGTGTGTGTGTGTGTGTGTATGAAGTACGGATGCTCCAGCCTGGAACGCGCTAGGGCATCAAAGTACATCCGATGCACGTAGGGCAAGGGACTGCGGGATCGGTAGCGGTATCCCTGTGAGTATGTATACTCAAGGTGTCTATTCCTAGGGTTAGAGGGGGAACAGCAGGAACATGGCGATCTGGATCTCCGTTCCCTATGGAACCGCAGCGGGGTGCCGCGTTCGTCCCAGTACAGTGGTGATCTGGACCTTGAATGGTACCGTCTGCGCGCCTGGGACCGTGCCTCAATGGGTGCCGACATCGGGAGGGTAAGTAAAAGAGGCGGAACCGTCGGTGTAGGCGGTGCCATCTGCTGCGGGGGGAGCGTTTGAAGTGCCGCGCCCATCGGTCCCGACTGGGGCCGGTCGCCCTACGTTAATTGCATCTGGGGAGCAGCCGTGTCCCCCGTACCCAATCGTTCCAGCAGCTCCTTGGAGCTTCTCTTCTTTTTCTTCTTCTCCCCTTCTGTGCGTTTGGCACCCCGTTCCGAGGAACGGGCGGGGCTCTGGGTATGGGTAGCCTCCATGCCGCCCTCTACTGAGTGTACGGTACCGGGTGCCCGGGGGCTCTCTCTTGGTGTGGGCGGTACCGCGGGTCTTGGAACCGTCACGGATCCCTCGGACCTGGGTTGCGCCAGTTCCGTCAGTGCCCTCTGTTCCATCGGTGACGTGCAGTGCTGGGTGGGGAGCCTGAGAGGCCCCTCTTCTCCACCCTCCAAAGCCCTTTTAGTAAGCAGGTTCTGCAAGCACAGCACCCTGGTCCTTTTGGCCCTGGTTAGACAGTACCGAGCAGGCTTTACAGGTCTGGGTGTTATGTGTCTCGCCCAGGCAGGAGCTACACCTCTTAAAGCCCAGCTGCTTGGGCATTCCCAGAGTCCCTGAAGGGCAATTAGTGCCCAGGGGGTGAGACCCCGCAGGCAAGAGCTGAACTCACTTTTTATTTTCTTTATTCTTCTTACTACTGACCAACGCTGACTAGTGTTGAAAAGGTCTTCCAACGTCACGCGGTTGGAAGGAACTGAGGCGGCGAGGGCTCCTCCCTTTATTTATACCATCCCATCCCACGTGATGGGAGCCTGCGTTCTTGTTGGGACGGGAGGGGGGCTGAGCCCTCACCATATTTTAGTCTTTTCCAGGCAAATTTTGCCTGGATACTGCTGACAAAGGTTTCCCGGTGCCTGCGGAGCAGGGAGTGAATCCCAAGAGTGAGAATCGCGGAGATCCTCAAAGAAGAATGCGGGTTATCTCTATCAAATGTGCTGGGAGCCTGGCACTGGCTAGGTTTTGGCTAAGGATACTGGAACAGAGGGAAGGTACCTTGCTAATTGATTGCCTATTAGAGCAACTTGAATATAAAGGAGTGAGAACATATCCCTGGTTAAAATATCTGTCTACCCTACTAAGTAGCCTGGGATTTACATTTGGTGTATTTGAGGGGATGCCCTTAGGCAAGATTAGACAGGAACTATGTGCAAGGATTAAGGATCTCCCCCAGCAGGAAGACGTGTCTGTGGTACAGAGTTGGAAGGTGGCGCCATGGTTGGCACAGGTTAAACACGAGTTTTTATTCGAGCCTTATCTCTCCGTTATTAAGCCCAGTTCTACAAAAGACCTATACTAGGCTGAGATTTCAGCTGCTTAAAACAGCAGTTACTGAGGGAAGGTATCGGGGAACACCATCTTATACAAGAACTTGCATGTGTAGTACAAATGAGAGTCAACTGAGCTTTTCGTACTGCACTGGTCCCCTCTATCACCAGTTGTGTGAAACGCGGTTAAAACCTCTGAGCGATTTCAAGAAAGCATTTAGACAAAGGAAGTCTTTATAAGTCCCTGCTAACCCTTAGAACCAAAGAGGATCTTTTTGCAGTGGCCACATTTGTCTGGCTGGCCGCCAAAGGAAGACAATTGCACCAGGTGGTTAATATCTAAATAATGAAGGGACGTTATACTGATCTGGGATGTGGAACGTTGATTGTTTGATTAAAACACCTAACATAGAAATGCACTGTGGACTCCAACTTTGGTAGATTGTTTCGTTTAACTGCTTTTCTGTAACTTGAAATTCCCGCCTTAAGTGGAGTCAGCGTAAGATATGACGATCTGTCCCTTGTTAGATTTATCGAACCAGCTCGTTAGTCAAAATCACTTTTTATTTAGCATTTAGTATGGTTACTTTTGTTAACTTATGTTAGCATACTGTACTGTATTGTATGTTGTGTATTGTACTTATTTGTGCTTTAGCTAAGGCAAGAGCTGATGCCGTAATAAACAAATATCAACCAGTCTCTAATCTTCCTGTTTTAGGGAAAGTTACCGAACAGGTGGCCCGGAAGCTTCAAGGGCATCTGGATTGGGTCAGTTTTCTTGATCCTTTGCAGTCTGGCTTTCGCCCTGGGTTTGGCACTGAGACTGCACTTGTGGCTTTTGCCAACGACCTGCGCCATGAATTGGATGAGGGTAAATCCCTTTTGATTCTATTAGATCTGTCAGCAGCATTTTATACCATTGACCATGAGATGACCCGTCTGCATTGGTGCCTAAACCCTACCCATTGTCCTCCAAGCATGACCATCTCCTAACCAGCCCACTCATCTCCTAGCTCCCTGCAATTTTTTGTTCTAGCACAAGCCCCGTTAAAAAAGATGCCAGCATCTCAGCCTCCTTCCATCCCATCTCATTGCCAGGGAGTCACCCAGCTTAGTTTGCATCCTAAAAAGTTGGCTAAGCTCCCTGCAAGACTAGTATCAGTGACTTTATCCCCAACCCAGGATTATTTTACTCACCCCAGGCCTAGACCCAAGAGGCTGAGTAGGTTTTTCTAAATCCTTTTGGGCTCAAATGAAAAGAAAACCCAGATGAAAAACTTGAGTTTCTCCACAATTTGGAGGTTCAGAAATAAGACTAAGCCCATCATCCACATCTATAAAACCCTCAGTAAACAAGAAGCTTCCCTGGCTTTGGAGACTCACTCACCCATTCATAATCTCTTGGCTTGATTATTTCAAACTCATGTCTAGGAATGGACTACCATTCCCTAAATGCCAAGTGGTATGGATACAGCTTCTTTGCTTGGCAGCTCAGGTCCTGTGCACATATATTGCTATTGTATTCTGCAGTATTCCCCCCACTATATAGACACCAGCTCAATGTCCCTTCCCACATTCCAGCACCCTCAGTAGGACTGAACATGCGTGGTATGTAAGACATACTACTTCCTCTGCAGCAGCTACATTCCAACTGTCAACTACCAGAGACGGCCCAGAAATGCAGATCAACCTGAGGCTTGAATCTATGGGAAAAACACTCCCAGAGATAACAGTCCATAGGCCTTTGTTCAGCAGTTGTCCTCAACTTGACTCCCCCCTCAGCTACCCTGCACACATGGATGAAAGTTTCCATTGCGCCATTAGAAGGTAGTTGTGGAATGTCCTCAATGAAAGGATCTCAAGTAGCTAGGCCAGTCCATGAGACTTGGACTTAGAACTGAACTCTGTTAATTGAGGAACCAACTAAAGAGAGCGGAACGCTAGGATGGTATGCAGATAGCCTTGCAGTATTTTGTGCCAGTTTGAGTCGTCAATTGTTTCTGCAGGCTGGGAAGGCAAAAGGATGGCTGTGATTTGTTTTCAAATTCTACAGTGATGAGTTGTAATGAAAAAGCTATAAAGAGTAACGACAGTTGCCTAAAACTATCAATTTTAATAATAGTTGTGAAACAATAAGCATGATGAGCCACATACTACACTTTACAGCCTTGTTCTGATATCAAAACATACTGACAGGAAATTATGAGTAAAGTATGTATTTTCCCCAACTTTTGCAGCTGGGACTTACAAATAATCCTTGCTCCACCAAGCAGAAGGAAATGAGCTCAGGGGGGAGAAACAGCAATTACCAATGGCACTTTCAGGTTACGCCTACAATAAAATGTTCGAATCAAACATTTTATGCCAAGACCAGGCAGCAAAAACAGAAGTGTGTTACACATGATTTAGCTCCGATCAGTTCATCTGGACACAAGCTCTCGTCCTCCCTCCACCCCATCTTTGAACTCCTCCCTTGACCCCCTCCAATCTGGCTTCCGCCCCCTTCTCTCCACCGAAACCGCTCTTGCTGAGATCACCAATGATCTACTTCTGGCTAAATCCAACTGCCTCTACTCTATTCTTGTCCTCCTTGATCTCTCTGCTGCCTTTGACACTATTGACCACTCCCTCCTGCTTGAATTGCTTCACTCCCTTGGATTCCGGGACTCTGTCCTCAACTGGTTCTCCTCCTACCTTACTGTCTGCTCCTTCAATGTATCTCTTCCCTACTCCTCCCCACTACCCCTCTTGGTCGGGGTTCTCCAAGGCTCTGCCCTTGGCCCTCTCTTCTCTATCTACACCCAATCCCTAGGCAAACTAATTGCATCCCCCCAGTTTCCAATACTACCTATACGCTGACAACATTCAGCTCGCTCTCTCCACTCCCTCCCTCTGTTCAAGCTCGTCTCACCAACTCTCTCTCCGATATCTCTGCCTGGATGTCTTAACGCCAACTCAAACTGAACATGGCGAAAACTGAACTCCTGATCTTCCCTCCCAATCCTTCCTCTCCCTCTTCCCTGTCAATTACCATTGACGGGGTCTCCATCCTCCCTGTCCCCCAAGCTCGAAGCTTGGGCTTCATCTTCGACTCGCACCTTACCTTCAAACCCTACATTGACTCCGTGGCCAAATCCTGCCGCTTCCCTCTCCACAACATTGCTAAGATCCACCCTTTTCTGTCCATCTCCTCTGCCAAAACTCTCATCCACGCCCTAGTCATCTCACGCCTTCACTATTGTAACCTCCTCCTCGCTGGCCTTCTGAGCTCCCACCTTTCTTCCCTCATCTCTGTTCAAACTTCTGCTGCCAAAATCATCCACCTAGCCTGTCGCTTTGACCACGTGCAGCCTCTCCTCTCTCCACTGGCTCCCTATTCCTGAGTGTATTCTGCACAAGCTTCTCATCTTCACCTACAAAGTCCTTCATAACCTCGCTCATCCCTACCTCTCTGCCCTGATCTCCCTCCGAACCCCTACTCGAGCACTCTGCTCCTCTTCCATCCCCTCCCTTACCCTCCCATGCCTCCCCTGCTCCGCCAGCCGCCTTAGTCCCTTCTCCCTCGCTGCCCCGTACACCTGGAACTCGCTCCCTGCCCACATTCGCCTTGCCCCCTCCCTTTGTACCTTCAAATCTCTCCTCAAAACCCACCTCTTCCATTCTGCCCTTCCTAACTCCTGCTAAGCATCCCCACCCAGGTTTATCCCCCACCTGCTATCTGTAAACTCCCAACTTACTGGAACCAAGCTAAGAACGGGTACCTGAGCTCTCGCATCCTCATGAATGTTGCATCCCGTCTCTCCCTCTGTTCCCCCTTTCCTGTCTCCCCTCCCCGTCTTTAGATTGTAAGCTCTCGGGCAGGGACCGTGTCTATCTTATTCTTTGTAAAGCACTGGTTACATCGCTGGCACTGTATAAATGCTAATAATAATAAGAAATGCATTTCATCTGAAAGACATAAAATAGGCTAACGTTCTCTGTGCAAGTGATGGAGACATGAAAATTGCTGCCTGTTCTTTGGTGACCTGAACACTGCGGTGTAAGTGTCAGTTGCATTTTGACAGCAGAGAGAGATCATTTACACAGTTGTTTTAGTGAGCTCAGTTGGTGTAGAGATTCCCAGGGCTTTGGAAACATGAACATAAATCTCCACAGGTTCATTCCACATTGATCTGGTGCCAGACACCTCCAAGTGTAGATTTCTGCCTGTACAGGTCAGGCCTTTGAAAATATATATATATATATATATATATATATATATATATATATATATATATATATATATATTAAAAAGTCAAAGTAGGGGGTATTGGCAGATCCAAGCAAATGACAAAATTGTCAGCACTTCGACCTAATAAAAATACTTCAGATAGAAAGGGAAATAATGATAAATTTTAAGGAACTATTTGGCAGGCTAGAAGCAGCACAACTCCCTGGTAATTATTTATAATTCTACTTTATTGCAGATTACTTTGGCTGGAGATAATGGAGGGATGTAAAGCATCAAATGGGCTAAAAACACACTTCCAACAGATTAGAGAAAGTGGATATTATGTAAATGTTCATAAAGCCCAAAGCCTGTCCTTTTCTTCATCAGAGGTATGTTAGGGTCCTTTAAAAAAGAAAATAGATCTTCTAAGAGCCAGCAAATTCCCCAAAGTGTGGTAGGCAAGCCGATTCCCACATATAACCTGTTTGATACTACCGTGATGAGTAACAATAAATAATCCTAACATGGATGTCAAATCCAGGTAAACCCACAGACATGGCTGAGGGATACTTCAGTTACACATGAAGCAGCAATCTCAACAGTTTTGGGATATTTGTCCACTATATGCTGCCTGCACTCAATATAGTTTTCTATTTTGATGAATAGAAGCTAACTGCATGTTCCTTGCTTGTTGGCTTTACATTTGACACCACCACAGGGAAAGGAGAATTGGTTACCTACCTTTATGAATTCCTTTCTCTCTTACTCTCCTGATCCTCCTCTGCTGGGTAGCTCTGCTGCTGGCCGATAGGTGGCAGATGTCTGTAAACTGATTTGCGCATGCGTCAGGAGCTACCCGGTACTCTTCAGTTTGTAACATAGCCAAGTGCCCCTGTAAGGGAGTCTTATCTAAAAACAGAACTAACAGAACAATTAAGGAAAAATAACCACAGGTATGGTCGCAACTAGCATGACCACTTGAACTGGAGAGCGAGGAGACCCTCAAGACGAGGAATTAGTCTGAAAAACAGTTGTGCTGTCTGGCAGGGAGGGCCGGAGGAGGATCAGGAGAGTAAGAGAGAAAGGAATTCACAAAGGTAGGTAACCAATTCTCCTTTCTCCTCTTACCTCCTTCTCCTCCTCCGCTGGGATGTACCAGAGCCAAATCCTTCCTTCTACGGGTGGGAGCTGACAGCACTGGGAGCCTCCAGTACCGCCTGCAAGACCCGTCTGCCAAAAGCAGCTTCAGCTGACTGGAAGACATTGACCTTATAATGTCTAACGAAGGTGTGAATGGAAGCCCAAGTAGCGGCCCTACAAATCTCTTCATATGACGCCTGTGCCTTGAAGGCATAGGAAGTGGCCACACTGCGGACTGAGTGGGCCCAGATTTGCAGGGGGGGAATCTTCCCGCAAGCCCTATAGGCTTCTATGATGGCTTGCTTTACCCACTTGGACAACAAGGTTTTGGACGCCTTGAGTCCCTGGAGGCCCGGACGAATGTTAAGGAAGAGGGCCGTGGATTTGCGGAAAGTCCGTTTCCTAGCTAAATAAATTTTGAGGGCTCGACGAACATCCAATTTATGCCACGCTTTTTCTCTGGGGTGGACCGGGTTGGGGCAGAAGGAGGGGAGCACTAACTCCTGGGCCCTATGAAAATAAGAATTGACCTTCGGAATGAAGGCGGGGTCCAGCCTGAGAGTGACAGAATCAGGGCGGAAGATACAAAAGTTGTCCTCCATAGACAGGGCACTCAGCTCCGACACCCGTCGAGCTGATGTGACCGCCACGAGAAAAACAGTTTTGAGCGTGAGCAGGTAGAGTGAAACCTGCTTGAGGGGCTCGAAGGGAGGTTTCGTCAGGGCCTCAAGGACCAGGTTTAAATTCCACGAGGGAACCCTGTGGATGACATGGGGGGATAGAAGCCTAGCCGCCCTAATGAATCTCTTGACATGCGGGTGAGAGGAGATAGCCCTACCAGTAGTGGTTCTAAGGATAGAGTCTAGAGCTACTGCCTGTCTAGCAAGAGTGTTGACTTTGAGCCCTTTTTCTAGCCCTTGCTGGAGGAAGTCCAAGACTTGGGGAATTCCAGCCTGTCTGGGGTCTAAGCCTTTTAGTTTGGAGCAAGAGGCGAAGGTTTTCCAAGTATGCTGGTAGGAACGTCTAGTAGCTGGTTTTCTGGAGTTCTATAGAGTGTCGAGCACAGAGTCCGAATATCCCTTTCTCTTCAGCGCTGAACGTTCAATAACCAGACTGTTAGCTGAAGTGTCCGGATGTCCGGACACAGGATTGGTCCTTGATGTAGAAGGTCCGTCCATAATGGGAGCTTCCTGAAACGTCCCTGGCTGAGATGTATGAGTTCCGAAAACCATGGCCTCCGGGGCCACCAGGGTGAGATGAGTAGTAGAGTGGCTCGCTCCGAGTGGGCTTTGGCGATGGTGCGTGCGATCAGGGGAAACGGAGGAAACGCGTAGAGCAGCCCCTTGGGCCACGGTTGATTGAGGGCATCGATTGCCTCTGCATCCCTGCATGCCTCCCTTGCCATGAAACGGGGAAGTTGGGAGTTGGCACTGGTGGCGAATAGGTCCATGACCGGAAGGCTGAACCAACCCACTATCCTTTGAAAGACGGTCTTGTTGAGCGACCATTCGTGAGGTTTTAGCACTTGGCGGCTGAGCCAGTCCGCTGTCGTGTTGTCCTGCCCCTTGATGTGAAGCGCTTTCAGGGACATCACGTGGGATTGGACCCACGTAAAGAGATGGTCCGCTTCTTGTTGCAGTTGACGAGACCGGGACCCCCCTTGGTGATTCACATAGGCTTTCGCCGTGATGTTGTCGGTGTAGATCAGCAGATGGAGCTCGGTCCCGGATGGAAAGAGCTGCTGGAGGGCGAGGCGAATGGCTCTCATCTCTTAGAAGTTGATTTGTTGGCGTGTTTCCCGTGTCGACCATATCTCTTGTACTGAACGAGTCGAGGTGTGAGCGCCCCAGCCCGTCTGACTGGCGTCCGTCGTGATTATCTCCTTTTTGGGTTCCGTGAGGGGGGACCCCTTGAGAGAACCGTACGGGGTCTAACCACCAAGACATGGAGTTCTTGAGGTGCTCGGGGATGAGAACCTTGGGATTTCGTCCGCCAGTGAGATCTCGCTGAAAAGCAGCTAGCAGCCTCTGCAAGGGATGGAGATGGAACCTGCCCCATGTCACTTGGACTGTACAAGAGACCAATAGGCCAAGAAGGGATGCTAGAGTCTTGAGTCTCACGTAGCGCAATGACCTGAGGAGCAACACCAGCGTCCGGATTCATTGCACTCGATCTGGGGGAACGAACACGAGGTCGCAGCTGGTATCTATGATGGTGCCCAGGTGTTGTAATCTCCTCGTAGGGACTAGGTGGCTCTTGTCCCTGTTGACTAGAAAGCCGTGTTGTTCTAGGTACAGGATTGTTCGATTGAGGTCCAGTAAGGTCTTCTCCGGAGAATGGGACCTGATCAATAGGTCGTCCAGATAAGGGTGGACATGAATGCCCTCCATCCTTAAGTTGGCCACCAGAGGGATTAGAATCTTTGTAAACGTCCTGGGAGCCGAGGACAGGCCAAACGGCAGGGCTCTGAATTGCCAATGGTGGCTGTTGTAAGTGAATCGGAGCCATTTCCGGTGAGAGTTCTTGATTGGAATGTGGAGGTATGCATCCTGCAAATCCAGGGACACCATCCAGTCGTTCCTGTGGATGTTGTGGCAGATGGAGGACACTGTCTCCATCTTGAATTTCTTTTTCGTGACATGTTGATTTAGGGCCTTCAGATCGAGAACCACCCTCCATTTGCCCGTCTTCTTCGCGACGAGAAAAAGGATGGAGTAAAGGCCTGTGCGTTGCTGGTCGGTTGGAACTTTCTCTATGGCTTTGATGTCCAAGAGTCTCTTGATCTCTGATTGCATTGCTTGATGCTTTACCACATCTCGAGATGTAGGACAGATCAGGAAACTGCTTGGAGGGGTGCTGTCGAGTTCGATGGCGTAACCTCGTTTGACGCATGATAGGACCCAGGCATCCGAGATGGAGTGAGCCCACTCGTCGAAGAATATTTGGATCCTGCCCCCAACCTGGAAGTCGGAATAGTCAGGAGTCCTGCCTTGGTTGATTGGCAGGGGGTCCCCTGGATCTGCGCTTGTCGTAACGACCTGATCGAAGTTCTCTGCCCCTGAAGGGGAAGCTAGGGGTGTAGCCTCTGTGAGTCGGATGTTGAAATCTCCGGGACAGTGCTGCGAATCCCGAAACGAAAAGGCTGAGGTCTAGAGGAACCTCGCCTGGCGGCTATTTGTTGCAAGGTTTTTGTCTTATCTTTGCTGGAGGCTTCCTCCAGTACCTTCTCTAGGCATACGCCAAAGAGTTTGGACCCTGAATACAGGGAAGCAGTTAGTAAGTTTTTAGCGGTGACATCCCCGTCCCAGGAGCGTAGCCACACCCTGCGGTGGGCAGCGATGTTGTTAGCCACCGATCTCGCAGACCAAGAGAGATTGTCCGTGGTAGCGTCTGCTAGAAAGGCAGCTGCCATGCAGACTCTAGAGTTTAACCTTTGGGCCCTACTCTCTGAAATTTCTGGGTCCTGTAAGTCTTTGAGCCAGGAAAGCATAGCTCGGGATACATAAGAGGAAGTTATCCCTATTCTGAGGGCAGCTGACGCGGCCTCCGAAGCTTTTTTAAGAACTGCGTCAATGGCCCTGTCAGTGTTATCCCGAGGGTGGCAATCCCCCTCAGTGGGGAAAACAGTATGCCTGGCTAGGGAGGCAGCCCCTGCATCTACCTTGGGGGACCTGAACAGGGGGGCCTTCCTTCTGGAAAAAAAGAGTAAAGGGTATCTTGAGTTTTGTTCATTTTGAAACCCTTGTCTGGGTGCTTCCACTCCTCTAGAACCAGCTTTTCGAACACCTTGTCTAGAGGAACACCCTGGTCCTTGCCGTGAACGGAAGGGATGTATTCACGGGTTTCCTCCTCTTGCGAATCGGAAGAATCCTGTTTAGAGGATTTTTCCTGTAATTTTAATGTTTTAACAACATGAGTAATGAGATCATTTTTATATTGGGTGGGGAATTGTCTTTCCGCCTCTTTGGAGTCGGGGGTTTGCTCCACCCATTCCCCTTCCTCTAGGTCAGAGAGAACGTGGTCAGAGTCAGAGGAGATATCAGCTTCCCCGAGGTTTTGGCCAGAGGGAGCCACAATGATGTCAGAATGATTTCCCTCCTGATCACTCTCAGCAGAGGAGTGAACAGCAAGTGAACCCAGAGAGCCCTCTGGTGGCCGTTTAGATTTCTTTCTGGGAGCCCCAGAAGTGCCTGCCTTAGATTTACCAGAGGCTTTAATCTTGCCTTTTGGTTTTGCCAATTTTCCTAGGGTAGCCAGGATCTTGCCCACTGATTTTTCTAGGGAGTCTAGGCGTACCTGGGTGTCCAGGACAGGAACTGGGGCTGGAGTAGAGGAGTCCCCGGAGGGGGGTTGTCCAGAACTCATGGCTAGAGCCTGCCAAGAGAACAAGAAGGGCTGTGAGCCAGGGATTCAGGGGTTAAAAAGGAGCTGGGTAGGGGAACAGGCTTGACTCCACCCAGTCTGATTGTCTCCACCCAGTATCCAAGTAGCACGTGGAAGCAGTTGCCGGGTAGAATAAGGTTGCAGGCTGCTGCCTAGGCCAGCAGGGGGTCCTTCCACGTGGAGACAAATGGGCTAGGAGAACTCTGAGGCCCAGCATGGCTGTCCCCGAGTACCCTGCATAGGGCCGTCGTGCCCTTAGTGATTTTGCGGCCATCGGAAGCTCACAGGCACGGCCGCGCCGTTCCGGAGGTCCGAATACATTGTCCCCAGGGGCTTTGGCTATAACAGAGTCATAAACACAGATTGAGCTCACAGGTGCGGCTGCGCCGCCCCGGAGCTATCTGAAAAGGAGGGCAGAGAACAGGGGACTCTGTGAACCTGAACCCAGCTCACAGGTGCGGTGCGCCGCCCCGGAGCGGTGTATGGGTGCGGGGCCACAAGCCGTGCGTACCGTTCACTTCCACCTTCCTGATTTTTTTATTTTTTTTGGAAGGCCCCCTGCGGCAAAAATTGACCCGGGATGGGTACCTACCCCGAAAATCTAACCGGCGCTCGAAGAAAGAGGGGAAAGACGCGGAGCTGCTGCTAGGAGCGTCCTACCGGCCGAGGCAGATGACTGAAAACTGAAGAGTACCGGGTAGCTCCTGATGCATGCGCAAATCAGTTTACAGACATCTGCCACCTATTGGCCAGCAGCAGAGCTACCCAGCGGCGGAGGAGAAGGAGGTAAGAGGAGAAAATCAGCCCTGTGGTGGTCACTGCTATGTCAATGACATCATCCTGATATGGAACAGCATGAACAAACATCCACACTGTTCTGTGTTTGTGCTACTACCCAATGAGGTACCCTAGGGGGAACCCACCAGGTAGCAGCATAAACAGGAGAAGCCCAAAGCCCCACAGGTAAAACTGGCCTGGAGCTCGTGGCTGCAGGGCAGAATTTCATTGCTGAAACTGACCAGGAAGCTCCAACTGCAAGCCCCCTTTCCCCTACTGAAACTGATCAGGCAACTGGGACTCATCAGTTTCTGCTGATGACATGGACCACAGCTCTCCCTGCAAGGCATCCCGGTTCACTGATGAAATTGACAAGAACAAAGCCCCTCTCTCCAAACTGACTCAGTGGTGAAAGTGACAAGCCTGGTTCATCCCATGGTATGTTTCCCCCTGCCCAACAGGCCTGCTGAGGGGCTCCCCAGATTTGTGTCAGGGAACAAATATCAGCAAACCCATGTTTCCTGTGTGGGTTGCTCTGGGGTTTCTATGAGCAAAAGTAATGCTTGCCCCCTTGTTAGACAGCTGGAATGGTGGCAAGCATTATGTGTAGACACCCCCTTGTAGACCACTACCACCCCAATGACTGACATCTACTCACTCACATCAGACATTCACCATGCAAAATATTGGACAAGACATCTAACCTTGCAGGCATGAGACTATACTTCAGTAGCCCATTAGGGCAGTCACCTGCAAGTGACAAAGAGAAGACACAAAAACAGAAAGCCAAAAGGAAGCGAGAAGATATTTGCCCTCCAATTTATGAAGCTCTCAATTTAGCAGCAACAAAGGAAGCCTAGGCAACAAAACAGTGCACACTAGAGCGGCTAAGAACCCTCGGATAGATGCTGCAGCTCATTACTCAAAAACATCAGTCCTCTGCATATTGAACTCTTTAGGCTGAAAAGATTGACCAGATTTGACACTTACTGCATCACTACAACAATTCATTTAGTGAATGCTTAACTGACCAAGACAAAGCACACCACAGTACCTTCTTGGGAGATTAAAGCCCAGACTTCTTAAACTCAAATCAGTTGAGTGAGGAACAGACTTTGACAACATGGGATTACACTTGGTCACAGATACAGAGGGGACTATCCCAAAAGTCTCATGTGAGAGTGTGTCCAACACACAGGCCCTGTCCAGCATGGAAACAATTTTAAAACCACCATGACCGCATTGGCAGTGTTCCCAACAAGAAAACAGTTACTGCTGACAGAGCCCAGTTCTCCTGTCAGTCGGATATGGCTAAGAAATCATGGTGTGGCACAGCTACCTAGTGAGCTAAGGAGGTCCCAGTACAACCTTGAACCTTTGCTGTCAAGTTTGGCTGTGGCACCTTCACAATAAAGATGCAGGGAAGCAATGTTAATTGCACTAGCAACTTATGTAAAGGTGTGGGCCACAATGTCCCCAGTGCACACATAGCTGATGTGTACCAAACAGGACCAGAATAGTGCACAATAATCTGTCACCCAGCTAAGTGCAAGGACAACACTCCAGAGGGTGCAGATGTTAGCATCCTGTGAGGCATCAGCTAACTTCCAACCACATAGTAACCTTGAGTCTTCAGGACAATTGAGCTTTTTATAAGTAGCCTCATTATCCCCCAATTGCCATTCTTAGACCATGGCAATCACTTGGCTTTTGCCAAAATTGCAGATTTTCACAGCCAGGGTCCAGACTCTGTGTAGCAAAAAGAAGAGGTTTGGTGCTAGTATTGGATACTCTTAGAGAGGACATATCTATGTTTACACTCCCAGATTGCAACAGCTTTTTACATTGATCAAATTGCTGCTGACATACATAGATTTAGGAGTGGCCAGTGCAGTAACATATGACTGATCATTCCTGTCATCTCAAACAGTCACAATATGTAAGTGCTTCTCTTTCAAGAGCCCTCCTACATGCAGATGAATACAACATTTATTTTTAGCACCAACAGACCCCTTTGGGACAGGTAGGGAGATACTCCAATGTCAGCAGTATGACCCTTACCTCCCTGACACGCAGAACATCACAAAGTAATTGTGGCACCTAAAAGATTAATAACTGCTGGCTGAAAATAAATGGAGAAAAAACTTGTGACACTAGGAGAAAAAGGAGACATCCCCCTCCCCCAAGGAGCTTTTTGAGATGTTCTCACTGTCCTACTGTCTGCTTCCATACTTTCAAGTTTGTACATAGTCTTGGCATCCTACTCTACTCAGCACTAACACAATGACTGACTTATGATGCATGAAGCAGCAGTCTCTCTCCTAGTCTAGAGTCTGCATCATTTCCTATTGGATGTGGGCATATCAATAGTGAGTGGGGTATGTTTCTCATCTCCAGCATGGAGAAGCCTGGGGATGAAAGCAAAAGCCTTGCAAAAGTCAACTTCTGGCCTGTGGCAGTCCATCTTGGGTAATAAAGACCAAAATCAGAGTTCTATACTATGCAGAGCTCTCTGTTAGATTCTAAACGCAATTCAAGGTGCCAATCCTCACTAAAGAAAGTATTTTCCAGTGTCTGGTGCAGGCTCTGTGGTCGGGGGGGTCTGATCTTTCAGTGGCAGCAGGAGTGGGCCAGGCAGAGTAGGCTGATGGAATCTCCCAGCCTCTCCCCAGGGGGATGATGTGCACTTTGCCCCAGGTTACTGCCTGGGTTGTGCATGAACAGTGTTTGGGGCTCTTTCCTTAGGAATGGACATACAGTTCTGCAGCTACATGTGGGACCCCATCCTCCTCCTCTCCCAGATTGCCCTATGCATTCAGATTACTACAGCTCCCTCTGGCTAGCCCTGATGGCATTCAGAAGTTCACAACACTTTCCCAGGAGCTTCCTGAACGGATATGAGAGAAGAGAGGAAAGAAGTAGGCATCATCTCATAACAATAATCCAAAGAGCATCCCCAGGAACAAAGCCATCAGACCACAAGAGTGGAGCCAACTGAGAGCTCAACACAGCAACTGCACTCTCTCTAGACCACCTTATAAATGGTACCCATATACCAAGCTGATGGGCATACTCGAAGTGCATCTATTTGAGTGCCATTCAGCACATTGGGAAGAGCTGTGCAACATCTTTTACGCACAATTTGGCTGCATTATTCCTGGTTTGAACCAGAATCATTCATCCCTCAGTTCAACCAGCACTAAACCCCACTCCAGTTAATTGCTAATCTTGGAGAAGCAGATAAATATATTACAAGGTAAGAAGTGGATCTTGGGACAGTAAGAGATGGGATTGTCCAGAGGTCTCCGTCAGCTGACAGCTAGCATATTCTCAAAAGAAAAGAGCAAATGGGCAATATAATATACATTCACAGTATGTCCAGAATATGAGTAAAGGAGTTTACACCCTATTTACACCCTGTCCTTTGGCAAAATTATTGCCTCCCACGGATTCCAATATCATCTCTACACTGATGACACCCATATCTTTCTACACACACACACCCTCCTCTTCTGTCCACTCACGCCTCGTCAACTGCCTCTCTGATATCTCTGCCTGGATGTCCCGTCAACTCAAGCTCAACATGGCCAAGACCGAACTCCTCATTTTTCCTCCCTCCTCTTCCTCTCCCTCTAACCTGCCCGTCTGCATCAATGGAGTCACCATCCATCCTGTTCTCCAAGCCCGTAGCTTGGGCTTCATCTTTGACACGCACCTCTCTTAAACCTTACATTGACTGTTGCCAAATCCTGCCGATTCGCCCTCCATAACATTGCTCAGATTCACCCTTTTCTCTCTACCTCCTGGGCCAAAATCCTTGTTCATGCCATGGTTCTCTCTCACCTCGATTACTGCAACCTCCTCCTTGCTGGCCTCCCTCGCTCTCATCTCTCCCCCCTTATCGCAATCCAAAACTCCTCTGCCATGGTCATTCACTCTGCCCACCGCTTCGACCATGTGCAGCCCCTCCTCTTCTCTCTTCACTGGTTCCCCCTTCCTGAACATATCCTGTTTAAACTCCTGGTATTCACGTTCAAAACACTCCACAAGCAAGCTCCGCCTTACCTCTCGGACCTAATCTCCCTACACACTCCTGCACGCGCTCTCCGCTCTTCCTGTCCCCTCCCTCACTCTCCCTCATTTCTCCTGCTCACCTGACCACCTTCGACCCTTCTCCCTCGCTACCCCCCATGCCTGGAACTCCCTCCCTAAACACATCCGCCTTGCCTCCTCAAGACCCACTTTTTCCTCGCCGCCTTTCCCAATGCCTGCAGTCGTTCCCCATATACTTACTGTCTGCCCTCCTCTGCAGACTGCTGCAACCAACCTGATTGTAACCAAGCCAAGCACACGCACCTGAGACTTAGCATCCGCCTGAACGTTTGTCTGTCTTCTCCCCTGTCTCTCCCACTGTCCCCTCTCCCTGTCTCCCCCTTCGTGTCTTTTAGATTGTAAGTCACAGGCAGGGACCGTGTCTATTTCTATGTTCTGTATAGCGGCAGGCACATGGCTGGAGCTATATAAATGTTTATAATAATAATAATAATAATGTCTTGGAAGCTTTTCCTGTGATAAGTGCTCAGGGAACTAGTTTTCAAAGATCTCAGCAATTCTAGAAGTTTTAATAGGTTCTTATAATTAGCAAGCTGTACAGACAAACTCCTGGCTGGAGTCTTCGAGAGACTTTTGAGGCCCAAGGAAGAACAATTCTTCTGTCCTGAAGTAAATCATAGATTGAGCAAGAATTCAATTTGAACATGCTCAGACCTGAAAAGTTCCAAAAGTCTGATGCAAAGCCAGTTTACAACCTTGTAATGCTCAAATTCATTGGGCAAGGAAGGTTTGTGAAAAAATGCTGCCATCTAGCGAAAAATGAAGCTACACGTACGTGCAATATCTAATTCATAGTAAGAATAGGGCAGAGGTCTGATGATTATAATCCATGTTATTGAAGATTCTTATCTTAAATGCAATCCAATGCTGCCTCGTTCATGGCTCTGTGTAAAGCAACCATTGTCATCTACTGGCTAATAAGATTAATGACTATTGTCAATCTTGCAGCAGTCAGTCTTATGTTGGTAGAGTTTAAGTCAGGGGAGGAAAACCTTAGACCTCAGGGCCAAACGTGGCCTGCATTTAGTTTTTATTTGGCCCCTTTCCAGTTCCTGGATCTGCCCCCAAGACCCAGTTCCCACCTCTCAACTCCGAAAGACTGAGCTCAGGGTAAGTGAGCGGAAGGAATACACACAAGGACAGGGGACAGATCCATGATCTGAACCCTCGTCTTCCTGAGCACACTCCAACTTCCATGCAGCCTTGGGAGCTTGTACTGATTTCTG
Source organism: Sphenodon punctatus (assembly GCA_003113815.1). Taxonomy (NCBI): domain Eukaryota; kingdom Metazoa; phylum Chordata; class Lepidosauria; order Sphenodontia; family Sphenodontidae; genus Sphenodon; species Sphenodon punctatus. The sequence continues at coordinate 1,987,860 of QEPC01011926.1, read as the reverse complement.
AAGTGGTCCCTGGGAGGGAAGGTTTCCCATCTCTGGTTTAAGTCCTCTGAACTATTTACCTCATTATCCATCACTTTACATTACTAACGGTACCCCTGGAATAGTACTGTACAGGGAAACAGGCACAAGAGAGAATATTCTATTGTGCTTTCCACAAAACCTACTGATATCTTAGCCATGAGAGTCGATCTGTTAGAGTTCATGGGAAGATGGAAGGAATAAAATGGGGATATTTCCAGACCATGAAAATAAAAATTTATTTTGTCCTTCTGACAGCCGCAAACTAACAGTATCCTTTGGTTAGTTTTATACATTGTCAAACACAGGAATATATAACTTTTTTTTAAAAAGAACAAAAAAACAATCAATCAATCTTTTCAAGTGCATCCATATCGTCGGGATCCAACTTCGTAATCTTGATCTCTGAAAGTTACAGAAAAAAAAGTTACACCTTGTAGTCTGTTTTAAAGAGATAATGGCAGCCTTAATCTTTAGTAAGCTGAAGGATACCCTCACACCCAAGTTGTAACAGCTTTATAAAATTTGGGCAATGTTCTGGCAACCCAATAGTTAACAGTACAAATTAAATTGATGGAAGCCGCCCCGAGCTGCCTGGCAGGAGGGGCGGGGTAAAAATTGATAAAATAATAATAATAAATATCTTTAAAGGTAGCTATTTTTAATCATTGCTGTAGAATCTACTCATTCTTTTCCCTGAAACACTACAAGGTCTTACCTATAACTGCCCACGCTTAGACTGCCTCTAGGCAATTAGTATCAATGACTGAGCATCGCATAAACAGCTACTCAAACACCTTACTTAGTGCCACCTGTAACAACTCAGTGGTTTACAGAGGTGTCTCTCGGGTTTGCAGTGCAGTCATTTGGTCACTTTTGGTATAACCAGGCTCTTGTGGTTACTTACTATCTTGTCTTCTATGGTTTTCTGTAATATTTTGCTCTGTACTAATCTTAAAGTCACCTCATGAACAAAAAAGGACTATTGCCCACCATTCTCTGATATCTGACACTATACCTTAATTAGCATGTAGCTAGCTACATCAATTAAACATTTTCAATGTATTAGATTGAGACTGTTGTACATACAAATATTTACAAGTACTGAGTTAAAATTTAGGGACAGACCACATCAGTGAAAGCTGCTGGACATCAAAGCAGAATTACCAAAAACTGAACATCCCAAAAGATTTTGGGACAGAAGAAGTTACATTAGATAAGACCAGTGTGGGCAGAGTAATCTGTGTTACTGTTCCATGCATGGAGGAAATCCTTCTATATTGGGGTGGGCCAACGGTGGCTCAGGATCCACATGTAGCTCTCAGGGAGTTCCAAGTGTGGCTCCTGACCAGGCCTAGTCCCAGGTCCTGTACTGCCTCATTGGTCCTGTGTCATAGTTCACTGAACCAGTCTCTGCAGCTGAATTGAAGCTGCTCCTCAGAATCTCAGCAACTAGAACCACGAAGTACTGGCTCCACCAGTCAATCACAAAGCAGGAGACGCTCAGCTTGGAAGATGCTTCAGAGGGGCACATGCATGTGTCTTGTGGCTCTTGGCCATATGATGGTTTTGGGCGTGGTTCTTGGGGTTGGGAACTCTGCCCAACCCTGGTGGTCTACAGGGATTTTTAGTGATAATTAACACACTAGGGTTCTGTTAAAAATAAATTTTAGTAAGTGTTTGAATACTTTTGAGAAAGGCAATAGTTCCTATTTAGGAAGAATTGCAGAGGACATTACAGGGTGTTTTGCTGCAGTCTCTGCACACAGATGGGCCCTGTTTGGGGATGGAAATAGAAGTATAGCTGTTCGACATAGTATTTCCAAAGCACTTCAAGTGATAGTCAAACTCAGGGTATTTTCAGACATTACGAGATCAGTCAACCACAGTCAATTCCCTGTGGTGGTTGTGCCCGCGTAACGTCTGATGGGGGGAACGGATGTTCCCCCCCAGATCTTCACCACGGTCAATTGCGGCGGGGAATCACATTCACCACGCGATCGGCTGAACCGGCGGGGCCAGCAGTGATAGCGTGGTGAAGGCGATTCGCCACCACAATGAACCAAGCCCTCACGTCTGGACGGCGGCCACGGCCCGGAATCCCCGCAGGGATTCTGGCCTGTGGTCAATTCGGGCGGGCGCTGCGGCCGCATTGGCCACGGCACCCGCCCGTCTCCCCGGAGGGCGGGTGGCAGGGGAGCGTGGGGGGGCCATGCGGCCGCACATTGCACCGCACGGCCCCACCCCCTTCCCGATTCCCCGCCGGGAGCCCCCGCCACATCTGTTAGGCCGTGACGTGGTGGCCCCGGCGGGGAATCAACAGATTGGTTCCATGATGGGGTCAATTGGCCCCGTCACGTCTGAAAATACCCTCAGAGAGCACAATGTAAACTGGATTAAGACAGCTGCCAGCAAGAGACTACTATGCATGTCAGATACATGTTGAAAAGTTAAAATATTGAAAGGCTTTAGTCATATCCCTGGTACCTTAACTCACTACCTTGCTAGGACACTCAGATTAGCTAATGTTTGGGAAACACAAGGAAAGTGAGTATTGTATGTGCCAAGTACTAGTCTTGTTATATGACTGACATTGTGCTTAAATCTCACAAGCACTGTGTGCAGCTTTACAGCACTAAAGCTGCTAAATTCTTTAAGTCTGATTAGCCTGCAGTAATTCCATTCAGCTTTTAATACCCTAGAAATCATAAGCACGGCTCATTTTGCTAACTTCACACTCAAGTGAACTTGGATGTTCTTCCAGAAAATTCAACCCCCTTTTGCATACCAAAGACAATGTGGACAGTTTTGCCTTCTCCCCAAACAGATCTATTTGGATCGGTCATCAGGTCAGAAAAAGTATTAAATAGTTATAGGTTAAACATCTCACATACTATAACCTCAGTAGTAACTTCTATGCACAGCTGGGAAGTCATCACAACTTAATGTATGTCAGGGCTTGACCTTGGCACTTCTTATAAGCCCCGTTGCTGCTGCTGCTGCTCTGCTGTATCCTGATGTAACATCCCAGATGGTTAGTCTGTGTGAGCAGGGCATTACTATATTGATGGATTGGAAAGGGCAGAGGGGTAGTGATGGAAGCCGAGGGATTCCAGCTTCTCCATGGCCAGTATGAACAGCTGCATCGTGAGCATCTTCTGAGCGATCTACTGTGCATAAACATACAATACAGGGTTGATGGGGATATACTGTACTCACTGAAGTGCTCTTCAATCCCCAATAGCAGTGGCAAGTTCTGTCTTTCAACCATGTTGAAGGCAAGACCCTTTTTCCCAAACCGGCCTGTTCGACCTATGCGGTGCAGGTAGGTCTCAAAGTCTGGCTCCTCCATCAGATTTGTAGGGAGGTTGAAATTAGCCACAATAGTAACCTGTTTTACATCAATGCCTACAATAGAAAACAAGACAAGAGTCTGTAAAATTCCTACGATAGGGGCCAGGGATCATCGGAAACAGAACCCAAACAGCATTTTAAGAAACAACCACTGGAAACTATTTCCCTAAGAATTCACAGAATTATAGAACATGAAGGAACCTCAAGGGACATCTAGTCCAACCTCTGCTGCAAGGTAGGCTATCCTAATATTTGTGAGTAACTCGGGGGGGGTGGGGGGGGGGGAGAGTTATCCTCTTGGTTTAGCTTGTACTTTCTTGTATAAGATCAGTCGGTGTTTGTTTGTGTGTTTTATGTGTTTTGTTTGTGTTGCGGACAATGACTAATCGTCACGTCTTGAACAAATTGAATTGGATATCCTAATACTTAAAGCATCCCTGACAGCACTGTATTTAAAAAAAAATCTGCAGGGAAGCTTGTTCCACTGTTAATTTATCTAACAAGAGTTTTGCCTAAGATTTAACCTAAACATGGCTTCCTGTAATTTAAACTCATTGCTTCTTATTCTACCCTCAGTGGCAATGGAGAAACAACTAGTCTTTTTTTTTTTTTAATGTCATCCTTTTAGAGATCTGAAAACTGTCAATATACACACACACACCCCTTAATTTTTTAGGTTAAATATGCCCCGTTGCATCAGCCTTTCCTCGTGTAACTTGTATTTTAGACCCCCAATCGGCTTCACTGCCAACATAGGGATCCTTTCTGGTTTTGTCAGCATCCTTTTTGAAAAGCAGAGCCTAAAACTGAATACAGTCCAGTCTAAAGGGAGGTATGACCTCTGCCAAGTATTATAACTTCTAGTGTCTTAGATATGATGCATTTGTTAATTCAACCCACGATGGCATTGGCCTTTCTTTGCAACAGCATCACCCTGCAGCCTAGCCAAGTATCTTCCATTCTGAACTGGTGCATTTTGGCTTTTCCTTCCTACATTGGATACTTTACATTTGTCTTTGTTGAACTTCATTTCATTATTGTTTTCAAGCCAGATTTCCACTTTAACCAGGCTGTTTTGAATTTTAACCCTATCCTCCCAAGGTGTTTGCAGTCCCTCACATTTTTGTATCAGCAAATTAAATAAGAATATTGTTCACTCTATCCATATAATTAATGAAGATAGTGAACAGCTCTTAACTTGACACTAAACCCTGCAGAGACCCACTTGAGCACAATATTTGTACCCACTCTTTGAGCACAATATTTTAACCAGTTCTGTACCCAACCTTATGGGAGTCCCTACCAGCCCAAGACTTCTCCATCTTGCTTAGGCATGTGGGACTAAAACAAATGCCTTGCTGAAGATTATGCTCACTGTGTTAGTATCTTGGTTACCTTATCAAGAAGGAAAGTAGGATGGTTTGACATGCAGTTAAAGGGCATGAGAAGGACAGAAGGGTATCAACTTGGATGCCTTGTATGGGCCACCTATAGAAAAGCAAATCTTTCGAGATACTGCAACCAATCCATGTGTTTCTAAGGACTGAAGTCAGTACCTCTGGCACAGACATTAGTAGTGATGAGGACCTTCTCCTTCCCATCACGGAATCTCTGGATCACAGATGCTCTCTGATCAACAGTTAGTTCCCCACTCAAGAGAGACACTTGATGACCATCCCGAATCAGCTCCAGCGATAACCATTTCGCTTTTCTACGAGTCTATAAACAAGTGAATGTAGGAAAACGATGAGTCTCTCTTGGACATCTCAATTTTCTAGACTTACTACTATTACTTATTTCTATAATGCTACTAGGCATACGCGGCGCTTTACACTACCAACTTTCATTTCTTTCTACCCATCATCCTGATACTCTCTCTACAATTCTTCATGCCACTTCCAGGAGAGTATCCTTCACATAAAAGGGACCTATTGGCTTATACCCTCTTGTCCCACACTTTGCTACCATTTCTAGGCAGTGACTCTCATCAGGAATTAATTATAAAGACAGGTCAATGGACTCTGCTCTAAAGACATTTCTCAGTGTTGGCTGAAGCTCTTCACTTTGTACATCACTGAGCAGAAGCGCCAATAGGAATTTACCCAAGAGCCTCCCCTGGAAGTTTGCCAAAACCTGAACCTGAGCGTTTTCCAGAGGCAATGTAAAACCTATTTATTTGGCAAGCCTTTTAGGAGGTGGGGATAGGATTTGGAAACTCATTTTAATTGAAGAATTTTATACAGTATTACAATATCTATATCATACTGTAAACTTCCCTGAGCCTTTTGGAAAGCATGGTATAAAAATAGAAACAAACAAATAAAAGAAGCAATTTAAAATGCTAGTGAATAGTAATGGCAGTATTTACATGAATTGAATTTGAAGAGAATGTACTCAGTCAGGTAGTGCTAAATGGTTGGGTATGTAGGGGATATTAAATTCTGAACACCTGTAATTAAATATTGTAAGGGAGGCTAAAGACTGAAGTTGTAAAAACAATTGTGGAGGAGCATGCAAATGCACCCATCAGTAAGTCACATCTGCATGACACTCTTGGTAGAGTTACGATTATAAAAATGACCCAATGTAGAGATTTTAATTATAACACTAAATAGAGGGAAAGACTTAATTTGGAAAACCTTAAGATTAATAGCCTGGACTTTGTTAATTTTTTTCTTTTATGCAGTCTTCCAGCTAGATTTTAAAGCTTTCCTCTCTTTCCACAAAAAAGTATGTTTTGGGCCACAATTTTTTGGGAGAGCTGGAAGCAGCTGAGCTCCCAGAGGGCTGAAAGAAGAGACTGGCTAGGAGCTGCTGGTATAGGTATCAGGACACAAAAAAGCAGGCAAGACTCTAAAAGGAGCCCACAAATTGGTCAGGAGCTGAAACAAGCAAGTGTTGTGTAATGTATACTGCAAAGAGGAACTGATAAAATGGAGTCCTACTGGTGGACTCCGAATCAGCTGTAACCTCTCCGTACTCCCCAAGTAATGCACACGCTGACAAAACGCCAGCATGGGATAAGTCAAATTGCACCAAAAGCACCGAAAAGCAGAAAACAGGATAAGAGGATGACACCAACTCACACCTCTTGAGGTACAGATGAGCTCAGAACAGGCACTAGGACAAGGTAATTTGGCACACAGCGAGTAACTCACTGAGGCTGGTGTTCAGGAATGAGCATAGATGGTAGATCCCAGCTGATTGTTCTCAGCCAGGGAATTGTAGGAGTAACCACACACAATGCCTGTTAAATCTAATAGCAAACGAATTGTAGTATTGTAAATCCATGCAAGCTCTAGCATGCACTGGGGTCTCAGGTGGTCCAAATCTCAAACGTTTAAATATTTTACAACCACAGCACCTCAGTTGGGGAGGAGCCTGGGAGAATGGCAACCAGAGGGTCAAGGTGAGCCTGTTGAGTTACATCCCTGCCCTCACTGTTGAAGCCCTCCTACATATTTCATAATGTATCCATTTTATTATTATTAGCAAGCATTTATATAGCGCAAGCAACGTACCAGACGCTTTACAAAGTAATGGAATAGACACAGTCCCTGCCCTAGGGCTTACAATCTGAGAGACGGGGGGAGACGAAGGAGAGGAAACGGGGAGACGAAGGAGAGGAAACGGGGAGACAAAGGAGAGGAAACGGGGAGACAAAGGAGAGGAAACGGGGAGACAAAGGAGAGGAAACGGGGAGACAAAGGAGAGGAAACGGGGAGACAAGGGGTGTAATGTTCACGAAGAGGCGAGGTCTCAGGTGCACGTGCTTGGCTTGGCTACATCAACTTTGGCTTGGTTACATTTACTCTGCCTGTTGCCTTCACTATTGAGAAATGGGCCTTTTTCCATCTCTGATTTCTATGAACACCATTGATCAGCCCCTGTCTCTAACAAAGCAGCAAGAGATTTACCTCACAGAAAACGATAGCCTGACCAATAGTGATGCTACCATAGAGGTTGCACAAGGCTCTGTATTTAGCTTCTCTATTCTCACACACAAAGTAGTACTGTCTGATATTATTCAACGTCAGCTCCTCTCGGCGGAGTTTAATCACATTGGACTCAGGAATAATGCGCTGAGCAAATGCCAGCACAGGTTCCTCAAAGGTTGCTGAAAAGAGGAGCATCTGACAATCTGCTGGCAAAGCTCTGGAAGAGAAAAGATTGGTAAATTGGATGGTGCTTCTATCAACTTCAATCCACATTACATTAATCTTTACATGGTTAAGAATTCCCTTCGTCCATTCCCAAGATAACTAAATACCCAAATGCTGGGAAGGAGCTAGGGAGGAGGGATGAGTGGTTGGAACTGTCAGATTTTAGCAAGGAGTAGGCTAACACTGCCACCACGGCCCTCAGAGTAAGGTGAGTGGGTGAAAGCAAGAGCAGAAGTGACAATATTACAGGAATGGAATCCAGATTTCAGTAAGGGCTAGAAGTTGGAGGGAGAAAAAATCATGGATGAAGGTTGTTTTCTTGATAGATGAGCAGCAAATTCCAAGGGGGAGCAGGAGAAGAGGAACTGAGGAGGGGAAGGCAGGAGATAAGGATGAGGTTTGAGTAAAGGGATGGTGGCAGAAATGAAGGATGAGATGGGAGGTGGTGGTGCTGGAAGGGTCCAAGGGAGAACTGGGGGAGAGCCAGCTGAGAGAGAGTAAGAGGGTAGCAGAAGGAATGTGAGGGGAACAAAAGCAGGCCAGATACCACAGCAGGGCGAGAGAGACAGAGGTTGGATGCAGACATGATACAGAGAGGAAAAGGGACAGGACAGCAAATTAAGCTAAGGAGAGGGCAGGTTCCATGAGCGGTGCACAAGCCTCCTCCCAAACTCAGTACTGTTCGGCATTTCTGTTGGACTGGCTCCTGCTCACCCAGCTACTTCACAACCAACTGCTTTGAAATGAATAGTGCATATAAAGGCATCCAGGTTGAAGTGCATTTCTACAGCTTGAGATAATATTGGGACTATTGAAAATGTAATTCTTTTCATTCATTTCCCTGTATCTAGGCTGCTCCTCTGTTTATAGTACAGGGTTTCTCAGATGCTTTTTTAGAATATGAGTGCACCTGTATTCTTGCCCCCATCTCCAAGAACAGATGTATAAGAGACAAGAACTGAGGTCAAGTTGGCAGGCCTCTCAGTCACTCATCGTAAGGCAGAAAACATATTTTGCAAGTTTGGCATTTTAAACTAGGAAGGCAGCTTTTTTTTAAAAACAAGTTTTCCTTGGGCTACAAATGACTGAACTTGAAAGCACCTCAATGTGCTTTAGAAAGGCATCCCTTTAACTTCTCATCAGCAATGAATATATCTGAGCAGGGCACTATTTTATGTGCAGAAATAATTCTCAGCTGAAACAACTGGGAGATACAAATTGGTTTTCAGGTTAAAGCTGATGATTTGGAAAAGTAAACCACTATCTACTTTTTTAAAAAGCAAGACTTTCACTTTCAGGACATTGATGGAAAACAACTACAGATGTGACCCAGCCAAAGTATTTACCTCTGAATGCGGATGCTCTGGTCTGCGAAACCCTGTGTATCAATCATTACATCTGCTTCATCCAGCACAAACACATGAATATTTTTCAATTTCAGTAGCCTTAGTTTGAAACACCAGTCTAGAACAGTCCCTGGGGTTCCAATTACAATTTGTTCTTCTATCGTAGTACCTCTTGGAACTGAGAAAGGCAAAATTAAATTACCATTGATCTCTGAAAAGTAAATTCACAATGCACTTAACTACATCAAATAGACTATGGTTCATGATCCTTAACAGGGAGTTTAATTGTGCAATCACAAATTAGCACTGGAAGGCAAAATTTGAACACTTCAGATAATAATGATTATCTTTCTTTCTTCAATCATTTTCAAATAGTTTCTCCAATCTTCTGAAAGCATCGAGCTGAAGAATGGATCTCTTAGCTGGTAGCATATCATGGAAATTTATGCTGAAGAAAATCAGGTTGTTTTCAAGACCCTAGACCAGTGGTCGGGAACCTCAGGCCCGGGGGTCAAATGCGGTCCACAGCAAATTTTTGTGTGGCCCCTTTCCACTTCCTGGATCTGACCCTTGGATTCAGTTCTTACCTCCAATCACCGAAAAACTGAGCTCAAGGGAAGGGATCAGAGATGAGATCATGCAAACAAGGAGAGGGGACAGTTCCATGGCACAGATCCATGATTTGGGCCCTCCTTTCCTTGAGTGCATCCCTTAAGCACCTCCACCCCAACTTCTGTGTGGCCCTCGGAGCTTGTGCAAGCTTTCATAGTGGACCCCGGGAGGGAAAAGTTTCCCCGCCCCTGTCCTAGACACAAGTACACAGTAGTCATTTTTTTCAGGTTAATTACAAGTTTTCAGGAATAGCTAACTTTCTTAATTCAACACTGATTTATACATTGTATTGATAGTTTAAACTTCTTTATCTGGTCAATTTGTCTATTAGCATAATTGTGACATTATTTAAAATACTCTTTTGACTTGCTTAACTAGATGTTGCAGTTTCTATGATACTTGTTTTCCCCAAAAACAAACATCCAGGGTAATAGGTTTTTTCCCTCAACTGGTCTGTACAAATTCTATCAAAATGGAAAACAAAACGAAAGTCATGCTATTCTTTTTTATATAGTGCCAGCAACGTACCTGGTGCTGGCTACTATCGTAATTAGAGACAGGTCCCTACTCCAGGGGGCTTACAATCTAGGAGACAAAAGGGAGGGGAGACAATGGGGAGGGGAACAGAGGCAGAGAACTGGGATACATTCATGAAGTTGAGGAGTCATAGATGCGTGTGCTTAGCTTGGTTACAGGAGAGAAGGAGAATGACAGGACAGCATGAGTAGCTAGGGAAAATGAGATGGAAGAAATATTTTTTAGGAGGGATTTGAAGGTTGGGAAGGAGGGAGCAGAGCCAATGAGTTCACAGGGAGAGTTCTAGACATGAGGGGCAGCATGGGAGAAGGGGCAAAGACATTTCCAGAAGCAAGAGGCTCTCTGGTAGGTGTGGGTGGTGGAAGAGGAGAATCAAAGCTCCCAAGAGGGAATGTAGCAGGAAAAGAACAGGATAATAAGAGGGGTGCAAGGCCATGAATTGAATGCATTTGGACAGAGGGAGCCAGTGGAGGGAGGAGAAGAGGGGCTGAAAATGATCAAACCAGCAGCAGAACGCTGAACAAAAATGTGGGGGTAAAATGAAAGCAGGAGGGGCCAATAAGAAGGAAGTTACAGTAGTCAAGGCAAGAGATGACTAGAGCATGGTCTAGAGGGGAAGCGGTTTTATTCATTTATTTAAATTTGGTACCTACCCTTCCCTAAGGATTTAAGCCATTTTATGCAGAAAGCAACAGGCCTTAGCAACAGACTGGATATGAGTTTTAAAGGAGTTAGGGGAGTTAAAAATGAACCCCACGCTATGTGCCCGAGGGACAGGCTGGATGGAAATTGGAATCCATCAATGGAAATTGAGAGGGAAAGGGGGGTGGAGTTTAGGGGGAAAGAGGAAGTTCAGTCTCAATTAAGCTTGAGATGACAAGACATCCAAACAGATGTGAGAGAGTTGGTGATGTGAAGCTGGCTGGAGGATGAGAGAACGGGGGCAGATGGAGTTGAATGTCATCAGCTTTAGGGATGGCAACCCACACCAAATTTCGGGTACGGGTTGTTTTTTTCCGAATTACAGGTACAGTACGGTTCGGACTCATAATTAAATAATTGTTAAAAAATCTGTTACACCCTCCCCGCGCCCCGACTCATCTCCCCCCCGGTATAGTACTTACCGGTTTCTGGGCGAGCTTGGTTGCAGGTCTAGTGGGCTGCAGCTTGATTGAAGGGCCGGGGCATGGGCTCCTGTGTGGAGTTTCCCCACCCCACCCCGACACTCTCGTCACGCTGGGGCCATTTGGTGCATGCGCAGCCCTTTTGCAAAACGGCGCTGCTGCAGCACACCAACCCCGCAATCAAGCTCACCCTGAGATCATTAGGTACTATACCAGGGTCTCGGGGGGTGGGAAAGCTGGGTTTGTAACAGCGGAGCTGTAATTTTTTGGACCGCTGTTACGGATTGGTACGTATGAACCTGTAAATAGAGGTTACTTACCAGTAACTCTGTTCTTCGAGAAAGCTCGCCGTATTCTCACTATTGGGATTCACTTCCTGCTCCGCAAGTACTGGAAAACCTCTTGTCAGCAGTTTCCAGGCAGAAGATATCCTAGGAAGATCTAGAACATGGTGAGGGCTTTGTCCCTCCTCCCCCTCCCCTCCCCTCTCGAGAAAAGTACGGGTCCCAGATCACATGACAGCAGAAGTACATAAAAAGGGGCGGAGCCCTCACCGCCTCAGTTCCTTCCAATCCCGTCCCAGAAATACCTAATTAAGGTACCTCCGAGACAGCAGGGAAGGCTGGGCGTTTCGTGAGAATACACGGAGCTCTCTCGAAGAACAGAGTTACTGGTAAGTAACCTCTATTTCTTCTTCGAGGATCTCCGCGATTCTCACTATTGGAAGAGTGAGTAGCAGTAAAGTGACCTACCTCAAGGAGGAGGGTGACGAGGAGGTCAGTCAAAGAGACTGTAAAACTGCTCTACCCACGTTCGAGTCCACTCTGGCTGCCAGGTCCAAGGAATAGTGCTTGGTGAAAGTGTGCACCGAGGACCAAGTAGCAGCTTTGCAAATGTCCAGAATAGGCACCCCATGAAGATTGGCTAAATGAGGAGGCAATGGCCCTAGTGGAGTGAGCTCGAAGGGGGGGGCGGGAGGACCTCCCTGCCCGTTCATAGCACCTCTGGATGCAAAGGAGGATCCATTTGGACAGTCTTTGCAACGTAAGACGAACCCCGATGCGTTGGCCACCATAGGAGATGAACAAAGCATCTGATGCTCGGATGAATCGAGTATGATTAACGTAGGAGAGGCTCGCTTGACGTCGAGAGTATGAAGCGTCTGCTCCACTCGTGAAGAATGTGGCTTCAGAAAGAAGACAGGTACGGAGATGGTCTGATTTAAACGAAAGGGAGAGACAACCTTAGGGACGAACGAAGGGTCTGTCCTGAGGTCCACCTTATCACTGTGGAAACGAGCGTAGGGAGGAGACGCTCAAAGTGCAGAATTCAGAAACCCTTCTAACAGAGATGATGGCAAGCAAGAAGGCCGTGTTGAGCGAGAGATTCTCCAGGGAGCAAGTGGCCATAGACTCAAAGGGAGGCTCCATGAGCTTAGTCAGGACGAGATTAAGCTCCCACTGCGGGGCTGGCTGCGAAGTTGGCGGGAAGGAGTTAAGCAAGCCTCTCCAGAAAGTCCTCGTGAGTGGGTGAGAGAAGAGAGTGTCGGCTCCCTCTGGTTGTAGGCGAGAGGAAAGAGCCGCTAGGTGTACCTTTGGTGAGGCGATGGCGAGTCCAGAGCTGTGCAGGTATAACAAGTATCTGAATACATGAAGCATGGAGAGGGAAGTTAAGGGGCAAGGAAGAGAGGTGCACCAAGCCGAAAAACAAGACCACTTTGTGGTATAGCAGGCACGCGTAGAGGGTCGGTGGGAGTGGAGTAGGATTTCTGCAAGGGGGGGGGGGGCGTCCTGCATTAAGATTGGATTAATTGAGCGGCGAGATGGAGCACCCGTATGTCGTAGTGAAGGACAGTGCCCTGTTGGTGAGAGAGGAGTTCGGGTAGCAGTGGGAGGAGTATGGAGTCCGCTGCTAGATTCTGCAGTGTCTGAAACCATAGTTGACGGGGCCAGGATGGGGCTAGGAGGATCACGTGGGCGCAATCTACCTGAGCCTTGTGGAGAACCTTGTACAGCAGGGGGACAGGAGGGAATGCTACAGAAAGGGCCCACTCCAGGAGATGGCGAAAGTGTCGGAGATCGACCCTGGAGCTCGACGCGCTCTGCTGCAAAATTTTTGAAGCTTTGTATTTTCTTGTGTTGCAAAGAGGTCTATTGCAGGAGTGCCCCATGTACAGAAGAGGTCATTCAACACAGCCCACTTGTGTTGGTTGGAGCTTCTGCAGCTGATCTGATCTGCGAGTGTTGTCTTGGCCTGCAAGATGTATGGCCTGTAGGTGAATATTGCGCTCGATGCACCAAGCCCAAATGGTCTGAGCGTCGAGGGAGAGGCGAGTGGATCTCACACCGCCTTGTTTGTTGATGTACCACATCGCTGCAGTATTGTCTATGAGGATTAAGACATTCTGACCTGCGATGTGGTTGACTAGAGCTTTGAGCGACCAATGGATGGCCCTGAGCTCGAGCAAATTTATGTGCAGGAGACTCTCCTCTTGGGACCAGAGGCCATGAAACCTTGTGTGATTCATGTGAGCTCCCCATCCTGTGAGTGAAGCATCGGTAGCGATGGACATCTCTACCTGAAGAGGATCGAAGGGCATGCCGATGAGGTGAGATGGGTCGGTCCACCAAAGATGATTTATGAGGACCGCTTGAGGGATGGTTATTTCATAACGAGGGGGTGACAGGGAGGGGTGTAGACCCATACGAGCCACTGCTGTAGTAGTCGGAGATGTAGGCGGGCATACGGTGTCACGGCTGTAGTTGCAGCCATAAGTCCCTGAAGGCGGAGAAAGTAGCGGACAGGCCTGGTGGCTCGGGCTGACGGCTGAAACGGTGGATACGATGTCGTGAAACCTGTCTGTAGGAAGGTAGGCTCTCGACTGTAGGGTGTCCAGCACGGTCCCGATGAATTGGAACCGTTGAGTAGGTACCAGCTGCGACTTGTTGTGGTTGATGATGAAGCCTAGAGCCTGTAAAAGAGATAAGAGGTGGGCTAGTAGGGTGGGCAAGAAGGGTGTGTCTGCAGGATGCAGCGAGGAGCCAGTCGTCCAGGTATGGGAACACTCTTACTTTCATTGTCCTTAGATGAGCCGTGACTACTGCAATATATTTGGTGAACACCCTTGGAGCTGTAGAGAGGCCGAATGGGAGGGACTGAGTATTGGAAATGGCGGTTTCCTACAAGAAAGCTTAAGTATCTCCTGTGAGCAGCGTTAATGGAAATGTGAAAATAGGCGTCCTTAAGATCAAGGGAGGCCAACCAGTCTCCTTGTTGAAGGCCGAGAAAGATAATAGGGAGAGAGGTCATACGGAACTTAGACTTTCTAATGTACTTGTTAAGACGGCACAGGTCCAAAATTGGCCTGAACCCCTTGTCCTTCTTGGGGACTAGAAAGTAGCTGGAATAGAAGTCTGTGTTTTGTTCGAGAGGGGGAACCTCTTCGTTGGCCCCCTTGGCAAGAAGGTCCTGTACCTCTAGTAGTATTTGAGTGTTGGAGGGGAAACCCCGGGAGGGGTGAGGAGGGGAGTCTGGGGGGAGTGTGTGGAACTGAATGGAGTAGCCACAATTTATTATCTCTCTGACCCAGCTGTCAGAGGTGAGGGCAGCCCATTGGTGGTAAAAGGGCCGGAGACGGTTAAGGAAAGTAGGAGGACACTCATACACCCCCTAATCTCAGGTATTCTAAAAGCGCTGCTTGGGCGGAGGTCCAGCTGACGAGGTGGAGGAGGATCTCCCCTTACCCCTCTGTTTGGAAAATCTCCTACGAGGTTGGGCAGCAGGAGTTTGAAGCTGTTGGTATTGTGGGGAGTACCATCTGTTGAACTGGTAGGGGAAATGATGGCGTTGTCTGGCCTGTTAAGGATATGAGGTAGAGGATTGATAGAAGGACCTCTTCCTAATGGGTCAGATTACTCCTGTGGACCTAGCGGTCAGGCACATTTACTTGACCTTTTTCAAGGTATCGTCTATAGAGGCTGCAAAAAGTCCCTCCCCATCAAAGGGGAGGTCCTCAATGCGGGCCTTGTTCTCAGGGGCGAGCGCAATAGAACAAACCCAGGCATGCCATCTGAGAGTGATGGCCAAGGCCATGCCTCTTATGTTCGAGTCGGCAATATGCATGTTCGCGGTGAGCTGAAATTGCGCTATCTGCATGCCCTCTCGCTGTAGGGCCAGGATCTGGGAAGGGTCAGATGCTCTACTCAATTGTGACCACAACCAGTGGTGGTAGCCGCAGAGGGTAGAGCCGTAGTTGGCAGCTCGCAGGGAGAGGGTCTCTGAGGAAAATATTTTCCTGCCTAACTATGCGCCTCCCCTCTCTATCTGCGGGGGACATCTGTATGCCTCCAGCCCTGGATTTTAAAGAGGCTGCTGCTATGACGAGCGAGTTCGGGGCTGGGTGCCTATAGAACATGGCTGCCCTTTCCCTGGGGATTGAGTACAAAGAATCCGCTAATTTGTTAGTGGGAGGGGCAGAGGAGGGTTTAGCCCATACTGCCTTAGCGGGTCCCAGCAGCTGATCCAGCATGGGGATCATGATCTGGCCAGAGTTCCCTGACCCTAGGATGCCAAAGACGGGTCCTGTGCCTTTTTTATGACCATGGTAGGTAACTTGGGAAGGGTAGCAACCAGTCGCCTTAACATGGCCTGAAAGGCCTTACTGTCCTCCGTGGAGAGGGAAAGAGATGGTATCAGGGGGAGGCGGAGAGATGGTTTCATCCTCCTCAACTAAAGAGGACGAGGAGATGGAGGCCGAGTATTCACAGAGGCTCAGTGTCGGGAGGGGCGGCGGGAGTTGTTACCGCAGTGGGAGCATCCCTAGGAAGCTGTGGAATTCCCAGGAGTGCATTAAGGAAGGCGGGATGCGCAGACGGGTCTAACCTTGCCTCCGCTAGTTGCGTAGGGGAGATATTCTGCTGCTGCGGTACCGTGTGCAGCATCGGTACCGATGGTACCAGTATGCGAGGTCCCCCCCGGGAGTGACCTGTCTGCACCCCTGACTGGAGGGGGAGGTCCCGCGGAGAACCAGGTGGTCTAGACACTGTTGCAGTCAGTGGTACCCAGGGTGGTGCCGGAGATTTATATTGGCGAATGGCCCGGGCCTGTTCGTAATCAAGGAGGAAGAAGTCTCTGCTCAAGGGATATGGGGATCTGCTCCGCGAGCGGCACCGATAGTCCCTATGGTCGTAGCCATGGTACCGGCTATAGTCGTCAAGACGGTACCGTGCATCCCTCTAAGGAGAGCAGCAAGAACATGGAGATTGGGAGTGCTGATCCCTATGGAAGCGGAGCCGGGGATCGGCACATTCTCCCTCTGAGGTGAGGCCCAGTTCTAAGGGTTCCCGTAGAGGGAATCTAGAGCGGGAGCGATGGAGCCGCTGCAACCGTGTATGGAAAGAACGCCGCGTATGGGAAGAACCTCTGTCAACTGGTACCGGTGGTAGCGATACTAGGCTCTGAGATGCCGGCTGCGTCGCCAGGAGCGGTTCTGAGAACACTGTGTGCACCTCTAGAGTCCAGGAAACAGTTGCATCGGCGCTGAGTGACCTTTTCTTCTTCTTGTGGTGTTCCCCTTGACGTTTAGAGCGCCGTTCCTTGGTGGGAGCAGCGGCGGTGCTCGTGCCGGTACCGGATGTAGCTGGTACCGGGAGTACAGGCAGCAGTACCGAGACCGCGGGCGCCATCTCCAAGGCACGAGGGGAAGCGGCCTGTGGAGGGACCACTGGATCCATGGGGTCTGGTGTGTAGAGGGGACAGAGGTCCCTCTTCGCCACCCTGGAGTGCCCTCCTGGTGAGGAGCTCCTGCAGCCTCAGAGCACGCGCTCTTTTAGTTCAAGAGGAGAGGAGGGCACAATGAGAGCAAGTGCTGGTGTTATGCCCTTCTCCCAGGCAGGAGAGACAAAGGTCGTGAGTGTCACTTACTGAGAGCGTGGAGGGGCAGGAGGGGCACCGCTTGAAACCCGGCTGTTTGGGCATACTCATAGAAGTAGGCAGTAGGTCCCGGGGGGAGAACCCTGTGGGATGGGGCAGAGCCCAACCACAAGTTTTTCTGATCTTTTTCTTTTCTTTTCCTTCTGCTTCTTCAGGAAGAAAAAAACGACGAGAATTACCAGAGAAAAAGATCTTCTCTGTGAGTAAGTACTGACTTGTGCTGAGAAGCACGAAGGTCTTCCAATCGCGACGCGGTTGGAAGGAACTGAGGCGGTGAGGACTCCGCCCCCTTTTATAGACTCGCGCGATCCGCACCCCACGCTTTTCTGCAAGCGGGAGGGCGTGGGAGGGCCGGAGCCCTCACCTTGTTCTAGATCTTTCCAGGTCATTTTCTGCCTGGAAACTGCTGACAAGAGGTTTTCCGGTGCCTGCGGAGCAGGAAGTGAATCCCAATAGTGAGAATCGCGGAGATCCTCGAAGAAGAACAGCCCTTTTCAGTTAGTTACAGATCAATCCATACCCAGTGATACTGGAGGCTGTGAAATTCAATGAGTTTGCCAAGAGAAACAGTGTAAAAGGAGAAGAGGGCCAAGGACAAATCCTTGGGGAACTCCAACTGAGAGGGGAAGTGACATGGGGGAAACACCAGTAAGAGAACCACAGAAGGAGCTGTTAAGAGAGATAGGAAGAAAACCAGTCAAAAGCAGAGACCAGAAACCAAGGGAGCAAAGTTGAATCAAGGAGGGGAGTGTGGTTGACAGTACCAAAGGCAGTAGAGATCAAGCAGGATGAGACTGGAGTACAGGTCTATAGACTCAGCAAAGAGAAAGTCACTGGTGATTTTTTCAAGAGCAGCCTCAGTTAAGTGGAGAGGGTGGAAGCCAGATTGAAAGAGGAACTGGAAGGGAGGCAGGGAGAGGAGGAATTGGAGACAGGTGTAAATAGCTCATTCTAGGAGCTTGGAGACAAAGGGAAAGAGCAAAATAGGGCAGTAGTTTGAGGAGGGGGGGGTCAAGAGTGGGCATCTTAAGGATAGGGGAGATGGTGGCATGCATGAAAGCAGAAGGAAAGAAGCCAGTGGAGAGGGAGAGAATTACGATGTGCATCAGACAGGGTGCAATGGGGGGGCAAGAGTATCCTGGAGTAGTCATGGCTGGTATCAGAATTCTAGAGAAATAAATATTAGGTGATAAAACTCTAATATTAATCATTCATGCATCTACTGAGAAGAGTAACTCATACTTCTATTTCCTCGAATAGCGTATGCAACTCCGATGTTGACACAAAATTGTCCCATCTTTTCAACCACTCGTCCATTCTGCAGAGCCAGCTCATAGGTTGGAGCTAAGCAAAGGCACTTTTTAGAGAAGAAGAGAAGAAAAAGTCAAATTACCAGGGTGGGCTGATTTAAATCAAACCTATTTAAATCAGCAAGTGGAAAGCCCTGATTTAATCATAGTTTTAAATCATTTTACCCATTTGTACTTTAGTTAATTTCTAAAGAAACATGCATTCTTACTGGTTGGAATAACCATTTAAACATGTTGCTTTTACAACTTAATATTAGTCTCAACATTAGATTTGGTATATTGTTATGCTGCCTAAAGGGTACAGAAGAATACACAAGTGTTTAAAAAAATCACATAGTTTAACAGATTTTGATTGTTTAAACTTCTACATTTTTAGCGTGTTACCAAATGGTGATTTGTATGGTTCCTATTCGCTAGATTAACGTTTTGCTTATAAATCAAGCTGCATTAAGACAGGAAACGGAGGTTACTTACCAGTAACTCTGTTCTTCGAGAGAGCTCCGCGTATTCTCACTCTTGGGATTTACTTCCTGCTCCGCAGGCACCGGAAAACCTCTCGTCAGCAGTATCCAGGCAGATTACGCCTGGAAAAGACTAGAATATGGTGAGGGCTCCGCCCCCTCCACTCCCCCTCCCATCCCGAGAAAAGCGCGGGCCCGCATCACGAGGGATGGAAGGATAAATAGGGGGAGGAGCCCTCACCGCCTCAGTTCCTTCCAACCCAGCCTGGAAGACCTGGTATGTCCATCCACGACTGAGGGGAAGGTGGGCGGGATGTGAGAATACGCGGAGCTCTCTCGAAGAACAGAGTTACTGGTAAGTAACCTCCGTTTCTTCTTCGAGGATCTCCGCGATTCTCACTCTTGGGAGAGTAATAAGCAGTTCTAGTTATCTCACCTCAAGGAGGAGGGAGTCGAGGATGATCACTCAAGAAGGAGTCCAGCACTGCTCTCCCCACCTGGGAATCTGCTCTGGCCGCCAGGTCCAAAGAGTAATGTCTTGTAAACGTATGGACAGACGCCCATGTGGCAGCCCTACAGATATCAGACAAATTTATCCCTTGGAAGTTCGCCAATGAAGCGGCAGTGGCTCTAGTAGAATGAGCCCTCAAACCTGCAGGCGGAACCTTGTCTGCTAAGGCATAACATTTCTGTATGCACAACAAAATCCACTTTGAAAGTCTCTGTGTGGAAAGCTTGACTCCGATCCTTTGACCCCCATATGAAATGAATAGGGAATCACACGCTCTTATCGATTTGGTTCTATCGATGTAGAAAGCCAGAGTTCTTTTAACGTCTAACGTATGCAACATTTGTTCCTCAACAGAGGTATGAGGCTTAGGAAAGAAAACTGGTAGAGAGATAGTCTGATTAAGATGAAAACTGGAAATTACTTTGGGCACAAAAGAGGGATCAATTCGCAGATCAACTTTATCCCTATGGAACAGCATATACGGAGGTGAAGCTCTAAGGGCTGTGAGCTCACTCACCCTCCTAGCTGAGGTAATAGCTACTAAAAACGCCGTTTTAATAGACAAATTCTCCATGCTACAAGAAGCTAAGGGTTCGAAAGGGGGAGACATTAACTTAGACAGCACAAGATTCAAGTCCCACTGAGGGGCAGGGCTTGACCTCTGAGGAAAAGTGTTCCTTAGTCCTTTCCAAAACGACCTCATTAATTTGTGTGAAAAAAGAGTTCCACTGTCATCTGGTTGCAAACGTGAAGAAAGAGCTGCCAGATGAACTTTTATGGAAGCCAAAGACAAATGCAACTTCTGCAGATTCAGAAGATAGAGAAAGACATGGTTCATGTCCAAAGTTTGCAAAGAGATGGACTGCGTAGTACACCAGCTACAGAATCGTCTCCACTTCAGTTGATAACATTTGCGGGTTGAAGGTCTTCTTGAATTTAGAAGTATTTCTGAAACTTCCGGCGGTAAATTGCTCATTGGGGTAGAATCAACCAAGCGGAGAGGTGGAGCATCTGTAGATCGTGGTGAAGAATTTCCCCCCGTTCTCGGGAGAGTAGATCGTAGATCACCGGAAGCCTCTTGATTTGTGTCGCCATTCCCAGTAAGGTTTGGAACCAGGTTTGGCGGGGCCAAAAAGGAGCAATCAGGATGAGATGAGCTCTGTCCGTCCTGACTTTGCACAATACTCTGTGAATGAGGGGAAATGGTGGAAACGCATAAAGGAATGTCCCGTGCCAAGAGATGGCAAAGGCGTCCGATATCGATTCTGGTGCCATACCTGCTCGGCTGCAGAATCTCGGTAGTTTGGCGTTCTTCTGTGATGCGAACAAGTCTATCACTGGAGTTCCCCAGTCTCGAAATATGTCTGTCAAGACCTCTTCTTTCAGTGACCATTCGTGTTGGTCCGTTGACTTGCGACTGAGGTAATCCGCCCTCGAGTTGTCGTGTCCTGCCAAGTGAATGGCGTGCACATGTATGTCGTGATCTATACACCAGTGCCAGATGGTCTCTGCTTCCTTTGACAAACGGGTGGAATGTGCTCCCCCTTGTTTGTTTACATACCACATGGCTGTGGTATTGTCTGTTACGATTTGAATGTTCTGACCCTTGATACGGGGAAGCAAGGCCTTCAATGCCCAACGTATGGCTCGCAGTTCTAACATGTTGATGTGCAGGTGTGTCTCCTCTTGAGACCAGAGACCATGCACTTTGATGTCCTCTATGTGCGCACCCCATCCAGTCAGGGATGCGTCTGTTGTAATGACCCCCCGGGTGCTGGGAGTATCGAAGGGTACCCCCTTTAGAACGTGCTCTGCATTTGCCCACCACTGTAAGTTTAGAAGAAGTTCCTTCGTTATGCAAAGTTTCATGTTGAGGGGGTGGATGGCGGGCGCGTAGTTGCTGGCTAGCCATTGTTGTAGGGGTCTCATGTGCAGGCGTGCATGTGGTGTTACCATGGTGGTGGAAGCCATTAGTCCCTGTAAGTGCAGGAAAAAACGAACTGGCTTGGTGGGATGCGTTTGGAGAATGCCTAATGCATGTCGTATGGCGACAAGTCTCTCTTTTGGAAGGTACGCTTTCGCGTGTCTGGTGTCCAAGATTGCCCCTATAAAGGGTAGTCGTTGTGTCGGGTGCACGTGTGACTTTGCCAAGTTGAGAACAAACCCCAGGTCCCTGAGGAGTGACATAGTTAGCTCCACGTGTTTCACAAGCTCTTGTCGCGACGTCGCCGCCAACAGCCAATCGTCTAGATACGGGAAGATTCTGACACCTTGCCTTCTCAGATAGGCTGCTACGACAGCCACGCATTTGGTGAAAACGCGTGGTGCTGTGGACAGTCCGAAAGGAAGGACCCGGTACTGGAAGAGAAGGTCCCCTGCAACGAATCGCAAGAATTTACGGTGAGAAGGGCGTATTGAGATGTGGAAATAGGCGTCTTTTAGATCAAGGGAGGCCAACCAGTCGCCTTGCTGCAAACCCATGAAAATGACCGGTAAGGAGGTCATACGAAATTTAAACCTTTTAACGAATTTGTTGAGATATCTCAGGTCCAGTATGGGTCGAGACCCCTTATCTTTTTTGGGGACCACAAAAAACCTAGAGTAGAATCCAGAACTATGTTCATCTCTGGGAATGAGTTCGACAGCACCCTTGTCGATGAGTTTTTGAATTTCAACTAGTATTTGAGTAGAGGGGAGGGGTGCCCCAGGGGGGCAAGGTGAGAGGGGAGGGGTAGTGTGGAATTGTATGGCATACCCCAGTTGTATTATCTCTCTGACCCAGCGATCAGACGAGATGGCTTCCCATACATGTAGATAAGGCAATAGGCGGTCCTGGAATGAGGGATCATCCTCATCATCTCCCTTGATCAAGGTATTATTAAAAACGTGATTTTGCCTGTTGTCCAGACGACGAACTAGGAGAGGGTTTGCCCCTGCCCCTTTGTCTGCCAAATGTTTTGCGCTGCTGAGCACCCTGTTGCTGGTAATGGGGCTGATTATGTTGCTGGAATCTTTTACCAGCTTGGAAATAGTTATAATTTTGGTAGGGTGTTCTTCTGGATGAGAAAGCATAGCCCTGTGTAAAGGACTTCTTACGTATAGCCCTGACTACACCCGTGGATCTTGCCGTTTGGTTCATTTCTTTGATCTTTTTTAGAGTGTCGTCGGTAGATGCAGAGAAAAGACCCTCACAATCGAACGGCAAATCCTCTATTCTGGTTTTGTTCTCTTGGGTAAGAGCCGTAGAACGAAGCCAAGCATGCCTACGAAGTGCTATGGCCGAAGCCATCCCTCTGGCATTGGCATCTGCCACATGCATATTAGCAGTTAACTGAAATTGGGCCATTTGCATGCCCTCTTTCTGCAGTGCTGCCAACTGGTTGGGGTCTGATGTAGTGCCAATCTTAGACCACAACCAGTGCTGATAGCCGCACATGGCTGAAGCATAGTTGGCAATTCTAAAGGACAGAGAGTCCGAAGAGAACACTTTCCTGCCAAGCACATCCAGCCTTCTTCCCTCCCTGTCTGCCGGGGAAGTTTGAATTCCCCCCGCTCTGGATCTTACGGAGGCAGCCGCTATTACTAAGGAATTGGGAGGGGGATGGTTGTGAAAAATTTGCGCCCCTTCTTTGGGTACAGAATATAAAGAATCTGCCAATTTGTTGGTAGGAGAGACAGAGGCCGGCTTTGCCCATAGCACAGTGGCTGGTTCCAGCAGCTGATCTAGCAAGGGCAAAGTTACATGTCCAGACTCCCCTGACCCCAGTATGCCAAAAATGGGTCCTGTCTGGGCCTTTTTAACAACCTTCGTGGGCAGTTTAGGGAGAGAGGATGCCATTCTCCTCAACATAGACTGGAACGCCTTAGAGTCCTCTGTGGCTAACGACATATTAGCGTCCGATATGGTATCAGGGGGTGGTGGGGAGATGGTCTCGTCCTCCTCAAGCGATGGAGATGACGATGAGGACGATCGTGATGCCGACGCCCCCGGGGAAGCCATCCGGGGTACCGTCGGTACCGATGGTACCGTGTCCTCTCTATGGGCCCCCAACAGGGAGGTCAGGAGCTGCGTAGCCCCCGATGGCGCTAACCTCATTCCCGGTCCAGACTCGAGCGTCTCGGTGCCGACGGTTCCGAGGTCCAAGGGTGCCTGTACCGACCCCGTCTCCGACGGTGGGGGACGAGATATGGTAGCCGTCGGTGCCGCTCTAGGTGGAGCCGGAGGCACATAGGGGTGCTCCCGTGCCGGAAGTGTAGGGTACTCGAAGTCCTGCGCATACGAAGGAGGACTGCGCGATCGGTACCGATAATCCCGGCCATAGCCATAGTCCCGATGTCCGTGCCTCGGTGAACAGCACGAGCAAGGTGAGCGTGATCGGCGCTCCAAGTGGTACCGGAGGGGTGTGTGTTCGTTCCGGTATCTAGGTGATCGGGATCGAGAATGGTAATGCGGAGATTTGGAGCGAGACTCTCTTCGCACCGTCGGTACCGTAAGTAGAAGAGGTGGTACCGATCGAGACAGCGGAGTCGGCGGTGCCGTCCCCCTCGTCGATCCCGACGGTCGTGGGGATTGCTGCCCTGTAGTCACCGTCGGTGCCGCCGGTGCCGGCTCCCGTGAAGAGCTTTTCTTTTTCTTTTTATCCCCGCTCTTGGTTCCCCGCTCCGAAGAGTGCGCGACGCCCCGCGCACCTGGTATCTCGGTACCGCTACCCGTCATGCGTCTAGGGCTGGACGCGTGTGTAGCGATGCTCCCCTCCGCGGAGCGGCCGGTACCGGCAATCTGCATGTCGAGCGGCCCCTCGGTCCCGAGTTCGCCGGTGCGGGCGGTACCGGTGTGGGGACTTGCCCTCGGTCTGGGCGGTACCGTCGGTGCCGGAGCCGTTGGAGCCGGAATTTCCATCGGCCTGGAGTGCCGGGCGGGGAGCCTCAGGGGCCCCTCTTCACCGCCCTCTAGTGCCCTTTTAGTTAAGATGTCTTGTAGCCGTAGCGCCCTGGCTCGCTTAGCTCTGTTAGAGAGCACCGAGCAGGCCCCGCAGGTCCGGGTATTATGACCTTCTCCCAAGCAGGTTAGGCAACGATCGTGCTGGTCGCTAACTGAGAGGGTAGCCGGGCAAGAGCCACAGCGTTTAAAGCCCGGCTGTTTGGGCATTCCGTTTGCCCCGAAGGGCGCAACGGCCCGGGGAACGTCCCGCGGGCTAGGGCGGCACTCCTACTCACAATCCTTTTTAATCTTCTTTCTAATCTTCTTTTTCTTTTAGCTGACAACAACGCTGAAAAGCGCCGAGAAGTCTTCCAACGCCACGCGGTTGGAAGGAACTGAGGCGGTGAGGGCTCCTCCCCCTATTTATCCTTCCATCCCTCGTGATGCGGGCCCGCGCTTTTCTCGGGATGGGAGGGGGAGTGGAGGGGGCGGAGCCCTCACCATATTCTAGTCTTTTCCAGGCGTAATCTGCCTGGATACTGCTGACGAGAGGTTTTCCGGTGCCTGCGGAGCAGGAAGTAAATCCCAAGAGTGAGAATCGCGGAGATCCTCGAAGAAGAACTGGAATTTAGGCACAAGAAGCCAGTAGGAATGCACATGATGGTATTTTCTATAGTAGAGCCAGTTCCACCACCTGTGATTACTTTTTCTAATCCTTCCTTGTACCCAGTAGCATAGACCTCGCATCCTTGTAGGGTCACACCTTAATGTATGACATGTTGTGCCATATGGCCTCCAAAAATTTCATCTTTCCACCCGATTCTTTATGTAGAAGAAAAGCAGTCTCTGGCCTCAATCCCCTAAAAGCACGTGCCCCCAGAGGTGTATGCACAAGCTGACCATATCAGTCAATGGGGAGCTCTGTGGCAAGGAAAAGCCACGCCACTGTTGCTAGGAGGTGCAGCTTGACTGCATGCATACAGAGGACTGAACAAGAGAAAAAAAATTCTCAGAAAAATACTCGTGATTTCAAGGACGAGGACCAAGATCTTGATCGGTCATGGAACAAGTAATCAGGCGAGAAAATAAAATTAAAAATTATGCATGCGCAAATCGCCACCATGCGTAACCAAAATGTCGATGACATTATTGCTGCCATTTTGGTTTAGGGCAGCAGCACATGCACAAAACTGTCCAGCAGCCGTTTTACGCATGCACAATGATTTTTATTATTTTATTCTCTCACTCAGAGCTTGGCAAGATAAACTGGGATTTCAACGAGATTTCTCGCTTTTGTGAGATCTCACTTCAGCCCTTCTACAGATCTTTCAGGCACACATAGCTTGCCCTCTTCCCACACCACAAGCCCTGTGGCCACCTCACAAGGATCCCACCCGGCCCCCCAGCACCACCACTTACAAGCTCCTCAGGTTGGTGGGGCCGATCTCAAGCCCTGTGGATCCTGCAGAAACCAAGCACACTCCCATTGCCAGCACATAGTGCATAGTGCCTGCATGCACGATTGGCCCCAGTGGCACAGTAGGGCACTTATTCGCCAGCTTGGGTTGGCACTGCCAAGTACACATCCTTTTTGTAGCTTGGGGCCTTTAACTCAAAAGGTTTTAGTAAGGCTCACGGTGGAGTCTGGACATTTTAAATGTTTTGAAGTTTATATTAATTTTATACCTTAGTCTGTCCTAAGTTCAAATTTCACTTTAAAGATTTAAAAAAAGAAAAAAATATCATAATTAAGAACATCTTATTTTTTTGTTAAAAATCCATTTTTATTCACTCCACACCAGGGTGCGAAATTTGCAGGTGCCTGGAAGCCATTGGTGACCAAAAAAATGGAGGCTGGCGACTGATTCAGGGGTGTAGTGGGGCAAGAACTGTTTAATTTTTTTGCTCCCTGAGTTCAATCTGAAATTTCATGCCCTAACCCTGTGTACTATAAAAAGATAGAAAAAACATACAAGCTGCAGCGTGACCAAGGTCACAGTCGAGCTGCTAAAATGGGAGCCATTTTCAAACATGCAATATTGAGAAAAAAAAGTCCAACATTAATTTACAGTGCCATCAAGCACAAAGGTCTCATGGGTCTCCCAAATATATGTATCCACTGTTGTAGCAAGAGTGGAAAAATGAGGGGGCGGGGAAGAGATCTAGAAATCGACAGAAAATCAACAGAACGTAAGAAACGGAGGTATTAAACAAGACGTTAGCCCACATTAGCCTACACCAGGTGGGAATCTGCTTGCCCATTTACTAGGCGTTCACCTCCACCATGGTCCCTTCAAACCCACTGGCCATGCATACTATTTGCCTCTGATACTGCTGTGTCCTAGCGAGTATCCTTCCCACCACGTGAGGCTGCGCGCTATCGACTTGATGGGATGTGAACACCTGAGCACATTAGCCCACATTTGTCTGAGCACATGGCCACCACCCACCGGACATGCAGCCCCCCACTCATGGCAGGGTGTTAGAGCATGGAGTCAGCTGCTCAGACAAATGTGGGCTAATGTGCTCAGGTGTTTGCATCCCATCAATTCTATAGCGCACAGCCTCACATGCATGCAGGTCCACCAGCACCACAGAGTCATGGGCAAAGAGCCCAGAGCCTTCCGAGGAGCAACGCTTCGTGTCCGTCTCCCCCATCATGCCAAATTCAAACATGCATGTCCCAGCTCCCCCCACAGAAACTGTGACCTCCAGGACAGATCCCTCCATGCACGTCTTCAACCCAGATCCAGCAATGGTCGACAAGTATCGAATCCGCCCCTTTCTCTCTACCTCCTTGGCCAAAACCCTTGTTCATGCCATGGTTATCTCTCGCCGCGATTACTGCAACCTCCTACTTGCTGGCCTCCCTCGCTCTCACCTGTCCCCCCCTTATCGCAATCCAAAACTCCGCTGCCAAGTTCATTCACTCTGCCCATCGCTTCGACCATGTGCAGCCTCTCCTCTTCTCTCACTGGCTCCCCCTTCCTGAACGTATCCTGTTTAAACTCCTGGTATTCATGTTCAAAACACTCCACAAGCAAGCTCCCCCTTCCCTCTCGGACCTAATCTCCCTACGCACTCCTGCACGCGCTCTCTGCTCCTCCTCTGTCCCCTCCCTAACTCTCCCTCTTTTCTCCTGCTCACCTAACCGCCTTCGACCCTTCTCCCTCGCTGCCCCCCCATGCCTGGAACTCCCTCCCTAAACACATCTGCCTTGCCCCCTCCCTCCGCTCCTTCAAATCCCTCCTCAAGACCCACTTTTTCCTCGCCGCCTTTCCCAATGCCTGCTAGTCGTTCCCCATATACTTACTGTCTGCCTTCCTCTGCAGACTGCTGCAACCAACTTGATTGTAACCAAGCCAAGCACACGCACCTGAGACTTCGCATCCGCCTGAATGTTTGTCTTCTCCCGTCTCTCCCACTGTCCCCTCTCCCTGTCTCCCCCTCCTTGTCTTTTAGATTGTGAGCCACAGGCAGGGACCACATCTATTTCTATGTTCTGTACAGCGCCAGGAACATGACCGGTGCTATATGTTTATAATAAAATAATAATAATAATAATAAAGAAGAAGAAGAAAAAGAAGTATACGAACACCATGACCCTGACAGTCTATTCTCTCAACCTTGAGAGCCAGCCTCTGTTTGAGGAGCCATCAGATGGAGGGTATGGAAGACCCAGAGGCCACATTTATAGGACCATGGGCTGGGGCAGAAGAGGTACCATGGCGGGACTACAGGCTGGCAAGGCATCATGGCAGGACTGCAGGCTTGCAGGGGAAAGGTACCTTTGCGGGTACATGGCCTGGGGGTGGAAGCCAAAATGGCAGGCAAGAAGGGAAGAAGCAAGGACACTAATGGCGATACTTCACTTCTCTACACCGATTGCAGGAGAACTATGTGCTGCTCCGATCCCACTTCCCTTAGTGCGGACAGAGGACCATTACACTGGATGGGAATGGCAGGAGAAGGGGTGAAACACCAGGGCAGGGCAGTAACTAATGGTTTTCTTTGTTGCCTTGCTACAGGAATGCCAGTGCAACTGGCATGGACCGATTCCCCCAACAGGCACCCAGCGGAACCAGGATCTGCGGGTCTACAACTGGCTGCACAGGGAACAAATCTGGCGTTAGTGGGGTGAGGATCACAGTGTGGGAGCGCAGAGGGGTGCCAGGTCCCAGCTGGGGGTCGGTCTTAGACTCTGAATTCATTGTCCAATTTTTAACCTGCTTCTCTGCAGAGGGGCCCACCGTTCTGTTTAGCTCATGCTTTTGGCAAACTATGTTTGGATTTATAAAAATCTAATTTCTCCTAAAATGTTTCATTCTTCTACAACATGATACAATAGGTTTTGGTTTCTCTGCCTTTTATTTATTTAACAAATTTTGTTACTCCGCCCCTCCTGCTCCAGGAAGTTCAGGGCGGCTTACACATAAAACCAATAAAACAGCAAGCTAAAAAAACACAATAAACAAGAAGGCAAACACAATACATCTCCCTCCCTCTTCCCTAACCCACAACCCCGCACCCTAAACCCCATCTCCCGCGACAAAACACCTGGCAGAACAGCCAGGTCTTAGTCATACGCCGGAAGGAAGGGAGGTCTGGGGCCATCCGGGTCTCCGCCGGGAGGGAATTCCACAACCAAGGTGCGGCCACCAGGAACGCCCTCTCCATAGTGGCCCACCCAGGCCACATGGGGGACCCTGAGGAGGGCACTCCTGGCCAAATGCAGAGGTTGCTCCAGAGCACAGAGTGTGAGCCAGTCCTGTAGGTGAGCTGGACCAAGGCCGCGTAGGGCTTTATAGGTCAACGTTAACATCAACACCTTGAATCAGGCCTGGAAGAGTATAGGCAACCAGCACAGAGCCCAGAACACCGATGTAATGTGCTCACGGCAGCCTGACCCCGTAAGGAGACGGGGTGCCGCATTCTGCACTAGCTGCAGTTTCAGAACAGTCACCATGGGTAACCCCACGTAGAGCGCATTACAATAGTCCAATCTTGAGATAATGAAAGCATGGATGATGGTGGCCAGGCCGCTATCTGAAACGTACAGCTGAAGCCAACGCACCAGATGTAATTGGCGAAACACACTCCTTGCCACCAACCCCACCTGGAGATCCATGCAGAGCTGCGTGTTGCAGAGCACGCCCAGACTGTGAACCTGGCGGCAGGTGAACCCCGTCAATGACAGGGGCCGCCACATCTGCCGCCTTACCCACCATCACCACCTCTGTCTTGTTGGGATTCAGCTTCAGTCGGCTCACCCTCATCCAGTTCCCCACAGCCACCAGACAAACCACTGTGACTGCTGGGTCTGGGTCGGATGAAAAACAGAGGTAAAGTTGGGTGTTGTCAGCATATTGATGACACCGCACCACATACCATCTCACGACCTCCCCGAGCAGCTGCGTATGAGCGATAGTTTGCTTGAGCTATTAAAGTTTTCTTATCAGCACTCCAGAAAGCTGCTTCTCTCCCTCACAGCATCTGTGTGGTCGTTTTTCAGGAATATCTAATGGGTCATAGTCTAGTCTATATTCTGAACCTATAGTTCCACCAATAAATCCAATGTTCCACTATAGAATGCTGGTACTGTTCCACCAATGAATCTATAACACAAGGTTTTAATTTGAATTTACATTTGTCCACAGATTTCAGATGTCCAGTAAGTCTCAAGAACCCAAGACATGTTCTTGTTCTATTCAGTATTCTGAAATCTATAGTTCCATTAATGAATCTATACAAGCACCCTTTTTTCTCAAAAGCTTAAATGAAAGGAAGGTTTTGGAAAACAGAAATGCTTTCCTGTAATAATTCCAGCTACCTTTTGCAGTCATTTTTTTTTTTTTTAAATATACCTTTTGCAGTGGCTGGCGAATCTGCAAATGCCAAAAGGGAGCACACAGGGAAAAGGCACCTGGAGGGAAACAGCACAGGGGGCCCCAAAGGAGGAAAATATGCTGTCCTAGTCTTGAGAGGTAGCCAGATGGGCCACACGCCAAATATTTGAACAGCTTAAAGAGCTGGTGGCTGACTAGGACTAACTATGTGCGCTGCAGATAAACAGCTAATGGCCACTATTGATCATGGTGTTCGTGCAGGGTTGGCTACATGCCATGTGTGCATGAGTAGGGTATTGGCTGCTATTGGCAAAAAATTTCTGCCAAGCTAATGCTGGGTTTGTGTGCGTTGCTCCATCATCACATGCTAAGTTACGTAACAAGTACAGTAGTGCACACGCTAAGTCATCTAAAAATGATACAGTTGTTACCACCATGGAAGCATGGAATTTATTAATTGGGGTGGGGGAAGTTACTGAATGTTAAGAAATAGGCAGGTGGGGGGATCTGCAAGACAGTGCTCGGAATGTATGTGGGAACAGAGCTGTCCATTGGCTAAAAGCTGTGACTGCCTGGGGTACTCCAAGACTGATTGCTTTGGCTTTAAGTTTTCACTTTTGCTTTCAAATTTCACTATAAATGCTCAATCGAGTATGCAATTTTCTCAATAAATTCAGCACTCTGCATAACAAAAGGTTACTTCCTTTGTCTCCAGGACCCACAAATCTGTTATGTGCGGCCACAGATGTGCAAAAAGGGAAAGTCGCCCGCTGACCTTGCCCGTTACCTCGATGGTGGCTGTGAGTCAGGCATCCTGCTTTCCTTGTTGGGTAGCGGAGCCTGCATTTCCTGGCCTGGATCCTGAACTGTATCTATTTGATCTGGATCCTCTTCCTCTATACCCTCTTCCCCGGAATGGAAATGAGGAGGATTGCTTTCTCGAAAATGTGTTAAAACAATAAAGATTTGTTAGAGGAGCGCGAAAAGATCCAGGTGGATTGAATTGGTGTAAGGAAATTTTCTTATCCTTCTCTCCAGCATCTTTTAAGATCTTACCCAGTGCCACCCCAACACCTTCTCTCCCTGATATGGGCCAGCAACTAGAAGGTTCTTAGCATGGGGGTCCGCCTGCCATGACCTTAATCAAAATCTATGACGTGAGGACACGTTCACTGTTAGCGCCCTCGCTGGCCATGCTACTGTGTCTGTAGTGGCCATAGTCATAAATGAAGTTGCCATACTGTAATATTAGCTGACAACTTTCAGGTTACTTTCTCTGATGCTTCAGGACTTTTCCCAAACTTGAAACATGTAAGTATTGCCCTGGCACAATAGGAAGAGGCCAGGGACATTCAAAGCACTGTTGACACAGCTTCGAAATTCCTTCTTAACCCAGATTCTACGCCCCTATCTGTGGGGTCTTTCGGGTAAATGTCACCCTCGGAGGGGAAGACTGACTTTCTTGGCAGAGAGGCAGCAGCTGCATCAATTTTTGGGGTGGCAAAGACGGACGCCTTGGACTTAGAGAAGGCATATAAAGATTCTTGAGTTTTGTTCAGCCTTAGTGCTTTGGCAGGTTGTTGCCAGTCAGCCTTTAATGATTTTCTCAAAAGCTTTGTCAAGCAGGATGCCCTTTTCTTTATTGGAGGACCTCAGGATATATTCCTGATCAGAATGGTCATCTGAGGATTCTGAATGAACCCCTTTTTGTCTCTTTTCCATCACACTAAGGACTACGTACTTGCTTAAACAGCTTAGGTTTGAAAGCAAGTGAGAAAGAAATCACAGTCCTTTTCACTAGGGCCTGAGTGGGGACAGCCGGCTCCAGGGTCTCATTCTCAGGGATTTCACCAGACTCGAGTCTCCATTCCCCTCTGATTCCTGGTCAGAGTTATCCTGGTTTATGGTCCCTGGAGGGAGGATGCAGCTGCTTCCAGGAGATTAACTTCCTTCTCCTCCTCAAGTTCTGTGTCCTCGTTGTCCCTGTGGGGACAGTGTCTGGAATGAGGGGTGGTGGTGGTGGGGTCTCCTTGTCTGAGGAAGAGCCAATCTGGTCCCATAGGGGCAGAGCGTGGTTTTTTTGAGACAGGGTACTTTCATTTTTCTATTGCCTTAAGATTTTCCTTTCCCTCCCTTAGAGGGGGGGCAAGGGCGCTTAGTGATTCGGCATTCCTCCCTGTCTTAAATTTTATCAAGGGAAGCCACAATTTTATTTAAGGCCTCTAGCTGTAAAAGTTGTACTTGCAAGAGGCCTGGGATTCTTACTTTCTCTGCCAGCTGCTCCATGGTCTTGCTAGCGGCGAAATGGCACCATTTCCTGGAGCTAAGGAGACTGAGCAGCACTACTATGGTGGTCCCCCATGGGGAGGCTGCCAGCACTCAAGCCATCTGAGTCCTGGCTGTGGAGGCGGGTTCCGCTCCGGGTGGTCATGGCGGCCCGATAAACTTAAGAGGCAGAATGGCCCCGATGGCAACAAATGATAATCCTACAGGAAGCGCCCGAAGGGACTTCCCAACACTCATCCTTCCCAGAGCTCCGCACCAAACTGGGACAGGCCTTCTGGCTCCTCGCTCCCACTTTTTTTCCCCCCTCGGTTGGGGACCGAGCCTAGGTAAAATTTATGAGGAAAAAGTTCCTTCTGGGCAAAGAAAAAGGCACCCAAAATAAAGGACAACTGCCTAGGTGTGCAGAGCACACAGATTCACCTCCTATTTAGTGAGACACAGAATTCCAACTGGTAAATGGGAGGGATGGACCCCCTATGCACATGGTCATACAAGTGACAGGAGCACAAAATGTGCTCCAAAGACTCAGCCTCCAAAAAATCAAAGGGGCAGAGCCTTAAATGGCATGGAATTCCGGCGTAGCGCCCCTCGAGCATCCGGGTAGGGAGGACATTCAATCGAGCTTCCTATAGGAGATCTTCCTATAGGAGCCATTGGTCAACAAATACCTAGCAGGGCTAGCAAAATTGGCGGCCAAAGAAAAATAGTGAAATAAAAAGGAGCTCTCGGCTACACGAGCAGAGTCCTCCTGCCGGCTAATGTCCATAAGCATGGCCATAGCCTCAGCCTTAACAACTTTTAAATCCCTTGACGAAAGATCAGTCAAGGGCAAGCCTGAGGCAGAGATCTTGGCAGTAATCAGACTGTCCCATGAGCCAGCATAAGTAGCTTCTCTCAGGAAGAAAAGTAAATCCAGGGGAGAAGCCTGCTGAATGCGAGTCCAGAGAGCAATTGCCTGGAGCCACATATAGATATTCCAGATACATTGGCCAAACTCCAGCCGAATAGCTGCAGAGGGTACACTATTTGGGATCCTTAACAGGGAGCAGAAAAACCTGGCCTGAAAGAGGGCCAGGTCATAAGGTCAGTGAACAGCCCAAACAGCAGCCCCATAAAGAAGCTGAGCCCTAGGCTTAGCATCCAGGGCCCTACAGGCAGGGACCAAAAAGCCCTTCTCTCTTTTGTGGAAAAAGCGCAACAGAGCCGCAATGCACCCATTGACCGAGGCGCTAACTGCAGCAAAATGCAGATTCCATTTAAGAGATGCCTGAAACCGTAGGCCCACATACTTATATGACTGGACCTGTTCAACCGTAGCTGTTCCAACTGTCCAATGAAATTTTTTCTTGGAGAGGCCAAAAATCAGGCCCTTCGTCTTGGTGGTGTTAATATTTAAGTAGAGGTTCAAGGCCTTAAGCTGTCTTTGCAAGCCCACCCTCGTTTGGGGGAGAATAGCCCCGTTATTGGCATACAAAAGTACACCAACTGAGTGATCACCCAATTTGGGGGGGGGAGCAAGCTATACTCTGACAGAATGGGGACTATATCGTTAATAAAGATTTTAAATAAGAGTGGGGGCGAGTACGCACCCCTGCTGGACTCCAGAAGGCCTGTTTCTCTGCTTCTTCTGCCCTTACTGGGCTGATCTCTAGCAGACGCCCTGGGCTACTCTCTGGGCTGTTCCTGGGGCTGTGCCCTAGGTTTCTCTCTGGGTTGATTCCAGGGTTGCTCCCTGGGCTGGTCCCTAGGCTACTCTCTGGGCTGGCCAGGGATAGTACGGGACTTACCTGGCACCATCCTATTTGTCCAGTTCCTGGACCGAAGCGCAGTAAGCATCTCGCTGACCTGAGGCAGGAGCTGCCGGACCAGGGCCACTGGTCGGTTGGCTGGAAGCGGGGGGGGGGGGGAGTGGACCGATCTCATGGTCCTCGGCACGTGTTGCACACTCCCTGCTCTGCTGGGCCTGCAGGCAGCAGAGAGCTGTTGGGCTGACCGGCTGTTAGATGCAGCCTGCACTATGGTCAGGCTACTGCTGGCCGATGCGTCCCTCTCCAGAGGACAATTTCCCCCCTGAAAACAGAGAAAGGCTCCTCTGTGGGGAGCTGCTGAATCTGCTTCTGCTTGGTCCGGAGGCAGAAACAAAACTGGAGAGAAGGGGAGTATTGTTCCCATACACATGCTCCAGAAAAGATGTTCTGCCTCCTGCTGGTTGAGTGGGGGAACGACCCCAATGTGAGGACTGTCAGGCATTCCAGGATGAGAATATGAAAAAACTTTATTAGTTTCCAATAATAAAAAATGTCTGATCATGTAATGCAGCGTGCATCTATTTGTAGGATTTTGATTCAGTTGTTAAATTTAGCAAGCATGAACAAAAAGCAGGAATTTACTCATTATGAGCAAAGTAACAATCCATTGAGCTAATGTGAATTTTGCCACTGAGTTCCAGAGAGGCAAAATTCCACCCTGTATCATTAGACTTGCAAGTCAGGCTACTTTATATTGAAATTCTATACTAGGGCATTAAAACCCTCCTCCTACATCGTGGGTCTTTATAACCCCAAAGGCAGCTAAAACAAATCATAAAACATTTTTGGCACGCCTGCACCACTCCTCCCCCCATGTATTCCTCAAGAACTGTGAGGTAAACTGTCCTGTGGTGTTTCATGTTCCTCCCCGCATCCCCATTTTAAAAAAATTGACGTATGAATAATTTCATCATCAGGGGTACTTTCTACCCCCAATGGAAGTCAATGGGAAAATGAAAGCACTATACGCCCTTTGCATTCGGGGTCACGTCCACCCCACGCACATATATTTTTAAGAATAGTTGTGTATTTTTTATTTTAAAGGTATAACCCAGCACCTGCCCTCCTAATTAGCCTTCTCAATT
Source organism: Sphenodon punctatus (assembly GCA_003113815.1). NCBI lineage: Eukaryota > Metazoa > Chordata > Lepidosauria > Sphenodontia > Sphenodontidae > Sphenodon > Sphenodon punctatus. The sequence continues at coordinate 1,952,547 of QEPC01011926.1, read as the reverse complement.
AGAGGACACAATGTAGCATTTTGTTTGACATCACAAAGGTCATCTATGGTTTGTTGAGGAAAAAAAATCACCATATACATCTTTGGGGGGGGGGGGGTTTACAATGACCCCATGTGAAAGGTCAACTCGCCAACCTCTATTGTTCCTTATCTTTACACAGCAGTTATCACCTTATCAGAGTGAACTCTTGACACTTTTTTTTTTAATCACACCCATTAGCAGCGTGTTGGGAAAAATACCTATTAATTCTGCATATGGGGTATTGATGACCCCTGCGTTTACTATGAACTCGGGAGCTTTGTGTTGGAAAAATACTTATCAATTCTGCATGGGGGCTGGGGGTATTGATGACCCCTGCATTTACTTACTGTGAGGTCAGGAGCTCACTTGGAAACAATGAAGCCCTGCAATCTGTATTTTTCAAGAGTGTCCTCTAAGATTTGCATATCTGCCCATCCTACTGTGAACTCAGACTTTTGAGTTGGCTCCTCCGCTCCTATTCTGGGTGGGATGCTTCTCAGGGTTTGACTTCACACTGTTCAGTCTCAGACAGCCAGAGTCTTTTCTGATTACTTCTGTGACTGCTGCTTACTTCTGAGAGGCCACAGAGATGTCTGTAGAAGAAGCCTTCAACTTATGGGGTGAGAGATTCAGAATCAGATTTTCTGGGTTTTGATGATGAAGATAGTGACTGGGAACCCCCAGGCACATCTGCTGCTGGCACAGAACAGCGTGAGGCTGGAGGCACTAAGGACAGCAGTGATGACAGCGATGGAAATGAGGCTGGAGGCACTAAGGACAGCAGTGATGACAGCGATGGAAATGATGAACAAGGTATGTTCATTTTTATGGAGTTGTACCCCACCTATCTTATCTACTATTAGGAAAATGGGGGGGTGGGGGTGGTAAGAGGCAGGGAAGTGGGAGTGCCAGTATGCAAGCCTCCCTTTAGCTAGGGTCTTTTTTCATCTATTGACTATTACATGTTGGCTTTCAGATACTCCTAATCCACATCCCAGCTATTATTATTGGGAAGAACAAAGTGGATAAACGGCTTAAAAATCCACCTGTTGAAGGACTGCTGCAAGAAATATTTTGTTACCTCCTCCAGGTATTACGGGTGGGGCAATCATGCTATTTTACTGGGGTGCGTTTGAGGGGATGGGGAAGGTTCTGCCCTGGCTCTTCTGTGGCAGGGGAGATTGTGGTAGGGTGTCCAGATATGCAAATGTAAGAGGACAGTTATGAGAAATACAGCTTGGAGGGCTCCATTGGAGCCAATGTAGCCCTGCCAGCTGTATTTCTCATAAGTGTTCTCTAAAGTTTGTATATCTGGGCACCCCAGATTGTTGGCAGGGGGAGGATTGTGCAATAGCTCCTCTGTGATGGGGGGNCTCTGTGATGGGGGGGGGAAGGAGAGTTTGTAGGCAGGGGGGAAGGTTATGAATAATAATATACTAATTGCCTAAACAATAAAATGTATTGATTGTTCCAGGAGTGACAAGCTATGGGGCAGAGTGCTTGGGAAGCAGCTGGCAGCCAATAACAGAATTTGAACTTTGTGCCTACATAGGACTTCGCATCCTGGCAGGCGTGTGCAGGTCCAGTGGGGAAACATTGGATGAACTGTGGTCCACAGAGCATGGTAGGCCACAATTCAGAGCCACCATTACTTTGGCACGTTTCAATAAAATCACAAGGTTCCTTAGATTCGATGACAGACTTCAACGTAGAAGCAGCAGTGCGACCAGTAAGCTGGCCCCCGTGTCTGACATCTGGCAGCTGTTTCCATCAACACTCTCAAAATCTTTTGTACCCTTTGAGAGTGTCACCGTTGATGAAGCAACTGGTGTCCTTTAGAGGCAGATGCCCATTCAGGCAATATATGCCATCCAAGCCAGTTAAATATGGAATAAAATTTTGGCTTTGTTGCGACTCTAAAACCTCATATGTACTAAATGAGGATATTTATACAGGGAGGGAAGAAGGTGCCCCAGTTGCCCATAACCTTGGTAGAAATGTTGTGATGAAGTTGGTTGTACCCAATCTAGAGGGTAGTGGACGAAATATAACTATGAACAATTTCTTCACAAGTGTTTCCCTAGCCAGGGAGTTGATCCCCCAAAATCTGACTTTGGTTTGGACAATGAGAAAAAGTAAATCAGAAATTCCCCAGGAGTTCTGTTCAAACCAAACAAGACGTGTTGAAAGCAGCTTGTTTGGGTTCCAGGAGGGTATAACACTGGTGAGCTATGTGCCTAAGAAAGGCAAAGCAGTAATTCTGCTCTCATATATGCATAGCGATGCTGCAACATCTGGTTCTCGATCGAAACCAGAAATAATAGATTATAATAGAACAAAAGGTGTGGTCGATACATGCGACCAAACGGTGTCTACATACACCATCAAAAGAATGAGCAGGCGGTGGTCTATGGTTGTATTTTCTAATATAGTAGACATTGCGTGCCTCAACACATTCATAATTTGGTCCTTGGCCTTTCCTACATGGAAATCAGGGAATCTAAGTAGGAGAGGTCTCTTCCTCCTACAATTGTCTAGAGAGATGATAACACCCTGTACTGAGGCAAGAAACATTGCTAATTTGCCAGGGACATCAAGGAGGCTTCCTTCTGCTGTGGTGGGTGTTGTACCCGATAATAGAAAAAGGGGCAGATGCCACATCTACACAAGAGAAGGGGACAGGAAATCTCAGCAGCGCTGGGCTACCTGCAAACTCTTCTTATGTCCCTCACACTCAGTTATCAATTGCCATGTGTGCAAATGCACCAGTTAAATTTTTTTTATCAAGATTGTATTTATATGTTGTTTTTCTATGTTTATGTTGTATTTATATGTTGTATTTTAAAGTTCTATTTTAAGTTTATGCAAAAAAAATTGGAGGGGGTCATTATTACCCCCTGTACTGTATTTGTTAGGTGTGCTGCTTTACATGAGGAGTGGTGGTGACCCCCAAAACTAAGCTGTCAATGTTTTATGTTAATCTGGAGTCATTTTCAAATCAATCACATTCATTATTTTTCAGTTATTTATATTAATCAGGATACTTTCTACCCCAGAAACGGTTATTAGTCAGTTTCTCAAGGACAGCAAGGTTAAAAAAATGTTCACTCATCAACATGAAAAAGATTCAAAAGGAAAACTATACACAAGCGGCAATGAAAACGACCATACAAAGTTCTATCACAAAGTAAAAATGATACACACACTTCCTGCTATTTTCAGTTACAAATATAAACATCAAAAATAATGGTAGCCACAAATTTTCTCAGTCATTTTTAAGCTGGCTGCTTCTCTTTGAGAGAGAATATATGGCTATGGCCAAATATTTTACTCCTTCCCAGACACCAAAACGTTCCCCTACTCATATTACCTGTGGGAATTTCTCCTGGGGATTAATTCTATTTAGCATGGCCAAAACAAATGCAGCAGTTTTTCCAGTTCCCGATTGGCTCTGAGCTATAAGATTTTGAGGTCTGCAAGACAATAAAATCTTCTTAGTTATTGTTCTATACCATTTACTGCATTAATTTATGTAGTGCTGCAAAGCTACATGGTGCTCTACAAACAAAAATATTCTCTCCCCAAAAATAACTTGCACTTCAGGTAAAACAAGAGAAAACAAATAAAGGCAAGAGCTCATGAGATGTAATAATCTGAGGAATTACAAAGAAAGATTTCTAAACAGGTAATTTTAAGAGACATTGAGGACACTGGGCAAAATGTCCTGTGTGTACAGGGTAGCATTAAAAATAGGCAGAAAGTAGAGGTATGAAGGAGTATAGTGAGCAGGATGGTGTCTTGAATTTGGCATTTTAAGAGACAGTCAATAGAGGGATTACAAGAGTAGAGAGATTTCAAGAACAGCGAATTACATGGTTGAATAAAGGATCAAAGAAAGAAAGCTTTTGGCACTGGCATTTTGGTAAGGCTGGTGGAGGATAGCAGTCACGATGACAAATGTTCAGGATGTAGACAAATTGTGACAAAATGAAACCGTAAGCTCGAGATACTAAGACAACAGTGAAAGGGCAGACATTTGGAAAAGGAAGAAAAGTCAGTGTGACTGCAGGCCTAGGAAATAGCCAATGACAGTAAATCCACCCACAAGGACAGAATAAAGAGAATTGGTCACCTACCTTTGGTGAATTCTTTTCTCTCCTGCTCTCCGGATACTCCTCCTCTCGGGTAGCTCTCTGCTTAGACCGCCAGGAGGCAGAAGTTAAGTGTTCCCAGTGCGCATGTGTGCTGAGAGCTATCCCTCACGTCAGTCAGTTGCCAAGCCAAGGAACCGATCCTGCCTTCTTTGAATTCTCATCAGTGAACACAAAAAACGAGCACAATTAACTGTAACCTCCCCCTTAACAACCGCTAAACTCTGGAAGGGGGTGAAACTGGCTAAGTTGTCCTTTGAGGAAAAAGAAAACTAAAACTGAATAAGGGGAATACCACAAGACTAACTGTGCTTATACCCCTACAACTCTCCCTGCTGTTTGGTAGGGAGGGCCGGAGGAGTATCCGGAGAGCAGGAGAGAAAAGAATTCACCAAAGGCAGGTGACCAATTCTCTTTTCTCCCCCTGCCTCCGGCTTACTCCTCCTGTCGGGATGTACCCGAGCGAACGTTGCCTCTAAGGATGGGAACAAACAGCACTGGGAGAGTCCAGTACCGCTTGAAGCACCCTTCTACCAAAAGCCGCCTCGGCTGATCTGTATGTATCTAATTTGTAATGTTTGACAAATGTGTGCAGGGAAGACCATGTGGCTGCTCGGTATATTTCCTCATAGGAAGCCCTAGCCTTGAAGGCATACAAGGTAGCAGCACTCCGCACCAAGTGAAGCCAGATCTGGAGCGGAGGGGCCTTTTCCTTTGCCTTATACGCCTCCACCACACATTGCTTTACCCATTTTGAGATTAATGTCTTTGAGGCCTTCGTCCCTTTGTATCCTGGTCTAATGTTTACAAACATGGCCGTGGATTTTCTGGTCCCCTGTGTTCTAACTAGGTACATTTTTAGTGCTCTACGCACGTCAAGAGTGTGCCAGGTTTTCTCCTTTGGGTGGGTTGGCTTAGGACAGAAGGATGGCAGTACTAGCTCTTGTGACCTATGGAACATTGAGTTGATCTTGGGTAAAAAACACCTGATCCAACCTCAGTGTGACTGACTGCTTTTGGAAGGAACAAAAATTTTCCTCCACCAAGAGAGCCCCTAGTTCCGAAATTCTCCTAGCTGAAGTGACCACCACTAGAAAGGCCACCTTGAGAGATAGGATATAGAAAGAGACGTGCCTAGGGGTTCAAAAGGCGACCCAGTAAGGGCTTCCAGTACCAAATTTAAATTCCATGAGGGACATCTATGCACTACGGGCGGTGAAAAGATTCTTGCTGCCCTCATGAACTGCCTTACATGTCTGTGCGCAGATATGGGCTTATTGGAAGTTGCCCTAATCACTGAATCTAACGCTGCTGATTGTCTAGCTAGTGTGTTGGGTTTCAGCCCCTTATCCAGACCCTGTTGCAGAAAATCTAAAACCTCTGGAACCTCTGCCTTGCAAGAATCATGTCCTCTTGCTATTGTCCACTGCACGAAAATCTTCCAGGTAGCTTTGTAGCTCCTTCTGGTCGCCGGCCTTCTGGATAACTGCAAGGTTGACAAGACCGCTTCCGAATACCACTTTCTCCTTAACTCTGTGCGTTCAACTTCCATGCTGTTAATTTTAGATTTTGCAGATTGTCACATAGAATGGGACCCTGAGATAACAGGGTGGGAGGAGTGGGCAACCTCTTGTACTGGGTTTGACTCAGCTCTATCAAGTCCGAAAACCACTGTCTCCTGGGCCACCATGGGGTTATGAGAATTACCTGTGCGTGTTCTCTGATAATCTTCGTTACTGTTTTCTGGATCAGCGGAAAGGGCGGGAACGCATACAGGAGTCCTCGAGGCCAGGGTTGGTTCAGGGCGTCGGTCGCTATCGCTTGCTTGCACGGCGTCACGGACATGAACATCAGGACCTGGGTGTTGTATTGATCGGCGAACAGGTCAACTTGAGGCGATCCGAAGAGTTGCAGTAGATCCCTGAAGACTGACTTGTCCAGGGACCACTCGTGGGGGTTGATGGTTTGGCGGCTTAGCCAGTCTACTTGAATGTTGTCCCAACCCCTGATGTGCAGGGCCCTCAACGATAGTAGATGCTCTTGAGCCCACACAAATCACTTGCTCACTTCTGAGTTGAGGTTTGGAGATCTTGACCCGCCTCCCCCCCCCCCGATGGTTGATATAGGCCTTGGCTGTCGTGTTGTCGGTATACACTAGCAGGTGTCAGTGCATTAACCTTGGAAGAAGTTCTTAGGGCCAGCCGTGCCGCTTTCAGCTCCAGGAAGTTTATCCCCAGGTCCGCACCCTTCTTGGTCCACAGTCCCTGTACCGAGGAGGAATCCGTATGTGCCTCCCATCCTCAGACTGGCATCCGTTGTCACCACTGATCTTGGAGGGTCTGATAACCGAGTTCCTGCTGTGAATGTGTCTGGCCTTAACCACCAGGACATTGAGTGTTTGAGACCTGGGGAAATCTTGACCCATGGATTGCGCCCAAACGTCAGCTCTCTCTGAAAAGGACGCAGCCGCTGTTGCAAGGGTCTGAGGTGGAACCTCCCCCATTGTACTTGTCGGGTGCAAGATATCAGAAGGCCCAGCAGTTGGGCCAGTGCCTTTAAACGTACCCGGTTTCGGAGTTTCAGCAGGCAAATCAGAGTGCGAATTGTCTGTTGTCTCAAGAGGTGGGGAGATAAGCGCAGCATCGCAAGTAGTATCTAAATGTTCGAGTCTGCGTGTTGGGGGTCAGGTAACTTTTCCATGTTGACGAGGAAGCCGTGCATATTCAGATACTGTATGGATCTGTGTAGATCTGCTAGGACCTTGTCTTGTGACTGAGTTCTGATGAGGTCGTCGTCGAGATAGGGGTAGATATGTATCCCCTCCCTCCTGAGATTTGCTATGAGAGGGATCAGGATCTTTGTGAACGTTCAAGGGGCTGAGCACAGGCCGAAAGGGAGTGCTCTGAACTGCCACTGTGTCCCCTGGTGACTGAACCTGAGCCACTTTCAGTGTGGAGGGTAGATTGGAATTTGCAAATACACTTTCCTCAGGTCTAGGGAGACTAACCAATCCCCTATTCTGAGGCTCTGGCAGATGGATTCTACCGTCTCCATCTTGAACCTGTTTCCTCACATGTCTGTTTAGGACTTTAGGTCTAACACCGCCCTCCATTTTCCTGATTTTTTTAACACTAAAAATATTATGGAATACAGGCCTGTTTTGGCGAGCTCGGGGGGCACCTCTTCTATGGCTCAGGATTGCAGGGAGCCTCTGGATCTCCCCCTGCATGGCCCCTTGTTTTGAAGGGTTGTTGGAAGAGGAGGAAGCTAGGAAACGCTCTTTGGGATTGCTTCATAGTTCTATCGAGTAACCCTGCGCTACGCAGTTTAATACCCAGGCGTCTGACACTGAAGACTCCCAGACCCCTGAGAAGTTTTGAAGCCTTCCCCCCAACCTCGCTGTCATTGGGATAGTCATATATCCTACTTAGACTGTCCCGAGGCCAGGGCTCTGGGTTTTTGTTTGTCGAATCAACCCTGCTTGTGGCCCCTATTGCGGAAGCAAAAACTGAAGGGAGGGTTTCAACTGCCTTGGGGTTGGAACCTTCTAGAGGCGCCCGAGTTTCCTCTTGACCTGGCTGGAGGGTTACGAAAAAGGCACCTTTTTGCCCCGAACTGTTGTAGGGTTTTTGGCTTATTCTTATCGGTTGCGTCAGCTAAAACTTTAGAGAGACACATTCCAAAGAGCTGGAACCCTTTGCAGGGTCCAGAGACCAGAAGGTTCTTAGCGGTAAGCTCCCCTTGCCAAGATCTCAACCACAGCCTACACCTTGCCACGACCGTACCAGATATTGATCAGGCCATCCACATCATGGCATCTGAAGAGGAATCAGCGAGGAAGGCTGTAGCCAAAAGTATGCGGGAAGTGAGAATTTGGGCCCTTTTATCTGAAATTTCTGGGTCCTGCACTTCCTGCATCCATGCCAGTTGTGCTCGGGAAATGTAAGAGGTCACAATATTAATTTTTAGTGAGTAGGCTTCAGCGTCTAGGGCCCTTTGCAGGGCTGAATCAAGTGCCCTGTCCGTGGGGTCCCTAGGAAAACAGTCTCCCTCTGTTGGGAAAACAGTTTGCCTAGACAGGAATGCAGCTGCCGCATCCACCTTTGGGTTCTTGAATAGGGGTTCCTTCTTTCTGGAGAAGAAATACAAGGAGTCTTGTGTTCTATTCATTTTGTATGCCTTATTGGGCTGCTTCCACTCCTCCAGCACTAGCCTCTCAAAGGCTTTGTCCAGAGGGACTCCTATTATTAATTATTATTATTATTATAAACATTTATATAGCGCCAGTCGTGTGGCCTGGTGCTGTACAGAACATAGAATTAGACGTGGTCCCTGCCTGTGGCTTACAATCTAAAAGACAAAAAGGGGGGGGGGGACAGGGAGAGGGGACAGTGGGAGAGACAGGGGAGAAGACAAACAAACATTCAAGCAGATGCGAAGTCTCAGGTGCGTATGCTTGGCTTGGTTTACAGAGAGGTTGGTGGCAGCAGTCAGCAGAGGAGGGCCGACAGTAAGAGTAAGGGGAAAGACTAGCAGGCATTGGGAAAGGCAGCAAGGAAAAGGTGGGTTTTGAGGAGGGATTTGAAGGAGCGGAGGGAGGAGGCAAGGCGGATGTGGGCAGGGAGGGAGTTCCAGGCATGGGGGGCAGCGAGGGAGAAGGGTCGAAGGCGGTTAGGCGAGCAGGAGAAACGAGGGAGAGTGAGGGAGGGGACAGAGGAAGAGCGGAGAGCGCGTGCAGGAGTGCGTAGGGAGATTAGGTCCGAGAGGTAAGGGGGAGCTTGGTTGTGGAGCGATTTGAACGTGAAAACCAGGAGTTTAAACAGGATACGTTCAGGAAGGGGGAGCCAGTGAAGACAGAGGAGGAGAGGTCCTTCCCATGCAAAGAGGGAATGTAATCTCTGACATCCTCCTCCTGGGAGTCAGAGGAATCATCCTTGGGGGATTTCTCATTTACCTGCAAGGTTTTGATAACCTGCCCCACGAACTCAGCCCTGTAGGAGAGTGTAAATTGTCTATCCTTATCTCTGGGATCTGGGCAAGGCTCTACATATTCTCCCTCCTCAGACCCCGAGACCTCCTGAGTGGATTCAGCATCAGAGTCTGACCCTAGATGTTTAGACCGCTCTGGGAGATCCTCCCCAGGGCTCTCCTCAGACGAGTGCGGGGAAGTTAACAGGTGGGCAATAGCCCCCCCGTGGTGCTTTCTTCTTTCCCTTTCCCACCCTTTTACAGCCAGCTTTCAGGGCCCTCTTGCTAGGTTTTGGCACCCTGGATGGGGTTCTTTTCCGTTTACCCTGAGACTGGGTCTCGCAGAGCTTATTTAGGGATTCCAGGATTTTATCCATGGAATTAGCTAGGACCGACATCGTGACTACCTGTGTGTCTTTGCAGGCTGTCAGGTGCTGCTCCGCTGCCTGTTCAGCGGCAGGCTCCATCTCCTCCGTCCAAGGGTGGGGAGGGGCCAAACCTGGCAGGGTGTCACTGCGAGGCGGGGGGACACCGGTCGAGACTGGGAACCCGGCCCAGCTGAAAAAGTCCACAGTTTGTTTGTTTTTTCTCCCTCACTTGCGCTCGGCTCCCCGGCGCCGTGCAAGGGAGCTGGCTGGGGCTTTTTGAAGCGATTCCCATGACCACGTCTGGGAAGAGTGCTACCCTGCTGGCCCCGCCTGTCTGTTGGGGCGCCCTGGAGAGAGCGCCAAAAAAACACTCCGGACGGTCTGCAGGCAGAAGACGGACTGACGCGAGGGATAGCTCTCGGTGCGCATGCGCACTGGGAACTTTTAACTTCTGCCTCCTGGCGGTCTAAGCAGAGAGCTACCCGACAGGAGGAGTAGCCAGAGGCAGGGGGAGAAAAGAACGTGGAAGTGTTGCAGGTTGTGCCTGAAAAGCCAAGCAAGGAGATATGCTAGAACTCCCTTCTTCCCGGAGGCTCATTTGGGCCCGAGCACCTTCCAGAGGCAGCGCAAGACTTGTTTATAAAGGCATTTGGTGGGATTGGGAGGGAAGTTTTTTGGGAGGATGGGATTGGAGTGGGTGGTTTTGGGATAAGGGTAGGATTTTTTGTAATGTATTTTAAGGTTATTTAATTGTATTCTGTTTTTATTATTGCAAGCCGCTCAGAGCCTTTTGGAAAGGGTGGGTATATAAGGGTGGGATGGGCCATGACTCAGGTGGTAGAGCGCATGCTTTGCATGTATAAGGTCCCACGTTCAATCCCCAGCATCTATGATTCAGGATCTCTGGTAGCACGCCTGGGTGAGGCCTCTGCCAGGGATCCTGAAGGGTCTCAGGTAGCATGCCTGGGTGAGGCTTCTGCTGGAGACTTGGATTTGAAACCATGTTGCCGTGTCAGGTTGTGACAATACTGGGCTAAAATGAAGCACTGGTCTGACTCAGTTGAGCAGCTCCTGATAGAGAGATGAAGACAAAAAGGCAGTTGAAAGTAGCAGTCTGAACATAAGTAATGAGGGAATCATTGGGACAGATGGTAGTTTGAAGCATAAAAGAGGTAAGGTGGTGTACACATGAGGAAGAAAGGGAATATAATCCTGTGGGACATCACATTAAGGGAGGAGGGGGTCATCAGGCTCCACTGAAGGAGAATAAATGGTGCAGGTGTGAGCAACAAGGAACAGAAGCCAAGGAGACACGTTTATTAAGGGAGATATGTTTTTACTCTATTTCTAAACACTCACGGATCTGCTAGCATCATAGGAAGTGCTGTTGCCTGGATTTTGGATGGCCTTTTCAATCCCATTCCATAAATTCCCTCTTTTAATTCTTCCTTTCTGTCAAATCAGAAAAATCACACTATTTTACAAGCAAAATGAGCAGAATGCCCCAGGACATAAAACAGATTACAAAGCAAACACCATCCACTCGTTTTCCCCAGCTTCCAGCATTTTCTTTTATACAGCTCAGTTAACTTGTTAACTTTACTGTCTTCACATTAAAATGTTCACACGTCAAGAGTGAAATTGGTAAGGAATTGTCAAAACACTTAGTTCTACATATGAAACTCTTGGACTGAATCAAAATTTACTTTTCCAGTTTGCATAGCTCAGTTAAGGGTGTCAAAGGTGTTAGGAGAAATAAATCTGAACTTAGATCTCCAAGTCCCTCATGTTGCTTTTTGTTTTCATCACATTAAATGGGAGAGGAAATAGTTACTACTATAATAGCTTGATGCAGCAAGGTCAGCTTACAATAAGCTTTGCTACTGTAAAAAAATGCACTGACATCCACGTAACCTGAATGAGGGTGCTTGCTCACGTTACCGGAGCAGGGGAAACTTGCATGTTGTAAACTCACAGCAGGGAAACAAACGTGTAGCTCTGAACATGGGTGCGGGGTTAAAAGCGTCATCAGTCACGTCTCATGTTTTAAATCATGGATGACAGGGCTGTAATCCGTAACTGAAAACAACATGAGACACAGCTGTGATGATGCTTTTAACCCCATGCCCACGTTCAGAGCTACACGTTTGTTTCCCCGCCATGAGTTTACAATATGTAAGCTTCCCTCCCTCAAGCACCCGAAGTCTCTTTGCTAGATGGTTGATCTTCAGGATGTGGTAAAACTGATAGCAAAATTGAAGATGGTAGAACCATTTCCAGAGTCAGTGTCAATGGCATACCTGAAGGCTGACAACTGCCTTGGTACTGATGGACAAGGTACAGCAGACACTGCCAATAGAACCAGGAAGTATGGTTTCAAATAAAGTGAATATCAGTGGTGGTGCAAAGAAAGAAGAGGTGCTTTTCTCATTCCTATCCATGAGGAAAGAGCTAGTAAGGGATATTCATAATCAGGCCAGTAGGGAGTAGATGTCTGGGATAAAGGTGACATCTACCTCCTTCCCTGCTACCTGTAGAATCCCAATCCTATATAGATGGGAAAAGTTTTTGGAAACCTCATCGGACATATAGGGATTCGGACATATAGGGATAAAAGTCTCTCTCTAGAAACCTGGCAAAAAGGAGGGCTCCTCGGAGATAATGGAAGCAATATGACATCTTGTGGAGGAATATGTCCCTTAGATCCCTTTCCAGGCAAGAATGTCTTTGGAGTCATTGTGGACAATACATTGAAATCCTCAGCTCAGTATGTGGTGGTGGTCAAAAAAGCAAAAAAATGTTAGGCATCATTCAGAAAGGGCTAGAGAATAAAACTGAAAATATTGTAAGGCCTCTATATAAATCTATGGTGCGACCGTACCTGGAGTATTGGTGCAATTCCAGCCACCCCATCTCAAAAGACATATGGTAGAACTAGAAAAGGTACAGAGAAGGGCAACAAAAATGATCAAGGGTATGAAGATAGGCATGATAGGCTGGGGTTCTTCAGCTTGGAGATGACTGCGAGGGAATAGAAGTTTATAAAATCATGATTGTGTGGAACACGTATATAGGGAGCAGTTATTTACCCTCTCAAACAGTACTAGAACAAGGAGACACTCCATGAAATTAGCTAGCAGCAGATTTAAAACAAATAAAGAAAGTTTTTCACCCAGTGCATAACTAACTTGTGAAATTTGCTGTCAGATGAAGTGGTCAAAGCCGGTAAAGTAGCTAGCTTTAAAATGGGATTCGATAAGTTCTTGGAAGATAGATCCATTAATGGCTATTAGCTAAGTAGGTTTTGGGGACATAACCTCTTACTGTTGGGGGCTGGAACAACAAGGAATAGATTGCCCATTGTGATCTGTCGGGTACTTCTCCCAAGAGACAGAGATTGGCCAACGTCAGAGACAGGATGATAGGCTTGATGGACCATTGGTCTGACCCAGTATGGCACTGCTTATTTTCTTATGAGTCTGGGTGTGCCAACATCAGCAAATTCCTACTTTAAAAAGAACACCTGGAGCTTGGAAGTCAGAATAGTTCCTATTACTGCACTTAAGTTTGGGTTGGAAACATCAGAGGCAAGACTCATCCCAGGTCAACTAGTTTGCCTATTGCAGACTGGAAACACATGGAACCCATAGATGTAAATGTCACTCATGGAACTTGTAAGACTTATAGGAGAGAGAGATCCCTCTGGAATTGGGAATCACTTTTAAGTACTGGAAGGTTTGAATGTTTTAATAAATTAAATAAAGTTTACATATTCCCCATATTCAGTATTAGATTCTGGGAGGTATGAGGCCTATCTACAAGTAAAAATTGCAGGAAAGATTTTCTTTGGAATTATGAGTTCCAAGTGAGTTCCAAGTTACATTCTCAGTGAACGTAAGTTCTAATAAGAACATTAGTGCCATACTGAGTCAGAACAATGGTACATCAAGCCCAGCATCCCATCGTCCAACAGTGGCCAATCTCAATCGCATTGGAGAAGAACCAACAGTCACAATGGGCAATCCATTCCCCGTTGTTCACTCCCAGTTCCTGACAGTAAGAAGTTCATCCCGTAAGCTACTTGGCTAATAGCTATTAATGGACCTACTTCTCCAAGAACGTATCAAGTCCTTTTTTAAAACCAGCTACACTACTGGCCTTGACAAGTCTAGTGGTGGGACTACCGGATCATCCAGTATCCGATACTGCCGGTATTGGTGTACTGGCAGTATCGGATTAAACCCGGTAATCCGGCCTGTTTACCAGATTCCCTGGTACCGGATTTTTTACATTGCGGCCATTCAAATGAATGGCCGCAATGTAAAAAAACAAAAACCACAAACCCACCCCCCCAACACTTTCCCTCCCCGAGTCCAGGCTGCGTGGGTGGAAGGGGGGACACCCCCCACCCACCCTGCCCAGCCTGGATTTAAACACCAACAAAGATTTGTGACCCCTACTGCGGGCTCCGGGCTGCCGCCGGCGACCCAGGGCCAGCCCAGCACCAGCGTCTAGCAGCAGCCAGCAGGTAAGTAAGTACCAGTACTACTCATCCCTGCTCCCTGGGGTGGGGTGGGGGGGTTTAACACCCCCCACCCCAGGGATCACCTTACTTCCCACCCAGGGATCGCCTACCTACCTTGAGCTCCGGGCGGCGGTGGCGCTCCGGCGGCCTCAGCGCTGGCTGTGCCTGCCGCCGGCTTCAGCACGCTACTAGGTCTTCCGGGGAACCCGGAAGTTCCCCGGAAGGTCTAGTAGCATGCTGAAGTCGGCAGTCACAGCCAGCGCCGCCGGAGCGCCAGCGTCGCCACCGCCCAGAGCTCAAGGTAGGTAGGCGATCCCTGGGTGGGAAGTAGGGTGATCCCTGGGATGGGGGTGGGGTGTGAAACCCTCCCCACCCCAGGGTAAGTAGTACTGGTACTTACTTACCTGCTGGCTGCTGCTGGACGCTGGTGCTGGGCTGGCCCTGGGTCGCCGGCGGCAGCCCGGAGCCCGCAATAGGGGTCACACATTTTTGTTGTTGTTTAAATCCAGGCTGGGCAGGGTGGGTGGGGGGTGTCCCCCCTTCCACCCGTGCAGCCTGGACTCGGGGAGGGGGGAGGTTTTTGATTTCAATGGGGACAGTTCCCCATTGAAATCAATGGAAAAGATCCAGTACCGGTAAACTGGTATTAATCCGGTACGCCAGTATCCTTAAAACCGGTACCCGGTATTTGCGCTGATGTCCCACCCGTATTGACAACATCCTCTGGCAACAAATTCCATAAGTTAATTATGTGTTGAGTGAAAAAGTACTTCCTTTTATTTGTTTTAAATCTACCGGCAGCTAGTTTCATGGAGTGTCCCCTAGTTCTAGTACTATTTGAGAGGGTAAATAACCGTTCCCTATCAACTGGTTTCACACCACTCTGGATTTTATAAACCTCTAATCATGTCTCCTCTCAGTCTTCTCTTCTCTTCTCTAAGCTGAAAAGACTCAGCTTGTCAAGTCTCTTTGCACGGAAGCCATTCCATACCCTTTATCATTCTCATTGCTCTTCTCTGTACCTTTTCTAGTTCAGCTGTCTTTTTGGAGATGGGGCGACCAGAATAGCACATAACATTCCAGTGTAGTCACACCATTGATTTGTACAGAGGCATTATGACATCCTCAGTTATATTCTCTATCCCTTTGCGAATAACTTCTAACATGGTTTGCTTTTTTGACTGCTGTTGCACACTGGGCTGAGGATTTCAGTGTATTGTCCACAATCACTCCCAGATCCTTTCCCTGAGTGGCAACTCCTAGCTTAGTACCAACATTGGGTGAAAACACACGATGCTAACCACCCTTGGTGGTTATTTATGCATGTTGCAGGGCTGTATTGGTGCCCTATGCAGCCCTGAAACATGCATAAATGATCACCAAGGGTGGTTAATGTCATGTCTGTTTTCACCCATTGTGTACTCATAGCTTGGGTTATTTTTCCCTATGTAGATAATTTTGCACTTGTCCACATTCAATCTCATCTGCCATTTAGATGCCCAGGCACCCACTCTCGTAAGATCCTGTTGCAGTTCTTCACAGTCGGCTCATGTTTTAACTACCTTGAATAACTTGGTGTCTTTCGCAAATTGGATCACCTCACTCTTAACGCCTTTTTCCATATCATTAATGAATACATTAAAGAGTACCGGTCCCAATACAGATCCCTGGGGCACCCACCACTTTTATCTCTCTCCATTGTGAAAACTGACCATTTAGTCCTATTCTTTGCTTTCTATCCTTTAACCGGTTACCCATCTATAGTAAGACATGGATTGGTAATAACTCAAGTGATAATGTTCAATGCCCACTAGACTAAGCATGCACGCGCCTTGAGCACACGTGGAGAAGTGGGGCTCCCCTCCCAGGTCTGAAAAATCTCGCTCCTAAAGCGCCACGGGGCGCCGCAGCCAGACAGAAAAGGTGAACAAATGACAGGAACAAACTAAGGAAAAGGAAAGGCCAGCAATTAAAAGAAAATTGAACGCCCATACCTCCAAGAAAAGAACAGGGCCCTGCAGCATACAGTCGCCGGTGCAGTAAGAAAAATGGCGGGGGGGGGGGGAACACGACTGAGCATGCGCGCACGGTGAACAGAGACGGGAAACGGGGCTCCCCTCCCAGGCCCGACCAAACGAGCCTTGTCAGCGCCGCGGGGCGCCGCAACCAACTAAAAAGAAGCAGCAAATGCCGGGGACAAACTGGGGGAAAAGAAAACCCTCCAAGCAGCCCAATATTGAGCGTTTTACCTGCGAGATGGAAGCGGAGTCCTCCAGCACTCACCGCCCAGGCCGGCAAGCAAAATGGCGGACGCAAGCAACCAGACAGAGGGAGGCACTGACGCAGCAGCCAGCAGGGAGCTAAAAGATTTAATAAAAGGCCTGAGGCAGGATCTGGGGGCCACAGCTCAAGCCAGAGAAAAACTGGCCACAGAGGTGAACAAATTACAGGTGGCAACAGACCTTAATATAAAAAAGTTGGAGGGACTATCGAAAAGAATGGAGGCAGTAGAAACCAGAACAACAGGGATAGAAGATCACTTCCTGGGTAATGAAGACCAGATTAGGAAAAGAAAAGAAAAAATG
The DNA here is from genome assembly GCA_003113815.1 of Sphenodon punctatus. Classification (NCBI taxonomy): domain Eukaryota; kingdom Metazoa; phylum Chordata; class Lepidosauria; order Sphenodontia; family Sphenodontidae; genus Sphenodon; species Sphenodon punctatus. The sequence goes on along the minus strand of QEPC01011926.1, from coordinate 1,935,929 downwards.
AACTTTTTAGAAGAGAAAGCAGAGGACTTAGAAAACTGCTCCATGAGGTCAAAATAGAGGTTACTTACCAGTAACTCTGTTCTTCGAGAGAGCTCCGCGTATTCTCACTCTTGGGATTCACTTCCTGCTCTGCAGGCACCGGGAAAACCTCTCGTCAGCAGTATCCAGGCAGATTACGCCTGGAAAAGACTAGAACATGGTGAGGGCTCCGCCCCCCTCCATCCCCCCCCCATCCTGAGAAAAGCGTGGGCCCACATCATGAGGGATGGTAGAATAAATAGGGGGAGGAGCCCTCACCGCCTCAGTTCCTTCCAACCCAGTCCGGAAGACCCAGAAATGTCCATCCAAGACTGAGGGGAAGGAGGGCGGGATGTGAGACTACGCGGAGCTCTCTCGAAGAACAGAGTTACTGGTAAGTAACCTCTATTTCTTCTTTGAGGATCTCCGCGATTCTCACTCTTGGGAGAGTAATAAGCAGTTCTAACCACCTACCTCAAGGAGGAGGGAGTCGAGGATGACCACTCAAAAAGGAGTCAAGCACTGCTCGCCCTTCCCACCTGAGAATCTGTTCTAGCCGCAAGATCCAAAGAGTAATGCTTTGTAAACGTATGGACAGACGCCCATGTGGCAGCTTTACAGATATCGGATACATTTATCCCTTGGAAGTTTGCCAACGATGCAGCCGTAGCTCTAGTGGAGTGTGCCCTCAATCCCGCCGGTGGAACCTTGTCCGCTAAGGCATAGCATTTTTGTATACACAGCATAATCCACTTAGAAAGTCTCTGTGTAGAAATCTTAACTCCGATCTTTTGACCTCCGTATGAAATAAACAGGAAGTCACACGCTCTTATAGATCTAGTTCTGTTAATGTAGAATGCGAGAGCTCTCTTAACATCTAACGTGTGCAACATTTGTTCTGCAACGGAAGTGTGAGGTTTAGGAAAGAAAACTGGTAGCGATATTGTTTGGTTAAAATAAAAACTGGATGCTACCTTGGGAATAAAAGAGGGATCAATCCTCAGATCAACTTTATCTCTATGGAACAACATATAAGGAGAAGTTCTAAGAGCTGTGAGCTCACATCCTCCTTGCTGAAGTAATAGCCACTAAAAATGCGGTTTTAATAGATAAGTTCTCCATGCTACAGGAAGCTAAAGGTTCGAAAGGAGGAGACATCAGTTTCGACAGCACAAGATTTAAGTCCCACTGAGGGGCCGGGCTTGACCTCTGAGGGAAAGTGTTCATCAGCCCCTTCCAAAAAGACTTCATCAGACCGTGAGAAAAAAGTGTTTCACTACCATCAGGTTGCAATCGTGATGATAAAGCCGCCAGGTGGACCTTTATGGATGACAGAGATAAGTGTAACTTCTGAAGATTCAGAAGATAAAGGAAAACATGGTTCATGTCCAAGGTTTGTAAAGAGATAGATTGTGCTACACACCACCTACAGAAACGTCTCCACTTCATCTCGTAACATTTACGAGTCGAAGGTCTTCGCGAGTTTAGAAATATTCCTGAAACCTCCGGAGGTGCGTTCCTCATTGGGGTAAAATCAACCAAGCGGAGAGGTGGAGCATCTGTAAATCGTGCTGCAGAATTCTCCCCCCTTCTCGAGACAGGAGATCGTATGTTACTGTAAGATTTCTGACCTGTGCCGCCATTCCCTGTAAGGTTTGGAACCAGATTTGGCGGGGCCAAAAGGGAGCGATCAGGATGAGGTGGGCTCTGTCCGCCCTGACTTTGCACAGAACTCTGTGAATGAGGGGGAACGGTGGAAATGCATAAAGGAATGTCCCGTGCCAAGAGATGGCAAAGGCGTCCGATATCGATTCTGGTACTACTCCTGCTCGGCTGCAGAATTCCGGAAGTTTGGTGTTCTCCTGTGAGGCGAACAGGTCTATTGTTGGAGTTCCCCAGTCTCGAAATATGTCTGCCAAGACCTCTTCCTTCAGTGACCATTCGTGTTGATCCGTTGTCTTGCGACTGAGGTAGTCCGCTCTCGAGTTGTCTTGACCTGCCAAATAAATGGCATGTACATGTATGTCGTGTTCTATGCACCAGTACCAAATAGTCTCTATCTCCTTGGACAAATGAGTGGAACGTGCTCCCCCTTGTTTGTTTACATACCACATGGCTGTGGTATTGTCCGTGGCGATCTGGATGTTCTTTCCCTTGACGTGGGGAAGTAAGGCTTTTAGAGCCCAACGTATGGCCCGCAGTTCCAACATGTTGATGTGAAGGTGTCTCCTCTCGAGACCAAAGTCCATGAACTTTGATGTTTTCCATGCGTGCACCCCATCTGGTCAAGGATGCGTCTGTTGTGATAGTTGCCTGAATGCTGGGGGGATCGAAGGGTACCCCCTTTAGAACTTGTTCCGCATCTGCCCACCATTGTAGACTTAAGAGAAGTCCCTTTGGTATGGACAGCTTCATGTTGAGGGAGTGGATGGAGGAAGTGTAATTGCTGGCAAGCCATTGTTGCAGTGGTCTTGTGTGTAGATGTGCATGCGGTGTTACCATGGTGGTAGAGGCCATTAGTCCCTGAAGGTGGAGAAAAAAAATCGAACTGACTTGATAGGGTGTGTTTGTAAAGTGTTCAGTGCCTGCCGTATGGCGAAAAGTCTCTCTGTGGGAAGGTACGCTTTTGCGTGCCTGGTGTCCAGGATCGCCCCTATGAACGGTAATTGCTGTGTAGGGAGTAGGTGTGACTTTGCCAAGTTGAGGACAAAGTCAAGGCCCTTGAGAAGTGACATTGTCAGTTCTAAGTGTTTCAGGAATTCTTGTTGCGACGTTGCTGCGATCAGCCAATCGTCTAGATACGGGAAGATTCTGACTTTTTGTCGTCTTAGATAGGCCACCGCCACTGCCACACATTTGGTGAAAACGCGTGGTGCCGTGGATAGTCCAAATGGAAGGACCCGGTACTGGAATAGGAGGTCCCCTGCAACGAATCGTAAGAATTTACGGTGAGATGGACATATCGAATAGTGGAAGTAGGCGTCCTTTAGATCAAGGGAGGCCAGCCAGTCGCCTTGCTGTAAGCCCATGGATATGACGGGTAGGAAGGTCATACGAAATTTAAACTTTTTAACAAATTCGTTGAGAGGTCTCAGGTCCAGTATAGGGCGAGAACCTTTATCCTTTTTAGGAACTACAAAGAACCTAGAGTAGAACCCAGCATTAGATTCATCTCTGGAAACGTGCTCAATAGCCCCCTTTTTTAGGAGTTTTTGAATTTCAACTAGTATTTGAGTGGAGGGGGGGAGCCCCTGGAGGGCAGGATGAGAGGGGAGGGGAGGTGTGGAATTGTATGGCATAACCCAGTTGTACTATCTCTCTGACCCAGCGATCAGTAGAGATGGTCTCCCATACGGGTAAGTAAGGCAATAGGCGGTCTTGGAATGAGGGAACATTCTCGTACGTAGTCTCCCTTGATCAGCGTTTTACTAAAAACGCGACTTTGTTGCCCAGACGACGAATTTGGGGAAGGCTTGCCTCTGCCCCTTTGCCTACTAAACGTTTTACGTTGTTGAGAACCCTGTTGTTGGTGGTATGGTAACGGATTCTGCTGCTGGAATCTTTTACCAGCCTGATAATTATAATGCTGGTAGGGTGACCTTCTTGAGGAGATGGTATAACCCTGTGTAATAAAGGGCTTTTTCCGAATGGTCCCAATGACCCCCATGGATCTTGCCGTTTGATTCATTTCTTTAATCTTTTTCAACGTATCATCGGTAGAAGCTGAAAACAACCCCTTGCAATCGAAGGGCAGATCTTCTATTCTAGTTTTATTTTCCTGGGTCAAAGCCGTGGACCGAAGCCAGGCATGTCTACAGAGGGCGATAGCAGACGCCATCCCTCTAGCATTGGCATCCGCCATGTGCATGTTTGCAGTTAATTGAAATTGGGCCATCTGCATGCCCTCTTTCTGAAGTGCTGCTAACTGGTTCGGGTCTGACGTAGTGCTAATCTAATGCTGATAACCACGCATGGCTGATGCGTAATTCGCAATTCAAAAGGATAGGGAGTCCGAGGAGAACACTTTTCTTCCCAGGACATCCAGCCTTCTTCCCTCCATGTCTGCTGGGGAAGTCTGTACCCCTCCTGCTCTGGATCTTACAGAGGCAGCAGCAATTACTAACGAGTTGGGAGGAGGGTGGTTATGAAATATTTGCGCCCCTTCCTTGGACATCGCATATAGGGAGTCTGCCAACTTGTTGGTAGGAGGCACCGAGGCCGGTTTCCCCCATAAGGTAGTGGCTGGTTCCAATAATTGCTCCAACAGTGGTAGCATCACATGCCCCGATTCCCCCGCCCCTAGCATGCCAATGATGGATGGGTCCTGTTTGAGCTTTCTTAATGACCCTCGTGGGAAGTTTAGGGAGGGAGGATGCCATCCTCCTCAGCATAGCCTGGAAAGCCTTCGAATCCTCTGTGGCTAGTGATATATTAGAATCCGATATAGCGTCTGTGGGCGGTGGGGAGATGGTCTCATCTTCTTCAAGGGATAGGGATGACGAGGAGGACGATTGTGACGCTGATCTCCCTGGGGAAGCCGTTCCGACTGTAGCCGGTACCGACGGTACCGGTTCCTCTCTATGGGTTCCCAATAGAGAGGTCAAGAGCTGCGTAGCCCCCGACGGAGCTAACCTTTCTTGTGGCTGTGTGGCCATTACTTCAGGTCCGGAACTGCGTGTCCCGGTGCCGACGGTGCCGAGGTCCAGGTCCGCCTGCAACGAGTCCGTCTCCGACGGTGGGGGGCGTGAAACTGTTGCTGTCGGTGCCGCTCTCGGCGGAGCCGGTGAAACATAAGAGTGTCCCCTTTGCGTCATATATTCAAAGTCGCGTCTAAATGGAGATGGACTACGTGACCGGTACCGGTAGTCGTGGGTGTAACTGTAGTCCCGGCGCCTATCCCTGGGTGAACAGCATGAGCACGGTGAACGGGATCTGCGTTCCATGTGGTACCGGAAGGGTCCGCGTTCGTCTCGGTACCGTGGTGATCCGGACCGTGAGCGATAGTGGGGGGATCGTGATCGGGATTCCCACTGTGCCGGTAGGGTAAGTAGTAGGGGCGGTCCCGACCGTGGAGTCGGCGGTGCGATCACCCTCGTCGGTCCCGACACAGGCACCGGCGTTTGTTGGAGTTGCGTAGGCACGGCCGTTGGTCCCAACGGTGACCCCTCTCTCTGGGGTATAGCGCCTGCCACAGGGCGTTCTGCCGTCTTCCGTGAGGAGCTTTTCTTTTTCTTTTCACTCTTCGAGCCCCGTTCCAGTGAGTGTGTGGAGCCGTGTATGCGGGGTGCATCGGCACCGGTTTGCGCAGGGCGCCTGGGGCTGGGCGCGCGTGCATCGGTTCCGTCTTCCCCGGAACGGATGGTACCCGTAGTGGAACCGTGCGGTACCTCGATCCCGATTTCCCCGGATCGGACGGAACCAGTGGTGCGGGGACTGGGTTCCAGAGACGGTGCCGTCGGAACCGGCGCTGCCGGAGTCGTTTGCGAAGTTTCCATCGGTGTAGAGTGCCGGGCGGGGAGCCTCAGAGGCCCCTCTTCACCGCCTTCTAATGCCCTTTTTGTCAGAATGTCCTGTAGCCGAAGCACACTGGCTTGTTTAGCTCTATTCGACAGAACCGAGCAAGCTCCACAGGTCCACGTATTATGACCTTCTCCTAGGCAGGCCAGGCATCGGTCGTGCTGGTCACTAACTGAGAGGGTAGCCGGACAGGAGCTACATCGTTTAAGGCCCGGTTGCTTGGGCATTACCGATCGCCCAGGGGGCGTAAAGGCCCGGGGAACGTCCCCGCGGGCTAGGGCGGCACTTTTACTCACAAGAATCTTCTTCCATCTTCTATTTCTGTTGCTGACTAAACGCTGAAAAGCGCTGAGAGGTCTTCCAACGCCACGCGGTTGGAAGGAACTGAGGCGGTGAGGGCTCCTCCCCCTATTTATTCTACCATCCCTCGTGATGCGGGCCCCCGCTTTTCTCAGGATGGGGGGGGATGAAGGGGGCGGAGCCCTCACCATGTTCTAGTCTTTTCCAGGCGTAATCTGCCTGGATACTGCTGATGAGAGGTTTTCCCGGTGCCTGCAGAGCAGGAAGTGAATCCCAAGAGTGAGAATCGCGGAGATCCTCGAAGAAGAACTTAAGATTTACGGGCCTAGCAGAGGGATCAGAAAAAGGAGATGCCAGACAATTGATAAAAGAATTGTTACAAGCGCTCTTTCCAGGGGATTCTGAGATACAGCAGGCCAGAATGGAACGGGCACACAGAACAGCTAGACAAGCCCCGGAGGAGAGACACAATCCACGAACAATCATAGTCAAGTTTCTGGAATATCAAGTAAAAGAAAAAATCCTAAGGCAAGCCAGGAGCAAGCAGAACTTAGAATTTATTTATTTTATTTATTTATTTATTTATTTAAACACATTTATATCCAGACCCTCCTGCAAAACAGCCCGGGGCGGCTCACAACATAAAACAATTAAAACAATAAAATACATTAAAATTCCAATAAAACAATCAAATATTCAATATAAATATTAACAGGGCTTAGAAAACAAAGGGTAGGGGATTAAAAAAAACCCTCCCTACCCTCCCCCAAAGGCCTGGGCAAACAGCCAGGTCTTACAGTTCCGCCGAAACGTTAAAAGGCTTGGGGCCAGGCGAGCTTCCTCCGGAAGGGAGTTCCACAGCCGCGGCCCCACCACCGAGAATGCCCTCTCCATCGTGGCCCCCCGTTTAACACGGGGGACCTCCAAGAGGGCACCCCCGGCAGACCGCAGGAGCCGTCCTGGAGCGCGAAAGGCGAGGCGGTCCCTAAGGTATGAGGGGCCAAGACCGTATAGGGCTTTATAGATCATCACTAGGACCTTGAACTTGGCCCGGCACACTATCGGCAGCCAGTGCAGAGTTCGGAGCACCGGTGTAATATGCTCCCGGCGACCCGTCCCCGTAAGAAGACGAGCCGCCGCATTCTGCACCAGCTGCAGCCTCCGGGCCAAGAACAAGGGAAGCCCCACGTAGAGCGCGTTGCAGTAGTCGAGCCTCGAGGTGACAAAGGCATGGATGAGGGAGGCCAGGTCCGGGCCAGAGACATACGGACGCAGCCTACGCACCAGATAAAGCTGGCGGAAGGCAGCCTTAGCGACTGCCTCCACCTGCCGCTCCAGACGCAGGTCTGCGTCCAATACCACCCCCAGACTCCAGAATTTAGAGGAAAGGCGGTAAGAATCTTCCCAGATTACGCAGCAGCTACAGCATATAAAAGAAGAAAATGGGGGAAATTCTTTGCCATATTACACGAAAAGAAATTGCAACCTCAACTGATGTTCCCAGCAAGGATGAGCATTTCCTGGAAAGGGAAGAGAAAACTCTTCACAGACCCCGAGGATCTGGAAATGTTCCTAAAGGATAGCAACCCAGACTAAAGAAATAAGGGGGGAGCAAATTGAAAACAGCAAGGTTGGGTGATGAATAAATGAAAGAAACAGAAACAGAAAAGGACAAACAAAAGTAGAAGAAGCTAAGGACAACTGCCTCTATTAGGTTAACAATTGTCTGGTGGAAGGGTAGAGGGAACAAGATTGCCTAAGGTTTATAAGCAACAACAAATGCAGAAAATTGAAACCACAGACCATGGGGGGCAAAATGCTAATTTCTTTTCACTTTATGACAGAAGTAGCCCCATTTCTAGAGAAGGTAAACTATTTGCTCAGGGATCATAAGGTTAAATCATTTCTTATTGCAGCACAGAAGCAACTGCAAAGGCAGAATATCTAAGCCATCTGTGTGGGAATTAAAATGTTAAAAGGATAAGCCTTTTGCAGTCAGTGAGAGAAAAAACTGCAAACGCAGAAAACTCAAACCACGTAGGCAAAACTTAAAATGTTAACAGAAGCAACGGCAAATATAGGAAACTTAAATCACACGTGCAAGGCTTAAAAGGTTAATTTTGTCTACCTTGAGGATACCAGTAATTGTAAATACAGGAAATCTAAATCACGTGCATAAGGCTTAAAAGGAAAATGTTAACTTTGTTTACTTTAAGGAAGGAAGCAACTGCTAAGGCAGAGACTGCAAACTACAGGTACAAGGCTTCAAAGGTGAAGCCTGGGTAAGCTGATGATAGAGATAACTGCAAATGCAGAGAACTCAAACCATGGGTGCAAGGCTGAAAAGGTTAACTCTATTTAAATTAAGGGCAGAAGCCATTGCAAAAGCAGAAAAATTAAATTAAGTGTGTAAGGTGCAAAACGTTAACTCTGCTTAGTTCATTGATAGAAGCAATTGCAATTGTAGAAATTTTAAACCATGTGTGCAAGACTGAACAGGTTCCCTCTGTTTAACTTGAGGATAGAAGCCACTGCAAATGTAGAAAAGTTAAATCAAGTGGGCAAGGCCTAAAACGTTAACTCTGTTTAATTTACTGGTAGAAACAGTTGCAAATGTAGAAAGTTCAAACCATGTAAGCTAGGCTTAAAACGCTAATTCTGTTTAAGTTGCTGGTAGAAGCAGTTGTAAAGGTAGAAAATTCATACCATGTGTGTAAGGCTTAAAATGGTAACTTAGTTCAATTTACTTGTAGAAGCAGTTGCAAATGTAGAAAATTCAAACTGTATGTGCAAGGCTTAAAACGTTAATGTGGGTTAAAGTAAAGTTAAGTATAGCTGTATAAAGATAGGGCAAACCTGACACCCAGACTAAGGCATACAAGGCCAACAAGATAGGCGAGACACAAAAACACAACGAAATATATGAAGGGGAAAGGGGGGAAACCCTGGACACTGGGACCTGGGAGGGGACCCATACTGGAGAAGGAAAAAACAACCACGAAGCATGCTCAGTTGAGAAGGGGTAAAGGAGGAAGAAGGAGGTTGGGGAGGGAAGGGGTTGGGGTAAGGGGTTTTGTTACAGGTCATCCTAGGACGCAAATTAGAGCTAAAATAACAAGGCAGACACCATTAAGAGATAAAATAACTTTAATGACAGTACAAAGAACAAGTAAAACAAACGATGGATACTCTTAAAACACTGACGTGGAACGTACGAGGCTTGAATGAGCCGGTAAAACGGCGGAGTTAAAGAATTAATTTGGGAAGAACGATGTGACGTCATCTTCCTGCAAGAAACACATCTAGTAGAGAAAGACATTCAAATTTCAGAACAAAAAATTTGGACACACATTTACTTCCTGCACCCATAAAAAAAAAAAAGCAGGAGTTCTGATTGGAATTAAGGCAGGTATAGACTTCAATTTAAAAAGGATAATTAAAGATGGGGAAGGGCGGTTCCTGATGGTGATAGGTGCACTAAAAGGAGAGAAGGTCTCACTGGTAAATCTTTATGCCCCCAATGAGGAAACCCTGGCATTCCTACAAAAAATTATAAAAGTTAAGGGAAATCTGGAAGGCAAACTCTTCATACAAGGGGACCTCAACTCCCCAATAACATGGAGGGACCATTCTAGCAATAAACCACTGAAAGGGCGGCAAAGTAAAATTGAGCAATGGGTCACCGATTACGGACTGATAGATGTCTGGAGGAAATTGAACTACACACAGAGGGAGTATACATACTATTCGATACCCTACAGGGTGTTCACAAAAATAGACCATTCTCTCACTCTCAGTGAGGAACTCAGGAACTGCAGCAAAGCATATATTAAACACCAGACCATATCGGACCACCAGGGCCTAGTCACAATTTTTGTCTGGGGACAAACAGGGCCAGTTAAGGGCAAAAATACCTGGCAGATGGACAGAGGTCTCTTATATAATAAATTTTTCTGCACCCAAATACAGCAAGGCATCAAGGAATACTTCGAATTAAATGGGGGATCAGTGAATTCTTGGAACACCTTGTGGGAGGAGGCAAAAGCAGTAACAAGGGGTAACATAATTTCAGTGGGGGCAGCAATCAAGAAGAAAAATAGAGAAACATTAAAAGAGTTGTACCAGCAACTGATAATGGCTGAAGCCGACCAGAAACAAAATCCGTCAATGAGAGGCCACAAACAGTTGCTAAAAATAAGAGAGGCTATAAATACGGAGGAAGTAAACAAAACAGTAAGAAAGCTGAAAATAATTAGAGCAAAACATTTTGAACAAAACAACAAATCAGGTAGGATCCTGGCCCGCCTGACCAAGAAAGTAAACACCAAACATATAATTAGAGAAATAAATAAAGCAGAGGGCCCTCCAACAACAGACGGAGAAATACAAAAAGAATTTAAGAAATTTTATGAGCAGATATACAGCACTACTCACCCTCAAATAAGTGACATCAACAGTTTTCTGGGAAAATATGAAATCCCAAAATTAAACATAGCGCAACAAAAGTCTTTAGATGTCCCGATAGACATAGAGGAGGTAATAAAACACCTCCCTAAAAGCAAAGCAGTGGGCCCGGATGGGCCGCCTACTGAATTTTATCAAAGTTTTGCTAAAGAACTAGCAACCCCACTGACAGAAGTCTTTAACCAAGCCCTAAAGGAGGGATCTTTGCCGCCCTCTTTTTATGAAGCTAGGATAGTAGTGATCTCCAAATCAGGAAGAGCCCAAAAAATTGTGGGAGCTATAGGCCGATCTCATTGCTGAACAGTGATTATAAGATAGTCTCAAAATGTCTAGCTAAACGTCTGGCGGCAATCGCAGGGCATCTAATACATAGGGATCAAGTAGGATTCATCCCAGGGCAACTGGGACTGGACAACATAAGAAAGGCAGTAAACATCATACATCACTTACAGACTATTAAGACCCCAGCGATAGTGTTATCAACTGATGCGGACAAGGCTTTCGATAGAGCGGAGCTGACGTTTCTACTCCAAATTATGAAAAAAAATGGGTATAGGACAAAAGTTCTTAACCTGGACCAGAATAATATACAAAAATCCGACGTCCAGACTGCAAATTAATAACATCACTACAGACCCATTTAAGCTGACCAGGGGAACGAGACAAGGGTGACCACTGTCACCGTTGCTGTTTAATTTGATGCTGGAAGGCCTGGCCATAGCGATCCAACAAGATAACAAAATTAAAGGAATAATGATAGGAAAAACACAATACAAGTTAGCACTTTACGCAGTCGTCATGCTGTTGTTCATTAGTGAGCCACAAAACTCCCTCCCAGCTCTGACTAACTTAATAGAGGAATTTGGCAACATAGCGGGATACCGGATTAATTTCGAGAAATCTCATGCCTTTATATTTAGCGGAGATAGGGAACCTGGACAGGTGACAAGGGAAAAAAATCCCATTCCAAGTACAGGAAAAAGAAATCAAATATCTAGGGATTAATTTAACCAAAAATTTAAAAAATGTATATGCTAGTAACTTCCCAGTAGCACTGAACAAAGTAGCCAAGGAAACTGAGGACTGGAAAAATTTGGCTTGTAGCTGGCTTGGAAAGGTAAATTTATTCAAAATGGTGGCGTTACCAAAACTGCTATATCCCACTATGGCCCTGCCCATAGAACTACCTGAATCTCTATTCAAAGAAATAGATAAATTAATGGCAAAGGTGATCTGGACCAACAAAAGACCCAGAATAAATAGAGAAACATTGTTTAGAACAAGGGAAGCGGGAGGACTAAATCTTCCAGATTTTAGACTGTACCACAGAGCGGCGGTCCTAAGTGCCCTGCAACTATGGTATCATCACGCAGAACATCAAGATTGGGTGAAGTTAAAGGCACATATGCTGGGGATAGATACCTTCCCGCAATACCTAGTAGACGAAGGTTCGATAGAAGGGAAAAGATGGAAGGAGCACCCCTTTGCAGGGATAATCTGGAAATCTTGGCAACAGGTAGTGAAGAAAACTAACAGCAAAAAGAGCAAGTCCCCCTACACCCCAATTAACTTGTGGAGGTTCAGGGAACATCGAGTAGCAGAGAAACTAAGAACAGCATTACAGAAGAAACAGTTCAAGAGAGTGGGGCAACTATTTGAGGGAGGGGAAATGCTCTCCAAGGACAAACTAGAATTATTATTGCAGGAGGGAATTGATCCCTTTCAGTATACCCAGCTAAGAAGTGCCCTCATGCGGCAGGAGGCAGTAGAAGAATATGGGAGAGCCCCCCCTCACTATTGAAAGGGTCTTGTTTGAAAGAGACATCAACAGAGGGAGGCTGGGGCGTATATATAAGGCACTAAAGGGAGTGTGGTACCAAAAAGATTATGGCTTCATCAGGGCCTGGGAAACTGAAATGGGCAAAGAATTCACTGAACAACAAGAAAAAGAAATAATAGCTCATTACAATAGCTGTGCAGGTTCTCTGGAAGCCAGGGAACCCCAAGTAAAACTGACTCTGAGATATTACCTGACACCTAGCCAGTTCAAACACACAGATAAAACAAGCTCGGGGAAATGTTGGAGGGGGTGCGGGGAAGATGGCACACCCTTACGCTGTTGGTGGGAATGTGAAAAGGTCCAAGACCTGTGGAAGACAGTATGGACCAATATGGAAGCAATGGCGGGTTTCATAATTCCATTCCGCCCCAAAACGGCTTTATTGGGGATATACCCCAACTGTGAGGTGCTCAAGAAAATAAAGCCTCAAGTATAATATTTTGCCTGGCAGCAATCAACATAATTGCTAGGAATTGGAAAACAGACAAAAACATCAAAGACGGGGAATGGTTAAGCAGACTGTGGTTTATTTTCTCAATGGAACGGTTACTAGCAAAATTACATGATAAAACGGATAAACTACGCAGCAGATGGAGACAGTGGGTGAAAACAGACATGACGCTAACCACCTTTTAACCACCCTTGGTAGTTATTTATGCATGTTGCAGGGCTGTATTGGTGCCCTATGCAGCCCTGAAACATGCATAAATGACCACCAAGGGTGGTTAAAGAGTGGTTAGCGTCATGTCTGTTTTCACCCAATGTCTACAGCAGATGCAGGACAAGCCTCTTACAGAGGATGAAAGAGCATACATATTTGACTTTTACATTTGAAAAAAAAAAAAAAAAAAAGAAGTCTGCCTTCAGACAGAACGTAGAAATTGCGTGATCAAATTATTAGGATGACCTACTAAGGTGAAGTCTGGTTAGCAGCTGAGTGAGGCTACCCCCAATATTGAAGGGGTTGGTTATATAAGAAAGTTAAAAAAGACAGCATGCGTAGTATTGTGTGTACGGAGTCGCATGTACTTAGACACATTGTAAGAGGGTGATGATGGAATGTAATTATTGTAGGCTGAAAAACCAATAAAAACAATTATAAAAAATAAAATAAAAAAATAAGGTTCAATGCCCAACCTTTTGAGAAAGGTCCACAGGACACTTTGGTTAATACTCCTTTACCAGGTATTTTATTTAACAGAGTTCAATTTATGCATGTTCCTGTGGTTTTGTATTTGTCTCTTTGAAACATGGCGAATTTCCATTATTGCAAAGATACTGTTTCATCCTTTTTCACTCCAATCTTTGCTGATAAACTTCTGGCTTACCAGCAGAGAATTCAGGACAAATTTGATTAGTTTACTAAATATGTATGGAAGGTTTCTTTCTAGGAGAAACAAAAATTGGTCACCTACCTCGGTGAATTTGTTTCTCTTCGTTCCACCTGTCAGTGCTCCGCACGGGTAGCTCTGCGTATGGCCAATAGGAGGCAGAAGAAGAATTTTGTCCTGCGCATGCGTGGAGCTGCCCCGAGTCACCAGTCGATAACCAAGCCAAGAGCCGACTCGTGAACCCTGTAACACTTATGCACAAACATTAGGGTATGCCCCGTCCCTTGGACATAGTGGGCTACTGAACTGTTAAGTTTATAACTACATAACTAGATAATGCACTAAAGATAACTGTTAATCCCTACAGGCTCACTCCCTTAAGAAAATGCTGTTTGGCAGGGAGGGCCGGAGCACTGACAGGTGGAACGAAGAGAAACAAATTCACCGAGGTAGGTGACCAATTTTTGTTTCTCCTTCTGCCCCCTGTCAGTGCTCCGCACGGGATGTACCCGAGCTCCAATTATGGGTGGGAACAAACAGCCCTGGGCACGTCCAGAACCGTCTGTAAGACCCTCCTGCCAAAAGCCGCATCCGCGGACTTGTAGAAATCCAACTTATAATGCTTAACGAAAGTATGCAGGGAGGACCAAGTTGCCGCCCTGCAAATTTCGTCATAGGACGCCCTTGCCTTAAAAGCATAAGATGTAGCGGCACCCCTGACGGAGTGGGCCCAGATCTGCAAGGGTGGTACTTTATTCTTTGCCTTATAGGCTTCAGAGATGGCTTGCTTAAGCCATTTAGATATTAAGGCTTTCGACGCCTTCCTACCCCCATAGCTAGGCCTGATGTTAACAAAGAGGGCCGAAGTGGACCTCAAGGACTGGGTCCTTCTAATGTAGATTTTTAAGGCCCTCCTGACATCTAGGGTATGCCATATTTTTTCCTTGGCATGTACCGGGTTGGGGCAGAAGGATGGTAGGATTATTTCTTGTGCCCTATGGAAGGCTGAATTTACTTTTGGGATGAACGCCTCATCAATTCTCAGAGTGACCGTCTGGTCCCCAAAAGAACAATAGTTGTCATCAATAGACAAGGCTCCCAATTCTGAGACCCTGCAGGCCGATGTCACTGTCACTAAAAACACCACCTTAAGGGTCAGCATATATAATGACACGTGGCGGAGGGGTTCAAACGGTGCTCTAGTGAGAGCATCTAGGACCAGACTGAGGCTCCATGAGGGGCATCGATGAATTACTGGAGGGCTGATGTTGCGAGCCGCTCGTAGAAACTGCCTTATGTGTCTATGAGGGAAAATTCTCTTGCTAGAGGTTGCTTGTAAGACCGAAGCAATAGCCGCCGACTGGCGAGCTAGTGTGCTCGGTCTTAGCCCTTTCTCCAACCCATCTTGGAGAAATTGGAGGATTACATTCACCCCTGCCTTAGCGGGATCTAGGTGTCTTTCCCCCGCCCAAGTGGCAAAGGTCCTCCAGGTAGCACTATAAGCTCGTCTGGTGGCTGGGCGTCTAGCCTGCTGTAACGTGGCTAGGACTGCCTCTGAATAACCCTGGGCTCTTAGGGCTGTGCGCTCAAGAGCCACGCTGTCAGATTTAGGGTGTGAAGGTTGTCGCACCTGAGTGGGCCCTGTAACAATAGGTCCTGTCTCAGTGGGAGTTGTATTGGGACGGCCTGGCTCAGATGTACCAGATCTGAGAACCAGGGCCTCCTTGGCCACCAAGGAGTCACAAAGATGACCCGGGCCTTTTCCCTGACCAATTTGGCTATTGCCCTTGCTACAAGGGGAAAGGGGGGAAAGGCATAGAGGAGGCCTGCTGGCCACGACTGATTGAGGGCATCCACTGCCTGCGCTCTTCCGTCTGCTGTCATTGCCATGTACTCTGGCAGTTGAGCATTGTTCCTGCTCGCGAACAAGTCCATGACTGGTTGTCCGAAGCGCTGTGTCAAGTGCTGAAATACGTCTGGGTGTAGTTGCCACTCGTGCGGTTGGATGGTCTGCCGACTCAGCCAGTCCGCTTGGATGTTGTCGGTCCCCTTGATGTGTAGGGCCTTCAATGACTGTAGGTTGTTCTGTGCCCAACTGAACAGCTTCACCGCTTCGCGCTGAAGTGCCATGGCCTTGGACCCCCCTTGATGATTGACGTACGCCTTTGCCGAAATGTTGTCTGTGTAGACAAGAGCGTGCGCCGGTCCTATGAGGTGGCTCAGCTGTTGGAGTGCCAGTCGAATTGCCCTGAGCTCCAATACATTGATGTTCTGGGAGGCGTCGGTCTGGGACCATAATCCCTGTACTGATGTGGATCCCATCTGGACTCCCCATCCTGTCAGACTGGCATCCGTGGTGATGGTCACCCGATTTGGTTCGGCCAAGGGCACTCCCGTTTTGAATGTTTCTGGGTCTGACCACCAGGACATTGATTTTTTGAATCCTCGTGGAATGTTGACCCATGGATTGAGCCCTCTGGTGAGTTCTAATTGCATAGGTCTGAGCAGCTGCTGCAAGGGGCGAAGGTGAAAACGCGCCCACTGTACTTGCTTCGTGCAAGATACCAACAGACCCAATAGTTGTGCTAGGTACTTTAACCGTGCACGCTGTTTGTATTTTAGACCGTGTAGCATGAGTCTGATTCGTTGTTGTCTGGCTGCGGGATATATGCGTTGCCTGAGGAGGTATCTATGAGTACCCCTAGGTGCTCCAGCTTGTTGGTCGGAACTAGGTGGCTCTTTTCCCTGTTCACCAGGAATCCGTGGTTCTCGAGGTATGCAATGGTCTTGTGCACATCCTGTTGAAGTTTCCGTTGGGAGTTCGCCCGTATTAGCAGATCGTCTAAGTATGGATACAGGTGAACCCCGTCCTTGCGGAGGTTGGCTACTAACGGAATCAGGATCTTTGTGAACGTCCTCGGGGCGGATGACAACCCGAACGGGAGAGCCTGAAACTGGTAGTGTTGTCCCTGATAACAAAACCGAAGGTACATCCGGTGCGAGGGGCAAATGGGAATGTGCAGATATGCATCCCTGAGGTCTAATGACGCTAGCCAATCCTGGCCTCTGATGGCCTGGCAGATGGATGTAACAGTCTCCATCTTGAAGCGGTGGTATCGGACTGACTTGTTTAGCCTCTTGAGGTCTAAAACCGCCCGCCAGCCCCCCGACTTCTTGGGGACAAGGAATAAGATCGAGTATAGCCCCAGTTTCCTTTGTTCCCTGGGTACTGGCTCTATGGCTCTGATTGTCAGGAGCCTTTGGATCTCCCCCAGCATGGCAGCGTGTTTGAGATGATTTGTCGATGTTGGGGACACAATGAAGCCGTGAGAAGGAGGGCTTTTTAGCTCTATATGATACCCGTTTCTTATGCAGTCTAACACCCAGGCATCGGAGACTGACTGCTCCCAAGTTGTTAAGAAAGGTTGCAGCCTGCCTCCTACCTCTGCTGGTTGCAGATAGTCATGCCTCAGTTTTTCTTTGGGCTTGAGGGAAGGCTTTCTGTCTTTGTTGTCTGAATCCCTGAGCCTTGCCTCCTCTTCTGGGGTTATATCGGTTAGCCTGGTCAAACCTGGGCTGCCCCTGTCTTCTAAATATGGGATAGTTGGTACCAGAGCTTCCCCTAGGTTTATACGTAGGGGTGCGAAAAAGATTCTTTTTATTCCCCATGTGTTGTAGGGTTTTTTGTTTTGTTTTATCATTAGCATCTGCTAAGACAGTGTCGAGGCAGATACCAAACAGTTTAAAACCCTTATAGGGGGCTGCTGCGAGTAGGTTCTTTGCTGCTGCATCCCCTTGCCACGACCTAAGCCACAGCTTACGTCGGGCCGCCACCGAAGATGCTACTGATCTGGCCGCCCATAGCATGGAATCTGTGGTGGAGTCTGCCAGGAATGCGGTAGCTAAATTGATTCTGGCTGACAGGATCTGTGCCCTGCTATCAGAGATGTTAGCATTCTGTGCCTCTTGAGTCCAGGCTAGCAAGGCTCTGGCTACGTAAGATGAGACAACACTCACTCTCATAGAGATGGCTGAATACTCTAAACCCCTCCTGAGGGATGACTCTATCCCCCTGTCAGTGGCATCCTTTGGGAAGCAATCCCCTTCCGTGGGGAATACCGTTTGCTTTGCCAAGGAGACTGCTGCTGCGTCTATCTTGGTTTTTTTTAACAAGGGGTCTTTCTTGCGAGAAAGAGAATAAAGAGACGACTGCGTCTTACTCATTCTTTGGTTTCTTTCAGGCTGTTTCCATTCACCCAAGATCAGCTTTTCAAAGGCTTTATCTAGGGGCACCCCCATTTCCTTGCCGTGACAGGATGGCAGGTACTCCCGCTCCTCGTCTTCCTGAGAGTCAGAGGAGGCTTCTTTAAGGGGTTTTTCTATTATTTTGAGTGTTTTAGTGACTTGTGACATGAATTCAGGTCTACATGTCAGAGGGAACTTCCTTTCCCTGTCTCTAGGGTCCTGCACCTCCTGAGGTGAGTCCTCAATATCCTCCCACTCCTGCCCTGAATCGCAATCAGACTCTGAGTCCAGGCCTGTATGAGAGGCCTCTCTCGCTCTTTTTGCCTGTGATTCTCCCCCACTCTCCTCAGCCGAGGAGTGAGGAGATCTGAGCAGCCTAGCCATGGAGCCCCCTGGTGGCCGCTTATTTCTCTTTGCCTTACTTGAGGCTTTTCCCGCCTTAGGCTGTGTGGGAGGGGGAGGGGCAGGCCTGCCGTCTCCCTTGCCCTGCAAATCCCATAGGCGATCCAGGGATTGCTGCATACGTGCCACTGCTGAGGCGAGGGACGCCATATCTGAGGGGGATTGCCCCTGCGCCGGGGCTGGCTGAGCTGTGTCTGCCTGCCCTGTTGCTCCCTCATTGAGTGCCTGCATTGTGCCTGAGGTGACTGTGGCAGGAGGGGCGAAGGAGTGGGGCCACCGCTTGTCCCTTACACTGGAGGGTTCAGCTGTGGAGGCAGTGAGTAGGGGTGCCAGAGAGGGGAAAACCTGGCCTAAGGGGTTGCGAGGTGCCTCTCTCTCCGATTAGGCTGGTGGGGCAGATCCGGGCCCTTCAGTCTCTACTCACGTTTTTTTGCCGCTGTGGCTGCCGGGCACGTTGCGCGGCGCCCGTGGCTTAGGCGGGAGGGGGCTCAGGTCCCTGAGATTCCCCAGTGAAGCAGACGCAGCCAGATCTCAAGCGTCTCCTGGTTCCCAGGCACTGTGCGTGGCAACCAAAGGATTTCTCCACCTCATTGCTCCCTGGTTCCCAGGCGTATTGCGCGGCAACACTAGGGAGAGGCGGGGGGGGGAGAGGCGAGGTCCCAGTTGACCCCCGAGCCCGCTTGTGCTGCGCCCCTGGTCTCCTTCGGGCGCGCACTAAGGATTTTCCTTTGCTTCTTTTCCTCCTTCTTTTTTTTTTAAAAAAAATTTCTTTGTAACATTCCTCCTTTCCTAGGTTTAGGACGGCGAAGCCGAGAACACGTCCTATCGGCCGAAGGCAGAAGATAAGACTGGTGACTCGGGGCAGCTCCATGCATGCGCAGGACAAAATTCTTCTTCTGCCTCCTATTGGCCATGCGCAGAGCTACCCGTGCGGAGCACTGACAGGGGGCAGAAGGAGAAAAAGGAGTGAAAAAATATTCAGGAGGGTTTGGACGGGTGTTTGGCTTAGGCATGTTGCCCTGGAACAGGTTTGATTTGGAAACAGTAGAGTCATATTGCCAAAGTTTAATTGGTAGAGGCTAGTCAAGTAATTAATCCCTGTACTTTCAAGTGTCAAATGGATTGGCCCAGGAAGAGGGTTACACCATTACAGATATTCACAAAATAGCTGATTTAATGAAACCCAGTATACTATTCATAAATTGATTCAGGTAGAGGAAAATTATGTGGGGAAAAGATTATTTGTCTCTCTTATAGTGAGTATATCTTAGATACAATCTCTCAAACTCCAAATTCCCTTCATGATCAATATATGTTGGTGGGGCCGTATGGTACCCTGGAAATTATACAAATTCATAAAACTTTTTAGCAAACCTGTACCACTTTATATTCCATGTATTCCTCAAAGATATGGGGTCTGTTGTGTCCCATTGGTCCCCACTCCCAGTTGTAATTATTTTTTTAAAAAATTATTGGCTTACAAATTGAGTCCCATTTGAACGAATGGGAAAATGAAAGAACTATATGGCCAGAGGTGTGGGGTCATATTTGGTCCAAACACAATGTACAATTTGGTCTATTTTCATAACATACCGTTTTCTGTGTGTACAGAAAAATTTCAATACAAATGCATTGGGGGGTCAATTACAAACCACATGGAAAACTCCTGTTACCAACTTAGAACTTTGCTTTATCTTTACACAGCTGTTAACCCTTTCATAGTGTGAAGCTTCAATGATGGTTTTTTACTTGCAAGGTTGTGCTGAAAAACAACAAACCCATTAGGCTGAAGGGGTTATTTCAACCCCTCCATTAGTAACTATGGCAGCAGGCTCTTGAAATGGAGATGAGCTCCTAATAGCCCCTGATAGCTCCGGCTCTTGAAATGCAGACAACCTGTCTGCATGGTGAGTTATCACCTACTTTATCTTTGTTTGCTTATGAATGGCGAGAACATTGGGGTATTAACACTTATCACCTAGATGTTACCTCATCTGCATATGAATGTGCTGTCCATGACCCTAGGAAATCTATTCAAGTCTATTTATTTCTTTGTAATGTTCAATACTCAGTTGAAAATGTTCTTACTTTTGCAGTTTCTGTACATTTTATGTGCCAAAAATGGGGGGTCAATTCAAATCAGTACCATTATTGGTGGGATTTTACTGGTAACTGAGGGGGGGTCTCTACTAACCCCATAGGCTTTTATGTTGGCAATATATTTCTGTGCCAAAACACAATTAAAACAAATGTTAAACTGAAGTCATTTTCAAATCAATCATATTTATACTTTTCCACTCTGATTTGATTGGGGTGTATCATACCACACAAGCAGATTAATACAGAAGGTTTTAGCACATAGGAGAGTTAAAGTGGCACTGTCCTGAGCATGCATATGATTTTATTAAAACTGATATGCAATGTGCAAAAAGATGTCTGTACCTATCTTTAGATATTTGAGATCTGGGGTTTATCCACATCCTAATTAAAATAGATATTATTTAAATCAATCTTGGATGTGTCAGATGTCAGTAATTTCATTTATAGTGTATTTGAAATGGACACCCAAGTATTTGATGAATTGGTGAACATACAAAATGTTGGCATTTTAAAGGATGGATTCCATTGTGTTCACACCGATATGCCTTCCTTACTGGTTTTCTATAAACCTTCGCAGCCCTGGAAAGTTTGTTGTGTGAGAAAGGAATTTCAGTGTATTTGTAGGTGTAATGTTGTTGAAGCAGCAGCATCAATGTGGACAGTAGGACACATCTATGGCTTGTCCAGTGCTGTTAACAAAATGGGACCATCCTAGAGAGAAAGTGGTTTATACCTCTAACACCATGAGTTTTGTGGTCACCAATAGAAAAGGAATGGTCTATAGGGAAAGGAAATGCAGACTCCCAATGCAAAATGTTTGTTTTCATCTGTTTTAGAGACTACAATTGGCAGTTTTACCGTGTATCCGGTAGGTAGGATCATATGACACTGAGGTAATAATTAAATTGGCTCCTAATTATCAGGATCTAGTTTTAGTACACCTAAGTTTGGGGAATTGGATTTAAAATTAAAACAACTTTTTTTATAAAGAAGATACCCAGGAGGTAAAAATCCAGTGATATGGTCCAGGCTACTGCCAATTTGATTAAAATCCTAAACAATTCAGATGATGCATATAATATGGATGATACTTTCCTTCCTTGGACGGGCATTGGTGTTAAAGGTTGGATCATTGTAGGTGTTGTAAAAGGTAGGAAAAAAATTATCTCTTTTCTTAGTGTCAGAGGGGACCTACTAAAAAGGACACCGAATGTCCATAGGAATGCATTGACCTCTCCTGAATGGTCATAGGAATGCATTGTTCTCTTCCGAATGGCCATAGGAATGCATTAAAACATGTTCAGATTCAGCAAAAGTGTTGGGGACACACTGGAAGACCTCAACATGTTCTCATGGGTGCAGTAGACCACTCCCCACCCAAACATGCTCCAAAATAATATTGGTGAATAACTAGCCTCCATTTATCCACATTTATTACATAATACTTCAGTCCTCCCAAATGGTCATAGGGATCCATTAAAATATGTTGGGATCCTGCCTAAGACTATTGGGGATACACTGGGAGACCTCAAAATGTTCTCAGGGGTGCAGTAGGACCCCCCCTCCCCCCACATATTCCAAAATAATATTTGGGAATAATGAGCCTCAATTTACCCACATTGACTAGTTAATGGCCCTTTTTACACGAATCGCAGCAGGGGCAATCTGTGTGCGTGCCGCTACAGGGGTGGCACGGGGGCGTAGGTACAGACAGGAACTCAGCCATCCTCTACCAGATCCCCTGCCCAGAGCAATCTGTTTCCCCTCCGGTTGCTCCATGTGTGTGGTGGGGATGTATGGGTCGCAGCAGCACACACCCACGCACTTCCACAAGACGCTCCCCCACTGGACACTGGGCGTCCATGTGTAGGTCTTGCGTAAAAACGGCCAATGTCTCAAGACCTTCTGAATGGCCATGGGAATATAACGGGATATGGTGGGTTCTGGTCAAACACTGTTTGTTGCACACTGTGGAACCCCCAAATGCCCATTTGGAGCCAATGGAAAACACTCCCAGACCCCTCGTAAATAATATTGAGGCATAAGAAGCCCTCAGCCACCCGCTCCCTCTGAATGGCCATAGGAATATACTGGGACACAGGGACTTCTAAATAAACAGTTTGGGGTACACTGTGGAACCCCGAAAACAAACATGGAGCCAATTGGAAACACTCTCAGACCCTTCCCAAATAATATTCGGGCGGGGTGGGGAACCTCAGGCCCAGGGACCAAATGCAGCCCTTTGCAAGTTTTTGTGACCCCTTTCCAGTACCTGGATCTGGCCCCTGGATCCAGTCTCTACCCCAAGCAAAAGGATAATGGGGCAGAGAGGACGACATGCACACAAGGGTAGGAGACAGATCCACAGCACAGATCCATGATCTGGGCCCTACTTTTCTAGAATACACCTGTTAAGCACCCCTGCCCCCAACGTCTATGTGGCTCTCGAAGCTTGTACTAATTTTCAGTGTAGCCCCCGTGTCAGAAAAGTTTCCCCAACCCTGATATTGGGCCATTAAAGCCCCCAGGCCCCCACTCCTATCCAGTTCTTTGAATCCCTCCAACTGGACATAGGAATGCATTGGTTCTTCCAAATGGTCATAGGGATCCATTAAAACCTATTGGGATCCTGCTTGACACTGCTCGGAATATAAAGGGAGACCTCTAAATGTCCTCAGGAGTGCAGTGGGACCCCCCCCTCCCGCATAATACATAGTAATACTGGAGAATGACTAAGCTCTATTTACCCACATTGACTAAACAATGCCTCAAGTCCTTCTGAATGGCCATAGGAATACATTGGAACATGGTAGGATCTGGCCAAACACTGTTTGGGGCACACTGTGGAACCCCCAAACACCCATGTGGAGCTAACAGGAAACATAATCAGACCCCTCCTGAATAATATTGGGCCATTAAAGCCCCCAGCCCCACACTCACTTCCAGTTCATTGAATCCCTCCGAATGGCCATTGGAAGGCATTCATTCTTACAAATGGCCATACAGATCCATTAAAACCTATTCGGATCCTTCTTGACACTGCTGGGAATCTAAGGGGAGACCTCAAAATGTTCTCTGTGGTTCAGTGGGACCCCTAGCAATATTGCAGAATGACTAAGCTCCATTTACCCACATTGACTGGATAACAACTCTAGTCCTTCGAATGGCCATAACAATATATTGGGACATGGTGCGTTCTGACCAAACACTGTTTAGGGCACACAGTGGAACCCCCAAACACCCATCTGGAGCCAATGGGAAAGAATCCCAGACCCCTCCCAAATAATAACAAAGCCTAAGAAGCCCTAAGCTCCCTACTCCCACCCAATTTATTTAATCCTGTCGAACGGCCATAGGAATGCATGGATTCTTCCAAATGGCCATAGGGATCCTTTAAAACCTGCTGGAAACCTACTTAATAGTGCTAGGGATATGCTGCAAGTCCTCAAAATGTTTTCAGGGGTGGAGTGGGACACACACCCCTCCCATCTCACATACACCACAGAAATATTAGGGAATGACTAACCTCAGTTTACCCTCAATGACTGATAAGTCCTCAAGTCCTTTCGAATGGCCATAGAAATATATTGGGACAGGGTGGGTTCTGGTCAAACACGGTTTGTGGCACAGTGTGGAACCCTCAAACATGCATCTGGAGTCAATGGAAAACACTCCCAGACAAACCCCCCCTAATTAACAAAAAGGCATAAGAAGATTCCAGCTCTTGCACTCCTTCCGAATTGACTGAATCCCTCCGAATGGCCATAGGAATGCACTGATTCTTCCGCATGGCCATAGGGATCCATTAACCTCTGTTGGAATGCTGCTTGACAGTGCTGGGGATATACTGGGAGACCTCTAAATGTTCTGAGGGCAAACCCCGCCCCCACACACACACACATACTACAAAATAATATTGGAGAATAAGTAGCCTCCATTTACCCACACTGACTAGATTATTTCTTGAGTCTTTCTGAATGGCCACAGGAAAATATTGGGATAGTGGGATCTAGAAAAACTCTGTCTGGAGAATACTGCTGAACCCCCAAACACCAACATGGGTCCAATAGTAAACACACTCAGACCCCTCCCAAATAATATTGAAGCATAAGTTGGCTCCAGCAACTTTTGTGGTTGCTTTATAAATTGACATTCTCACATGCACACCCTGTTTCAAAATGGTGGCGACTTCGTTTCCATTTGGGAAATGGGGCAGCCAGTCTTCTGCACTAGCACAAAACTGCCACTGCACATGTGAACACTAGTCTCTTTTTCCAAAATTGCTTCAAAGCTGCCACCACCATTTCAGAAAAGCGTGTGCATGCGCAGAAAGGTCCAACTGTCATTTTGCAAGTACACAAGGTTTTTTTTACAATTTAATTTTAAGCTTTATTTTAATAATCTTCAAACAGAAACTTTTACAAAAACTTATGGTTATTCTTTTGGGGGGGGGTTTGGTTGTTTTTTTTTTTGTTTTTTTTTACCAAAAAAGGGGAAAGGATGCTTTTTTTGTGTTTTGCTTTGTTTGGTTTTTTTTTGCACCAAACACTGTTTGGGCAGAACCCACCAAGTCATAATATATTTCCATGGCCTCCTCTTTTGAGGTCTCTCAATATATCCCCAGCACTGTTAAGCAGGATCCCAAACTTTTTTCTTTTTTTAAAAATCTATCCCTATAACCATTCGGAAGTATCAATACAATCTTATGGCCAACCAAAGGATTCAATTAATTGGGAACTTGTTGAGGACCTGTGGGCTTCTTATACCACAGTATTCTTGGGGGCATTTATTTTTATACTACGACTTAATATCCCACCTCCTTCTGCCCATGGCAGCTCGAGACAGCTCACAAGATAAAACCACCATAAAATTAATACAATAAACTTTAAAATGCATAAAAGTTTTTTCAAATTTACTACAAAGCAGTCTGCGAGCTTAAAAAAACAACCCCCCAGCCCCTCTCCCCCTCCCTGTCTCCCCCAACAAAAGCCAGATGGAACAGCTAGGTCTTACACTGACAACGGAAGGAAGGGCGAACCAAGGACAGCCGGACCACCGCCGGGAGGGAGGGAGTTCCACAGCTGCAGTGCCACCACCGAGAATGCTCTCTCCAACGTCGCCATCCGGGATACACAAGGGGCCTCGAGAAGGGCGCTCCCAACTAACCTCAGGGGCTGCTCCAGAATCCGGGGAATGAGGCAGTCCCACAGGTAAGTAGGGCCCAGAGCGTGTAGGGCTTTATAGGTAAGAACCAACACCCTGAATTGGGCCTGGAAGACTACAGGCAGCTAGTGCAGTGAACGCAGCACAGGTGCAATATGCTTTCATCGACCCGTCCACATAAGGAGGTGGGCCACCGCATTATGCACCAGCTGCAGTCTACAAACCGTCACCAAGGGTAGTCCCACGCAGAGCGTGTTACAGTAGTCCTGTCTTGAGGTGATGAAGGCATGGATGATGGTGACAAGATTGGAGTATGGGATATATGGCCATAGCCGCCGTACCAGATGTAACTGGCAAAAAGTGCTGCTCACCACAGCCCCCACCTGGGCATCCAGGTGGAGCTGCAAATTGAGGAGCATCCCAAAACCATGAACCTCAGTGTAACAGGGTCCCAACTGACCGTGGGTGGGTGAATGCATACAGGATTATGCGCTGATCACTCTAGCAGTCACACTGGGGATTCAGCATACGGTCTATTTACAGAACAGTCCCAGGCCAGGCAGCAAGCCTCTGGCCAGTCTTTGAATTTGAATTTATTAGCGTAGCCAGTGGCCATAGGTATAACACAATAAATAAACAACAAACACAAAAACATAACATACATAAATCCATCCCTAAGATCGAACAGAACCTAAGATGTTGCAAGAGTTCCACTATAGCTGTGGAAGGCGTCCACCTGGGGGAGGTCCTATAGTATGCAATTTAAAAAGGGAGCTCTAAATAGGGTTTCTCTCATCTATTATGAACTATTCCTCTCATCTATTATTGTCCCAAGACAAGGATAAAAAAAGAATACTAACAAAGTCTATAACTAGCAAAATTAATACAGTAACTAGGATTAGAAAATTTCCATATTAAATACTAGAAGGACATATGTTATACTAAAGGGATCTCTCCCTTTATATAACTGTCCTATAGAATACACCCAGGGACCTAATAATAATCCCTTAAAATAATACGGTAGTCATCTAAAAAAACCCTGGAGATAGCCATCCTAATAAAAGCTATAGTTGGTGGCGAAGATAACTATATAACCTACTAACCCCATGTAAACCATAGAGCAACCTATGGGCCGTTTTACGGACAAACAAACAATAATGCACAAAAACCATTAAAACCATCAAGCAGATAACATAAAAATCTAAAAAATGTAAAATTGAGTACTAAAAGCCCAACCATAAAACACAATCCTATTTTTGGCTCTAACAGAATAGGTAGCTAAGGAAGGTCTAAGCCAACCCCTCGGTATTAGAGATTACCGCCCGGCAAAAAGTATCCACTGCCAAGAGTTCTTCCATTATAGATGCCCCAGGCGAGGGAAATCCCGTAGATGCAGCGGAAGAGCCGTTAGCCATATGCGGACTTCTCACAATAGGGCATCTAACTTGCCAAGTCCAACCAAGGGAAGAAATATTACGTGAGCCTAAATGGGAAAGATTAAAGTACTCTGAAACTGATGGTAACTTACTCGGGTCAGGAGGGTGAGGTATAGGAATAATTTGGGCATCTGCCAACTGGGCAGCAGGAGAATCAACCTTTTTGTCCAGGGACAGACCCTCCACCAAGGGGGAGGTTACCTGAGCCATAGGGGTTTGCCTACCTGGGGCAGAAGTGGAAACTAAGCTTGAACTCCCAGGAGGCGGCAAAAGTATCCCTCAAGAGCAGGCACAATTCTGGCTGAGCCAGGTACCCAAGCCTCGTGTTAATCGCCACAGCTGAGGGAGGAACAGAGACTCTTTTAGGGAGCTGGATATAATATGGGTTAGTACTTCCCACATTGGTTGGGCTTGAGTCTTGAAATGAGTTTGGGCCCCTTAAGGTCGAATCAAAGTTGGCATTTCTCATAACCAGACTAGGATTAGGCTTCTGGTGTTCAATAGGGGCAGGGCGAACCTGGGAGTGTAGCGCCAAGAGCGGAGCAATACCACTCCTAACATACAACTTGCTGACTTGAACCCCCCAGGAGGAGAGCAAGCCAGCATATGAGTGTAGCCTATCTACTGTAGCTACCGCCCGGAAATACACTACCAGCCTCTGGACTCAACCATAGGGGGGAGATGAAAAAAACGTAAAATACAACAGGAGGGAATAGAATACCCTAATATATCCAAGAGATGTGATAAAATCCTATATTTTATGTCCCATCTAGGGGAATATCTAAAAGATAAGGGAGAAATCCTAAAAACCAAAGTTTCAGGGACCTCAAATCCACCATGCAACCCACAATCCCTTGACATATTGGGGAGCCAAAAACACTGGGAGCAAGACCCTGGGCAGGGGTGGGTGGGTTGCAGTTTGGCAAGCAACAGAGGCTACAGAAATAGCCTGAGAATCTCTAACCTTATAATCCCACCTCTTTTGACCTGTACGGGCAATAGTAACTTTCTCAATAACCTTGAGTGAGGACTGAAGATCCTGGAGCTGGGACTGTAATCCCTCTAGCCAAACCAGCAATTTTAAAACTAGATCCCCTACAGGGGGAAATTGAGCTCCCAAACAATCGCACGGGGATATCCTAGGTTCAGAGATTAATAAAGGAGAGCTTGCCCTTAAATCTTCACTGTCTAACAAACAGGCTAAGGCCATAGCCTTACTAACTGAATGAGGGGGAACTGCGATAATATCAGCGTCTCCAGCCTCCGAGACCAAATCGAGGCCATTGTCCTCTAGAGCGGCAACTGTCTATGCGTTGGCAATAAAGGAGTCCAGTTTGAGCAGTTTGCCCCTTGCTCTGGTTATCATCCCCTGCTTTCCTTTCTTCTTCGTCATAGGTTGAGGTTAGGAGTTCTCGGAGGGGGAGGACAGAGCAAACAAAAACCCTCAGT
Organism: Sphenodon punctatus; assembly: GCA_003113815.1. Taxonomy (NCBI): domain Eukaryota; kingdom Metazoa; phylum Chordata; class Lepidosauria; order Sphenodontia; family Sphenodontidae; genus Sphenodon; species Sphenodon punctatus. The sequence goes on along the minus strand of QEPC01011926.1, from coordinate 1,907,664 downwards.
AGGCTCCCCAACTAGGGCAACCGCAACTTCAAAGGTTTGCCCCCGAGAACAATCCAACTCCCGCCAAACTACAACCAGAAAGTTCCCCACAGATCTAGGATGAGTCTACACAGGGACCAATCTCCGCTTCGCTGGGCACCGGAAAAACAGTTCAAATGGAGTATGACCTCCTCGCACCTCACCCGGCCAGCGCCTAAGGCTGCGCGCACAAGGGTGCGCCCTTGCATGCAACACCCTTAGGCACGACACCTATAGCGCCGCCGTCAACACGGCAGCGCCTTTGTAGCCCCGGCGATGCTTTGGCTGATCCTGGCTCCGCCCCCGCCGCAGGTGAGGCGAATCCGCAGCTGGGCTTCAGCAAAGCCGGAGTAAAGGTGGAACAGGAGAACGGGCTGGCTACGGGGCTGCGGGTTCCCTGGGACCCCTCCAAGGTCAGCGGGGCTGATGACCTGACTCACAGGACCTCCTTCCCCCAGGCTGCTCACTCCCTCTCTGACACGGCAACGCCTTTGTAGCCCCGGGGATGCTGTGGCTGATGCTGGCTCCGCCCCCACCGCAGGTGAGGAGAATCCGCGGCTGGGCTTCAGCAAAGCTGGAGCAAAGGTGGAATGCGAGAACGGGCTGGCGATGGGGCTGCGGGTTCCCCGGGACCCCTCCAAGGCCAGCAGGGCTGGTGACCTGACTCACGGGACCTCCTTCCCCCCAGGCTGCTCACCGGCCAGTCTTAAGATCCAGCATATCTATCAAAGACAGTCTTAGATCAGTTCAGCCTAGCTATAAAAGTCACTTGGCTGGCTACAACCACTTGCATCAAGGGCTTCAGGCTTCCACCGTTCTGGTACCTTCCAGGCAGGCTCTTGCAGATAAATGCTCCCTTCAGAGGTCAGAGGAAGACTGCCCTTCTTCTAGGGGCTCGCTTCCTTTGGTCTCTGGAGCCCCGGCCCAAATACTTCCACTTCCTGTGGTGGCCATTTTAGGTCTCTCACATGGCAGATGCCATCTTGTGGCCTAGCCCTGCCCCACTCAGGAACCAAGGAGGGCAGGACCCCATCGATGACAGGAGCCTCCAGCTCCTCGGTCCTCTCTACCAGCATCACTGCCATCTTGTCAGGATTCAGCATCGGATGGCTCACCCTCATCCAAACCCCCACAGCCGCCAGACACGAAGTAAGCAATGAGACTGCCAGACCTGGGTCAGCTGAAAACGAAAGGTAAAGCTGGGTGTCATCAGCATATTGATGGCACTGAACACCAGACCCCCTCATGACTTCGCCCAAAGGCTGCATATACACGTTGAACAGGAGAGGGGACAGAATGGATCCCTGCGGAACACCACACAGGAGATCCCGAGGAGACGAAGAACAGTCTCCCATCACCACCGACTGAGTTCTCCTAGCTAGGAAAGAACGGAAACATTCAAGAACAATTCCACTCACCCAAACAGTCCCACAACTGAGTCACCAGCATCTCATGGTCAACCATGTCAAAAGCAGCCGAAAAATCTAACAGGACCAAAAACGTTGAATGACCCTAATCTAACACATGGCAAGGGTCATCGACCAAGGCCACAAGCGCAGTCTCAGAGTGGTATCCTGGACGAAAGTCTGACTGCGAGGGATCCAGAAAACTGGCCTGGTCCAGATGCCCCTGAAGCTGATGAACCACCTCACCCGTTCAATAGCCTTCCCTAAAAAGGGAAAGTTAGAGACCGGCCGATAGCTGGCAAGGTTAAAGCAAGGGTTTCTTGAGCAAAGGCCACACCACAGCCTTCTTGAGGCAACTAGGAACCCTGCCCTCCTGAAGGGAAGCACTGACCACCCCTGCCAGCAGTGGTCCCAACGTCACCATATTGGCCTTCTTAACCAACCCGGACAGGCAAGGATCTAATTCACAAGATGTAGCTTGAATAGTCCAACACATCCCCTGCATCAGCAGGCTACACCCACTGAAACTGATCCCACGAAGTTGGACGAGCTGGGGCATCCATAACCTCTGGTTCTCTGACTGTATCAAATGCGGGGTCGAAGTCATGTGGAACGTGAGGGATTTTATCAGCGAAACTGAAGAATCCAGTTCTAGGTGAAGACAGGCCAGGCTGATCAGTCCTCTCACCACCTGGAAACGCTCAGCTGGTCGTGACTGATGTCAGGGACTGATTCCTATTGGCTGCAGGTGGGTATTTGGAAGTTCATTTGTGTGCCCAAAACACTATTTTGCTTGTTTACAACCCACAATGTCCCAATATACTCCTATGACCATTCAGAAGAACTATTTAGTCAATGTGGGTAATTAAGGATTATCTAGCAAGGATTATCTAAACGATCAGGGTAAATGAAGTCTACTTATTCCCTATATAATTTTGTATTGTGTGTTAGGGGTCCCAATGCACCCAGAAAACATTTTGTGGTCTCCCAGTATATCCCCAGAACTGTCAAACAGGATCCCAACAAATTTTAATAGATCCCTATGGCCATTCGGAAGAATCAATGCATTCCTATGGCCATTTGGAGGGATAATTAATTGGGAAGGAGTATGGGGAGTGGGAAGAGACACTTATGCCTCAGTATTATTTGAGAGGTGTCAGGGAGTGTTCGTCTTTGGCTCCAGGTGCGCATTTTGGGGGTTCCTCAATGTGCCCCAAACACTGTTTGGTCAGAACCCACCATGTCCCACTATATTCCCTATACCATTGTCCATTCATAAGGACTTGAGGCATTGTTTAGTCAATGTGGGTAAATGAAAGCTAGTCATTCCCCAATATTATTATGGAGTATGTGGGTGGGTGTGTTTCCAATTGCACCCCTAAGAACATTGTGAGGTCTCCCACTATATCCCTATATCTCCCCAGCACTGTCCCCACTGTTTGGAGCTTATCTCTATATCCCCAGCACTGTCAAGCAGGATCACATTATTTTTTTTAATGGATCCCTATGGCCATTCAGAAGAATCAATACAATCCTATGGCCATTTGGAGGGTTTGAATTGGGAAGGAGCGGGGGGCTTCTTACGCCTCCGCATTATTTGGGAAGTGTCGGGGAGTGCTCCCCTACGGCTCCAGGTGGGTATTTGGGGAGTCACTCAATGTGCCCCAAACAGTACTTGGCTAGAACCCACTGTGTCTCAATACATCCCTGTGGACATTTGGGATGATTGAGGCATTATCTAGTGAATATAGGTAAATGGAGGATACTTACTGCCCAAAATTATTTCACAGTATGTGTGGGGAGGGTCTACTGTACCCCATAACATGTTGACATCTCCCAGTGTGTTCCCAACACTCTTTAGCTGAACCTTAACATGTTTTAATGGATCCCTATTGCCATTTAGAAGAGGCCAATGCATTCCAATGGCCTTTTGGAGGTCAGTGCATTCCTATGGCCATTCATTTCCTCAATGTGTCCCAAACAGTGTTTGTCCAGAACCAAACATGTCCCAATATAATCCTATGGCCTTTCAGTAGGACTCGAACTATCCAGTCCTCTAGTCAATGTGGGTAAACAAGGTTAATCATTCCCCAATATTACTATAGACAGGGCCCCGATTCTTCCGTGGAATTTTTTTTTAAATTCCGCGGGAGTCAGGGCCCAATTCTGCGCCTCAGCGCGATTTACCATGCGAGGGGGGGCTTGGCTTGCCTCCTCCCCCCTCACTGGTCAAACCTTCAGGGCTTCCCAGCTGCCGGGGTTTCCCCTCCCCAGCTGCCGGGGCTTGCTTGACTCCCCCCCCCCTTTTAGAAAAGGAATTGCCTTACCAGTGATAGCAGCAACAGCTGCTCCGTCCAGCGCGCTCGTACTTCCTGGCCCCTCCCGACGGGGTCTCTCAGGGCGACGCAGCCGGATGACGTCATCCGGATACGTCGCCCTGAGAGGCCCCGTCGGGAGGGGCCAGGAAGTACGAGCGCGCTGGACGGAGCAGCTGTTGCTGCCATCACTGGTACGTTAATTAATTATCTAAACGGGGGGAAGGCAAGCCCTGGCAACTGGGGAGGCTGGGGAGGGGAAGCCCCGAGGGTTTGTTCATTCCCCTTCCCCCGTGAAATCTCCTGCCCCACGTCCCCGCAGCACAGGCTAGAAATTCTGCGCTGGGGTAAGCGGGGCAGGAGATTCCGCGGGGGGAGGGGAATTCCACGGGAAATCTGCGAATCGCAGACCCGTGTTTCCCTCGGGGCCCTGACTATAGAGTATGTGCGGAGGTGGGGGTGTGGGGTTCCCACTGCACGCATGAGAACATTTAGAAGTCTTCCAGTATATCCCCAGCACTGTCAAGCAGGATCCCAACATATTTTAATGGCTCCCTATAGCCATTCAAAAGAGTCAATGTATTCCTATGGCCATTCAGAGGGATTCAATTAATTGACAAGGAGCATGAGAGCTGGGGTAATTCTTATGCCTTAGGGTTAATTATTGGGGGGAGATATGGGAGTCTTTCCCATTGGCTCCAGATGGGTGTTTGGGGATTCCACCATGTGCCCAAAACAGTTTTCCCAGAACGCACCACATCCCAATATATTCGTATGGCCGTTCAAAAGGACTCAGGGCATTATCTAGTCAATGTGGGTAAATGGAGGCTATTAATTCCCCAATGTTATAATGGAGTATGTCTGGCGGTTCCCACTGCACCACTGAACATTTTGAAGACTCCCAGCATATCCCCAGCACTGTCAAGCAGGATACCAACATATTTTAATGGATTCCTACGGCCATTCGGAATAATCAATGCATTCCTATGGCCATTTGGAGGAATTCAATGAATTAGGAGGAAGTAAGAGCTGGGGGCTTACTATTGTTCATTATTTGGGAGGACTCTGGCCGTGTTTCCCATTGGCTCCACATGGGTGTTTGGGGGTTCCACAGTGTACTCCAAACTGCTTGTTTAGAAGTACCCATATCCCAATATATTACTATGGCCATTCAGAAGGACTTGAGGGATTGTCTAGTCAATGTGGGTAAATGGAGGTTAATCATTCCCCATTATCACAATGGAGTATGTGGGGCGGGGAGGTTTCCAATTGCGCCCCTGAGAACATTTTGAGGTCTCCCAGTATATACCCAGAATTGTCAGGCAGGATCAAAACATAATTTAATGGATCCCTGTGGCCATTCCGGAAGAACCAATGCATTCCTATGGCCATTCGGAAGGATTCAATGAATTGGGTGGGAGTAGGGGGCTTGGGGCTTCTTAGGCTTCAGTATTATTTGGGAGGGGGCTGGGATTCTTTCCCATTGGCTCCAGATGGGTGTTTGGGCGTTCCACTGTGTGCCCTAAACAGTGTTTGGTCAGAACGCACCATGTCCCAATATATTGCTATGGCCATTCGGAAGGACTAGAGTTGTTATCCAGTCAATGCGGGTAAATAGAGGTTAGTCATTCTCCAATATTACTAGGGGTCCCACTGAACTACAGAGAAGATTTTGAGGTCTTCCCTTAGATTCCCAGTAGTGTCAAGCAGGATCCCAACAGGTTTTAATGGACCTGTATGGCCATTCGTAAGAATCAATGCCTTCCTATGGCCATTCGGAGGGATTCAGTGAACTGGAAGAGAGTGGGGGCTGGGGGCTTTAATGGCCCAATATTATTCAGGAGGGGTCTGGTCATGTTTCCTATTGGCTCCACATGGGCGTTTGGGGGTTCCACAGTGTGCCCCAAACAGTGTTTGGCCAGGACGCACCATGTCCCAATGTATTCGTATGGCCATTCAGAAGGACTAGAGTTGTAATCCAGTCAATGTGGGTAAATGGAGCTTAGTCATTCCTCAATATTACTATGTATTACACGGGAGGGGGATTCTACTGCACCCCTGAGGACATTTAGAGGTCTCCCTTTATATTCCCAGCACTATCAACAGGCTCCCAACTGATTTCTATTACTCCCTATGGCCATTCAGAAGAATCCACGCATTCCTACGTCCCTTTGGAAGGATTCAATGAACTAGAAGGGTGTGGAGGGCTAGGGGCTCTAATGGCTCAATATCAGGGTTGGGGAACCTTTTCTGTCCCGGGGGTTACCTTGAAAATTAGTACAAGCGTCATGGGCCGCATAGACATTGGGGGCTGGGGTGCTTAACAGGTGTATTCAAGAAAAGTAGGGCCCAGATTATGGATCTGTCTCCTACCTTTGTGTGCATGTCCTCCTCTCTGCTCCATTATCCTGAGCTCTGTCCTTGCTTGGGGGTAGAGACTGGATCCAGGGGTCAGATCCAGGCACTGGAAAGGGGTCACATAAAAACTTGCCAAGGGTCGCATTTGGCCCCTGGGCCTGAGGTTCCCCACCCCTGCCCAATATTATTTGGGAAGGGTCTGAGAGTGTTTCCAATTGGCTCCATGTTCATTTTTTAGGGTTCCACAGTGTACCCCAAACTGTTTATTTAGAAGTCCTTGTGTCTCAATATATTCCTATGGCCATTTGGAAGGACTCGAGGCATTGTCTAGTCAATGTGGGTAAATGGAGGCTAGTCATTCCTCATTATAAATCGTGGGGTTTCCCACTGCACCCAGAGAACATTTTGAGGTCTCCCCATATATTCCCAGCACTGTCAAGAAGGATCATAACGGATCTGAATGGATCCCTATGGCCATTCAGAAGAATCAATGCATTCCTATGGCCATTCGAAGGGAGTGGGAGGCTGGGGTCTTCTTAAGGCTCAATATTATTTGGGAGGGGTCTGTGAGTGTTTTGCATTGGCTCCATGAGGGTATTTGGGGTTCCACAGTGTGCAACAAACAGTGTTTGGCCAGAACCCACCATATCCCAATGTATTCCTATGGCCATTTGGATGGACTCGAGGCATTGTCTAGTCAATGTGCATGAACGGACCTTAGTCATTCCCTAATATTTCTAGGGAGTATGTGGGGTGGTGACGGTGGGGAGTCTTACTACAACCCTGAGAGCATTTAGAGGTCTCTCAGTACATGCCTAGCAGTGTCAAGCAGGATTCCAACAGATTTGAATCGATCCTATGGCCAGTCAGAAGAATTGATGCATTCCATGGCCATTCGGAGGGATTCAGTGAATCGGGAGGGAGTGGGGGGGGATGAGTGCTTCTTATGCCTCAATATTATTCAGGACGGGTCTGGGAGTGTTTCCCATTGGCTCCACATGGGTGTTTTGGGGTTCTCCACTGTGCTCCAAACAGTGTTTGGCCAGAACCCACCGTATCCAGATATATTCCTATAGCCATTCGGAAGGTGTCGAGACATTGGCCCCTTTTATGCAAGAGACTCCCACGCATGGACACCCAATGTCCACGTGAGGGAATGTCTTGTGGAAACGCATGGGTGTGTGCTGCTGCGACTCATACATCCCCACCACACACATGGAACTGGAGAAAACACAGGTTGCTCTGGGCGTGGGGTCTGGTCAAGGACGGCTGAGTTCCCATCTGCACCCACCCACCCTGCGCCACCCCCACTGACACCCCCCCCTCCGCTGCGATCTGTGTAAAAAGAGCCATTATCTATGGTTTCGCTCATTCCTCTCGGGGAGAAGCCAGCAGGTTGTCCTGTGGCATTCCACAAGGTTCTATTCTGTCTCCATTATTGTTTAATGTATATATGCAGCCGTTGGGGGAGATCGTGAGAGGGTTTGGTGTGCGTTGCCACCAATATGCAGATGACACCCAGCTTTACCTCTCCTTTTCAACCGCCCTAGGTCCTGCCATCTCAGTACTGTCCCAATGTTTTGAGGCCGTGGTGGATTGGTTGCGGCAGAGCAGACTGAAGTTCAATCCTGACAAGATGGAGGTGATGGTGGTGGGTACGGCGAAGGAGGTGTCGGCTCCCCTCGTAGATGGGGGTCCACCCTCCTGTAGCCCAGCAGGTTCGGAGTCTGGGAGTATTGTTGGATTCAGATCTCCGTCTGGATCGGCAGGTGGAGACAGTGGCCAAAGCTGCCTTCCGCCAGCTGTATCTGGTGCAGAGGCTGTGTCCATATATTTCCAGACCCAACCTGGCCACCTTCATCCGTGCCTTCATCACATCGAGGCTGGATACCGCAACACGCAGCTTTCCTTGACGCTGGTTCGGAAGCTGTAGCTGGTGCAAACACGGCAGCTCGTCTCCTTACGGGGACAAGCCGACGGGATCACATTACTCCCATGCTCCGCTCGCTGCCTATAGCGTACAGAGCCAGATTCAAGGTGCTGGTCTTGGCCTATAAAGCCCTACATGGTCTTGGCCCTTCATACCTCAGGGACCGCTTCACCCTCCGCGCCCCAGAGCGACCGCTTCGATCTGCTGGGGGCACCTTCTTGGAGGTCCCCAGTGTAAAACGGTGGGCCACAGTGGAGACGGCGTTCTCGGTGGTTGCGCCGTGACTATGGAACTCCCTCCCAGAGGAACCCTGTCTGGCCCCAAGTTTGTTGGCTTTCCGCCAGGCCTGCAAAACCTGGCTGTTCTCCCAGGCCTTCAGGAGGGGAGGGGGGGTTAGGTTAATTTTTGGGGGGGGGGTTGTTTTTAGAAGAAGTTTTAGATGTTTTAATATTTGTCTTTCATTGATGTTTTAAACTATTGTTATTTTTTGTTGTAAGCCGCCCCGAGATGCCATGGGCATGAGGGGGCGGCTAAGTAGTATAAATAAATAAATAAATAAAAATCTAGTCAATGTGGGTAAATGGAGACTCATTATTCCCCAATATTATTTTGTAATATTTGGGTGGTGGGTCCTACTGCACCCCTGAGAACATTTTGAGGTCTCCCAGTGTATCCCCAATAGTCTTAGGCAGGATCCCAACATATTTTAATGGATCCTTATGGCCATTTGGGAGGACTGAGGTATTACGTAGTAAACGCGGGTAAACGGAGGCTAGTTATTTCCCAATATTATTTTGGAGTATGTTTGGGTGGGGAGTGGTCTACTGCACCCATGAGAACATGTTGAGGTCTCCCAGTGTGTCCCCAACACTCTTTTGCTGAATCTGATCATATTTTAACGGATCCCTATGGCCATTCAGAAGAGAACAATGCATTCCTACGGCCATTCCATGTCCTTTGTAGTATGTCCCGTGTCAGAGTCCTTGCTTACTGTTGAGGAAGGACCCCAACAAGGCTGGGGGGAAGGGGAGGATCTGCAGACCACTGTTTTAAGTGTGATAGATATTAGCTGGAAGTAAGTTCAGATTCTGTAGGGTCAGGTCAGAGAAGATTGTTGATTGTACAGCAGGTTATTATTATTAATTATTATTATTATAAGCTTTTATATAGCACCAGCAATATACCTGGTGCTTTACAGAGAATAAAATAGACTTGATAAGAGATCATCAAAGCCCAGACATCTACCAGGTTTCAAAAACCATTCTCTCTTGGAATGAACTGTTGATTAGAAAAAGATGATTTGACATCTTTAGTTATCTCAATTAAGTTACATGTCATAATATTCTATATAATATATGATGTTCTATATAATGGAAGGAAAGACTGCCTTTCCTTCCATGCTCCATTGCGGTCCTTGCAATCGACCAGGAGCAACCTCTTGTTGGTCAATTTTGGCCAAAAAGTGGCCAATTTTGTCTGCATAAGGGCCTGCAGAGAGGGGTTTTCAGTTGTCGCTCCTGTACTTTGGAATGCCCTCCCCCGGGGGTCTGCCTGAGCTAAGCATATTCCGGAGGAAGCGTAACACTTTTGTTTGGTAGAGCTTTCGGCAGGTGGGAATAAAGGCTGGAAGATAGAGGGGGTTGAGGTAGAGATTTTAAAGGGTTTTTTATTATATTTTATATTTTTACTATTTTGTATTCTGCTTTTTTGTAAACGATCCTGAGCCTTTAGGGAAGGGTGGGATACACATTTTAATAAATAAAAATAAATAAATAAATATCCAGCTTATGTTCGGGGTTCCAAACCTTCCTTTGCTGGATGCCACTTCACTAAGTTTTGTGTTGTTCTCTGCCTGGGTGTGTTAAGTTACTTTGTTTCTCTCGCTTCACTTCATCTGTCTTTGTAACCAAAACATGTACTTTACTTTTCTCTCCCTGTGTTTTGTAAGACAGGATTAGTTTCTCATATAATTGAACCTGTTTTATTATTAGAAATTTAGTCACGTGGAATTACTGAGTCACAGTCTTTTATTAAAAATCAGAAAATAAAAGGGAAACAAAACCAAGAAGATCTTGCTCTCGCTATAAATACATTTCCCCATAGTTCCAAGTTTACAAGTGGCAGGAGTCCTTCGGTTCCCAAAAAGGTTGCAGTTGTATCTTGCTGTGCACAACCCCGTATGTATAACTGTACAGATATTACTCAAACAGTAGCTGCTACACAGAAGTATAGCTTACTTGCACTTCTCTAAAACAAGTAATGCGTTCTCCCCAAGTTTCAGCTTTTATTTAAAAATGCAAGTTTCCAGCTATGGTTGAAGAAAAAGAGACTCAAAATGTGAATGAGTAAGATAGATCTGTGTCAACCTGCAGCAAGTTCAAAACAAAAGCACTTAATGGTGTGAACTGCCTCAATCTTCTCTGTGGGAGGTGAACTCCGATACCCAATGGTGATAGTTCAAAAGCCAGCATGGTTATTCCTCACACAAAAATGCAACATCACACAGATCTGAACACAGTCGACTGAAACTGTGCTCGTATTTTTGATATTTACACTTGTGAAAAGGGTCTCACTTCAGTGGGCAGAGACTAGTAGGATATTGCATCTGTTCCCACCTCCTCAACTTTGTCCCTGATCCTGTTGAATCAGGGACCTCAGTTTTATGAAGGTGGATAAAAATCAAGCAGCATTTAACTATTTGTTTGGCAGGACAGAACCTGTAAAATCTGACAAGATCAGAGTATAGTATAATGGATGGATGCTTCAGTACATGTTTGACAGACTCCTGATTTTAGCTGGTATAAATTAGGGCTCATATTGTATTGTGAATTACTGTTCCAAATTTTAGAATATGCAAATGACAGAAAATGATTAAACTCATGTATAAATCACTAGCAGTCTAACTACAACACTGATATGAGCTGCCTTTTTCAGCAGGGTTCAGTAATACTCTAGTTACTCACAGATGTAATTCTTCAAAAGATTTCACGGAGAAGAATGGTGAGCTTGGATCTCGCTGCAGAACCTCAACATGATGGCTGGATTCTACTAAGGACTTCCGGATTAGCTTGTTCAAGAGAGAGCTTTCTGCTAAACTCGCTGTGGGAATGAGTGGGGAGGAGAAAGCCAAACAGTACATTACATTTGGCAGGTGTTTAAAAGATATTTTTTAAAAGAGAAATCAATACAAGCCACCACAAATGGAAAATGAACTAGAACAAAGAAAGTGGCAAACACCATTGAGCTTCTGTGCCTTCCTCTCCGAGTCTGTAACTCCTAGCACAGCATTCCCAAATCTTTCAGAAGTTGAGTACCCCACTTCCTGAAAATGGAGCCAATCATGCCTGATTAGACCTTTACTAAAACATTATGAGGTTACAGCCATCTTAATTTATCAATCCAGTGTCCAGGAAAGCTAGTCTGAGTTCCTAGCTCGCCTTGCACATCCCCTATAGTTCACTGAGTTCACAGGAGGCTTAAGTCAACAATAAACCCACTTCTAAAGAGACCAATATACTTCTCCTTGATCCGCTGTATTCCATCTGCATGTGCTGCCATTAGCACTGCCCTCGAGTTTTGCTAAGCCAGTGTTTGCTTCTAGTTTAGAAGAGATTTTGATCAGCCAGTAGAACTGATGTTTTATATGCACACATCAACAGTGTTCAACGGGATTAGTGGGTTTTACTCTTACCACCCTTGTTCTCAATATTTAGGATTCAAATGGTTGAAAATATAGTTTTGTGCTTTTCTACCAAGCATGAAAAAGCAGCAGCAGAAAAAGGAGCAAGATTCAAGCAGCAAGTAGTCTGTGCATTTCAGTGACGCTGTCTGACCACAAGGAGGGAGCAGACAGACACAGCCAGTGCACAAGCACCTCCAAAGCAAGACATAACTAGTAAAGTAAGTTAAGTAGACTTGATAGTGACAGAGTAAAGTGTCTCAAAGTATTTTATAATCCACCTTCATCAGTATCCTCTTCATCAGTATTTGTTCTTCTCCCTTAAAGAAAAAAATATATTCACAAATATTTTTTAACTGGAAATGCACAAGGAAGCAGCAGAACCCTATTTTAAATTATACAAGACTGAGTTTTTACTAGGTAAATTGCTATGTAGCAAACAATGATTCACAAACTTATTTAACCTTGACAGATTTGGGGGTAAAATGGGCCCCAAAGGGGTACAAAAATGTTTTTTAAAAACTTTTTTAGTAAACCTGTACCACTTCATACTCCATGTATTCCTCAAGAGCAATGGGGTCAATTATCTTGTGTTATCTATCATCCCTCCCGCTCCCAAGCTGTAATTTTAATTTTTTTAATTGAGAATTTCACTAAAACAGTATTGGGGGTAAATTGGACCTTAATTATAATGAATAGGAAAATGAAAGCACTACACACCTAAGATACTGGGGGGTGGGGGGTGTTCATATTTATCCCAAACATTAAATTCAACCCCCAGTACCTTAATTTTGGGAATATTGGGATACTATTGATCCCAAATACCTTGTGTTAGTACTGTTTCTGTAACGCAAACAATAACTCTTAATAAAAGTTAATGTTTTTTGTTAAACTGGAGTCCTTTTCAAATCATTTATTTCCCCCCCAATTGTGACTTAATCGGGGTCTATTTTACCCAAATTCCAGATTAATACAGTGCATTTTTCATTCATCTGAGGATTAAGAAGTTCCACTCAAAAGCTAGTCTGTTAATATATATATTAAAAAAGTATACCATACTTCCAGTAAATTGAATTTGGAAAGTTATAAGCATAAGTCTATCATCTATATGTCAGCTTCCCACACTGGGGGAATATAGCAAGACGACACCTTAACTGGTACATATCCCTGGTGCAGAGGCACGTCATCATTGCAAAAAAATAACCCTGCCCAGAGATATACCTATCACTTTAGCGGACGTTTAGTATGAGTCAGAAAGCTGTACCCCACCCCTCCCCTGCCCAAATGTCTGCTTTGGCTCTATCTGCACTTACTATTACCTACTTTTTCTTGGTCTCTTGCATCAAGGATGGGGAACCTTCTCCCTCCTGGTGGTCACTCTGAAAATTAGTACAGAGTCCTGGGCCACACAGAAGTTGGAGTATGTAAGGGGTGCACTGAAGAAAAGGAGGGTCCAGAACATGCAACTGTGCTATGGATCAGTCTCCTATCCTTGTGCGCATGCCCTCATCTCTGCTCACTTAACCTGACCTCAGTTTTTCCAGTGCTTTCATGTAGGAACTGGATCCAGGAACTGGAAGAGGGCCACATAAAATGTTGCTGGGGGCCACATTTGGCCTCTGGCCCCAAGGAAGGACTAGGGTGGGAAACACCAATGATTTTTAACAGCTTCATTTTTAAAAGCCCTCTCCCAAGTTATTTTTTCCTATCCACTCCCTCCCAAATCAGTCCCTCAGCTATACCTGTCAGTCTATATAGTTCTAACTTGTTACATGCCTGAGGAAGGGCCCTGCATGGCCCAAAAGCTTGCATATTTTCACCAACAGAGTTTGGCCCAATAAAGATATCATCTGAACTACTTTTGTCTCCACTACTGAAGCAGCACAGACAGACAGAGCACAGACACCAGGCAATGTTGGTCAGGTCAGTTGCCATAAACTTAATTGCTCCTTTACCTAGAGCAGGGACCAGGGAAGTCCTGAGCGTCTTCTGACTGGTGCAGAGCCCAGAGAACTGAAAGAGAAAAGGAGAGGTAGCACACGGACAGGAGTCAGGCCACCACACACAAGCATTGCCTGGCCAGTCCATGAAACAGCAATGCCAGACCAACGAGAAGGGGATCAGGAGTAATGAAGATAAGCCAGGTCAGAAATGGGGTAAAGAGGGAAAGAATAAGCCAGGTCAGAAATGGGGTAAAGAGGGAAAGAAGCTCACAAGAGAAAGGACAAAAAGGACTGGGAGGTGGAGGTGGCAACAAAGAGGCACAGGGCAACAAGGACGGGAGATGGGGGGCAAGGCAAGGGGCAACAAGGACAGGGGGAGTGGAGAGGAGGCAAGGGGCAACAAGGACGGGGGGGGAAGAGGGAGTGGAGAGGAGGCAAGGGGCAACAAGGACGGGGGGGGAAGGAGTGGAGGCATGGGGCAACAAGGATGAGGGGGGAAGACGGAGTGGAGAGGAGGCAAGGGGCAACAAGGAGGGGGGGGAAGACAGAGTGGAGAGGAGGCAAGGGGCAACAAGGAGGGGGGGAGACGGAGTGGAGAGGAGGCATGGGGCAACAAGGAGGGGGGGGGACGGAGTGG
>QEPC01011926.1:1864630-1891224 GCA_003113815.1 Sphenodon punctatus | reverse complement strand
GGGGGGGAGACGGAGTGGAGAGGAGGCAAGGGGCAACAAGGACGGGGGGGGGGTGAGAGGAAGCACGAGGGAACGGCTGAGGGGAGCCAGAGAAATGACGAGGGCGGCTAGTGGAGGGGCTGGCAGGAAGGCGGGAAAAGGAACGAGGCAGCGGCGGGCGCGGAGCACAGCCACGCAGTTTCATGTGGCCGCGCTGTTCCCAGTCCCAAGCGGAGAAATCAGCCTTTGACGTGCCCTGGGGGTGGGGGGACCCCCACTGCCCACTTACACGCTTCATCAAGCTGTTGTCCTCCCCCACGGGAACCACGCCACGGCCCCGCCCTCCAGAACTCATTGCTGCCGTCCTCAGCTCCCGCTTCCAGCACTTCACGTGCCCCGCCCGTTATAGAGGTGCGAGGGGTCGAAGCCCCAGGCTTATAAAGACTAGGGCTAGTGGGGCGGGGGCCGTTGGGAACGCATGCGTGAGTGGGAGGTGTTAGGGTGGAGAGAATCTTTAACTAGGTCTTGCCTTTTCCAAGGCATCAGGAAGGGGGTTCGTTCTCTTAGCGGTGCCTTCTGTTTCTTGTTAGCAAGTACCTAGCTCTGTATTTGCCCTTTGGGAAGCCAAATGTTCTCTGGCTCGTAGTAACAACAAAACACACTCGTGGGGGCTATAGATGCACACACTATTCAAGCTTTGAGACTTGCTGAAGCAAGGAAGAATCTTTCAGAGGGCTCTTTCTCCTGTGAACTCCATAGTGCTAAAATAGCATAGGTATAACCTTATAGTCATTAGCTAATGGCTTTAAAGAAGAGAGTATTGTGTCCTGCAGGGGGTGCACTTCCCCATTTATTTAAAGCCCATTGCTCAAAGCCAGTTGACTTCAATGAATGCAGCAACAATTCATTAGGAGGTAGCAGCAAAGTGCTTTAGTAAATGGTGTTAATCAAGCTGTAGCTGGTTCCCTTTTCTCTTACTCGGAACCGTCCTTGTGGATTGAGTGTTGAACTTGGATCCAGGAGATCAGGGTTCAAATCCCATTTTAGACATGAACTCACTGGGTGGCCATGGGCAAGTTACTATCTTTCAGCCTCAGTTTCCCATCTGTAAAAATAGGAATAATAATGGCCTGCACCTTGAATATATGTTGTGCTTCAGTCCTCCACCATTGACGTCAATGACTGGACTCCCATCGACTTTAATGATGAGGAATTGTACCCAGTGTATTCTGCCCCTGTAAGTTTCACTTCAGAGGCAGATGTAGGGGCAGTTCCAATAATGACTGGAACGATACCTATTCTCTTTTGCAAAGCATATGGCAGGGATGGGAAATATCAGTCCCAGGGTCCAAATGCAGCCTGTGCCTAGTTTTCATTTGGCCCCTGGATCAAATTTTGTTCCCAAGCGCTGAAAGACTAAGCTCAGGGGAAGGGAGCAGAGATGAGGACATGCACACACAAGGACAGGAAATGGATTCATGACATAGACTCATGATCTGGACTCTCTCCTTCCTTTCCCCACCCTGAGCAAACCCCTTAAGCACCCTCATGCTCAACCTCTGTGTGGCCCTTGGATTGTACTAAGTTTCAAAGTGACCCTTGGGAGGGAAAAGGTTCCCTACCCCTGGCATGACATGCATTATCTCTGTGGCCCTTGCAACATTTGAGAATGCCTCCACCCCAAAAACAGTGGTCCCCACAGGAGTGTTTTCATCAGTGTGTTTTCATCTGAGGCTGGTTCAAAATGCATCTTGAGTTACCCTCAGTTTATAAAAATCTTGCTGAATATTATGACAGGTGGTGTGTGTCTCACTACATTGGTTCTCAACTCTGTGGTTTCAATTGCAGTTGTACTGATGTTTTTTAAAAACCCACATAATATGGCATTTTGTGTTTGTAAGCAATCACCAGATTGCCAAAGGTTAAAGGGGATAGGGCCATGGGGGTCCCACATTTTGTTTCTGCCCTGGGTACTGCAATTATGGAGCTTCCTTCCTTTGGAGGTTCATCTAAATCCAAACCTGCTCCTCTCTCACAGGCAGTATAAATCCCTTTGTTTTGCCAGGTGTTTGGCAGGCAGGCAGGCAGGATTTGGGAATTTTAATTGGTTTTACATGTCTATTTTAATACATTAGGAGCTAGGGGATTTATTTGGTTTATCTATGTTCTTGAATATATATTTTTATGTATTATGACCTGCCTTGAGCTGTAAGGAAAGGGCAGAATAAATAAATAAATAATAAAAGATTCCCCTTTCCAGTTCTTCTACGGGAGTGGGGGAGCCAGAAAGCTAACCACGAGGGAACATGGAATAGTAGAGGAATGACAGAGGACCTCATACCACAAGCCCAGTGTTCACACAAACACTATCCCTCTTTTCTGTTACTATATGTTACTGTAGAAACTGTTTTTGTGGCTCCTGGGCTGTTTGTTGTGAAGAAGCCCTGAAAGTTAATCTTTTAACATCTGAGATGTAGGATTGTATTTGAGGAGGGGGAGCTTAATAGAGCTTTAAAGAATCTCTTCCATGCAGTAACAGTCAATAGGCTCTTGAACTAAATGAGAAAATTCTGATTTTCTGATGTTAATGTTATGAGAGTTAAGGACCTAGTGATTTTTTGAACACTGTGAGCTGGCAACTTTATGGGCAGAGAGTTTTCAGGAGCCTAAGGATACTCACAGGCCCTTTTCACACAGACACTCTTAACAATGATAAAACGGGTGTTACATTCTACACGTTGCAGGGCTGCAGGTGTGCTCTTGGGCGCCCTGCAACATGTAATACGCATTTTATCAGTGTTAAGAGTGCGTGTGAAAAGAGCCACATTTGCTCCCACAGATGTAAAACTCAAACTACTATTTGTGGGCTACTTTGTGCTAGAACTACATTTCCCATGAGCCCCTGTGATGTGAGGCGGAGGCGTGTAAAGGCTATTTCCTGTAGAGAAAGCAGAAAGTGTGCTTGTAATTGCTACCCTTCTCTTCCTGGGAAATCTTCAGCTGGGGTGCTGCAGAGGTAGGAGTGCGGGAAAAGAAGCCCCGTTGTAGGGTTAATAGCTTTCTGGGGAGGCTGGCTTTTCTGCCAGCTGGAAATCAAGATTCCCCCCTTTGTATCGTCTATTCATGCTTGAATCGGTCTGTTTCTTCGGTGTCTCTCTGGCATTCAGACTAAGGCGGTAGTGTTACTCTGACTCTTGATTATCTCGGTTTTAACTTCAGTGGCTTGAAAGAGAACCTGCGCATTTAGACACGGAAAGGGGTAGGGTAGATACAGGGCGTGCCTGAAAAGTGATTATCTTTAGTAGCGTTTTCTTCTCCCACTTATGAGAGAACCTGAGACTGCTTCCGATGGGCATGTTGCAAGAGCTGGGGTTTTCCTTTGTCATTTTAGCTTGCTGGGTTTGGAGGGTTTTGACACTGGTTAAAAGTGAATTGGTATGTTTTTAAATGTTTATCAGGACTACTAGCCCTATTTTTCAGATGAGGGAACTGCAGCATGGAAGGGCCTTGTTCCAAGTTAGGCTGCATTCACGAGTCTTTTCTCCTGCCCTTTCATACTGATGACTGTAAGCCTGCATTGTTGACACTGTTACTATGTTCCCTTCCCCCCAGTTTAAAAATTGCCCCCTATTGTTGTGGCAGCTGCTGTTAGGTATCTCACAGTGCTGTGCAACTTTGCATTAGCTTTTGAGGGCAGACAGATAGCAGGATTAATTTGTTTGAATGCTACAGCAATGTAGCAGAATTGTTAACCTTGGTTTCTAAGCTTAATGTTTTGGAGAAAAACCGTGTTTCACCCAGTGAATCCTGTGAACTAACCTTTTCACATGTTCAAAATAAAAACATCTGAAGGGAAGAGATTTTTAGCATCTCATGTGAATGCAACCTTAGTGGCTGATTGATAGAACCAGGAGTATATACTAGTAGTAGGGCGGGGAACCTTTTCCACCCCAGGGTCTGCTTTGAAAATTCATACAAGCTCTGAGAGCAGCATAGAAGTTGGGGCAGAGCTTGTTAAGGATAGGGCTGAATCGAGAATTGTCCCAATTCTAATGACAATTGAGAATTGTTACCAAGATCTCAATAAGATCTCAGTAACATTCTGAAATCTTGTGTGAATCTCAAGAAAATTTTAAAGACACTCTGTGCATGCGCACAATAGCCACAAGAGCCATTCTGCAAATGCACAGCCCTTTTCCAAAATGGCACTGATGCTATTTTTGGAAAGGGCTGTGTATGTGCAGCATGGCCCTGTGGCCATTTTGTACATGTGCGCGGGTGTGTGTGTTTGCTGTGAGGCAATTGCCTCCTTAGCGAACTCGCCTCCTCACCTGCCCCTGCAGAGAAGCGGAAAGGCAGCCAGGTGAGTAAAATAAAAGGTTTTTGGGTTGATGCTCATTTTTCTCAGTGAGAATCAGGGCAATTCTAGCTTGATCTTGTTTGCAAGAACAAACCAAAAATCCTGATTCTCATCAAGAAAAGCAAACAGCGCATTTCAGCCCTAGTTAGAGTGTTTTCAAGAAAAGAAGGGTCCAAATCATGGATTTGGACCTTGTGCGCATGACCATCTTTGGTCCCTTATCCTGAGCTCAGTTTTTTAGTGATTGGCGGTAGAAACTGGATCCAGGTAGAAACTGTGCCAAATCCAAGAATTGGAAAGGGGTCACGCTCACACCAAAACTTAACAAGAACCACTTTTGGCTCCTGGGCCTGAGGTTCCCCATGGACAAGCAAAAAAAGCAACAAAAAAAAGTAAAAAGGATGAAGAATAATGTATATGTCTCTAATATAAGGGACTGTGAATCAGTCTTTTTAAAAAAAATTAAAAAATTAAATCACATATTCCACTATAAGAAACCATCTACTAAAAATATGACAATATAATTCTCAATCCACACTATGATTGATAGAATGACATGTCAGACTACAAGATTATCTCGATTTAAAAATCCAAATACAATAATGGCAGAAAATCCCACTGTGTACAAGTAAAGTGTTTTTTTGCTCAAAATGAAGCACAAAGCAAACGCGTTTCAGGGTGACCCCCTTCTTCAGTGCTATATAAATTTTAAGTCACATACAGGACACTGTAAGGGAAGAAAATTCAAAGACATATGAATCATTGAGAGTGGGAGAAGGTAGATGATTGAAATAAGGCTGATATTCCCATTTCTAATTTACTAGTACCCCTACCAATCAGCCCCATCATGCCTTAAGCTTCCATATCTCACCTCTCCAACCATGAGGGAGGTAATAAGATCTGTGATTTTCTCACTAACGCTCTTGTCATCCATTGCATACAAACAAATTCATTAAAACAAAATGCTGATAATCCCTCTACTCCATACAATTCAATGAGTTATCAAACTGTATTTTATCTCCACACATATACCAACCTTCTCCCAACTTTCATCTCAGTGCCAAATGCACATACAATGAACTACTACTTCCCCTGGAGACTTGTTAAATGCGAATTACACAGCCCTGCCTTACAACCCTTAAGTAGATTTCCCAATGTGATTGATCCAGCTGTAAATCACATGAGAACACTTTCAAAGTCAATCAATAAGTATGTAGCTGCAACCCTTTTGTCTTCAGGAGATTGGTTCAGCTGTGAATCACTGTAGAACACTCTCAAAGTCAATCAGTTATTCAATGTGTAGATACAAATTTCTCCTCTCCAGATCCTATATTGCAGCTTGGAGAATCATCATCAAAAATGTCTTATTCAGTCTTCTATTCTTCTAGATCTCTCCAGAAGTTGAATCTTCCAAATACTGTTATGTACAATTCTTACCAATATAACTAATGCACACTTCCACACATAATAATGTATGCACATTATTGATCTCAATGACCAATAAAACTAGCAGAGTTGGATACCTTGTATTTTAAATACCATAAATATGATAAACTAATATATACTGTATATATACACAATTTAAAAAATAATTAATATAGAAAATGATTACAAATGCAAAATAAAAAATTCCAAAAGAAAACAGGCCATAGCGAGCAATTATAGGCATACAGCCCAAGGATTTTCCTCACTTAGATCCTCTGGTTGTAGTGTTCTCAATTTATATAGCCAATAAACTTCCCTCCTTTGAAGCTCCTTAATATGTCCATGCCTCTGGAGTACTTTTTCTATAACATTTTGTTTTAATTGTTTTAATGAATTTGTTTGTATGCAATGGATGATTCAACAAGAACTCCAGTGAGAAAATCACAGATCTTCTTATTTACCTCCCTCATGGTTGAAGAGATGATATATGGAAGCTTAAGGTATGATGGGGATGATTGGTAGGGGTACTGGTAAATTAGAAATTGAAATAAGGCTGATATTCCCATCATCTACTTCTCCCACTCTCAATTATTCATATGTCTTTGAATTTTCTTCTCTTACAGTGTCCTGTATGTGATTTAAGATTGATATAGCACTGAAGAAGGGGGTCACCCTGAAACAATTTGCTTTGTGCTTCATTTTGAGCAAAAAAAATTTTTACTTGTATACAGTGGGATTTTCCACCATTATTGTATTTTGGATTTTTAAATCGAAATAATCTTGTAATCTGACATGTCATTCTATTAATCACAGTTTGGATTAATGAGAATTATAGTCAATTATATTTTTAGTAGATGGTTTCTTATAGTGGAATATGTGATTTTTAAAAAGATTTTTAAAAGCAGAGTGGTTATCATTGGACTGATTCACAGTCCCTTATATTAGAGACCTATATTCCTATCCTTTTTTTTTTTTTGCTTCCTTTTTGTTTGTCCTTGGTCTTGTGGCTGATTGGATAAGAGAATTACTGTTGGGAACCCATAGTTGTCCTGAGGTTCCCCATCCCTGTTCTAGGACATGACTTCCTGTCTGGTGCTTGAGCCAGTGTTCACCTGCTCCCTGGAACATTTGTGTAGTGGTATTATATACATCCTTAAATCAAAAATTCACTCAGAGCTTTTCATCCTGTGAGGGTTCACATTCTTGAGGGTATCAGACAAGTTTTACCTTAGTTTCACAAAATACTTGAGTTGTGCTCATCCCCAGGTATCTCACCTGAGAAATGTTGGGGCTGGCTACTGTATTGGGGAGAGCTTTGGGCCACTAATACGGGTACATTCACATCTGCCGGTCTGCACAGATTTTGGCTCCAGGAGAGAATCCGGAAGCCAAAACATGCATGAGGTTTGGCCGGTGGGAAAGCGCCCTTCCACACGGCTTTGCCAACAGCTACCTGGAAAAGTACACAACTGGATTCCCCTGCTCTGCACTCTTCCAGGTGATTGCTGGTAAAGCCATGTGCGGGAGCTTTCCCACTGGCCAAACCCTGCACACGTTTTGGTTTCTGGATTTTCTTCTGGAGCCAAAATCTGTGCAGACCGGCCCAAACCAGCAGGTATGAATGTGGTCTAAGTATCACAGGTGGGGGTATGTTAGGAAGCTCAGTTGTTTAGTCATGGTCCTATTTGGGAAAAGGGGGGATGCTGTCAAGTGAGAAATGGAGAAGTGGGAGATAGGGGATGGTTGGGAATGGAGAGAGATGAAATTTATTTTGTGATATATTTTTTTATTATTATTATTGTAAGCCACCCTGAGTCATTTTTGAGATAGGACAGGGTTGGGATTCTACAATGTAGCAAAGTCTACTCTTCCTCTTTTGTTCTCAGGCTGCTCTCTTGTTTCTGCTGAGGGAACTCCTCAGGTGAGAAACGGCTTCATTGGGGTGGTTAGGCCCATTGACAAGCCAGGATGCAGGAAGGAGGCCAGTAACTGAAACTGTTGGGGATAAGGATTCTTCTCGGGGCTAGGAAAACAGGCTGTGTTCCTTGCTTTGGGAATGGGAGGCTCGGCTCCAATGTTTATAGGGGGAATGGGAGATTAGTGATGGTGACTTCACCCATCCTTGTACAGTTAAACCTCTGCACTCCTACCCCTTCCTCTCAAGGTAATATAAGAACATAAGTAGTGCCATACTGGGTCCAATGGTCCATCAAGCCCAGCACCTGTCTGACAGTGGCAAATCTCAGTCTCTTGGAAGAAGTACCCAACAAGTCACAATGGAGTGATCCGTTCCCTGTTGTTCAGTCCCAGCTCCTGACAGTAAGAGGTTAAATACCCCAACCTACCTGGCTAATAGCTGCTAATGGACCTGTCCTCCAGAAACTTGTCCAACCCTTTCTTAAACATAGCTATGCTACTGGCCTTGACCACATCCGTCTGGGAACAAATTTCCACAACTTGTGTGTTGAATGGGAAAAAAAATACTTTTGTTTTAAATCGGCTACCTGTTAGTTTCATGGAGTGTCCCATAGTTCTAGTACAATTTGTGTGTGTAAAGAACCATTCCCTATTAACTTGTTCCATACTACTCATGATTTTATAAACTATCATATCACCTGTTGTCTCGTCTCCAAGCTAAAGAGCCCCAACCCAGCCTCTTTTCATAGGAGAGCCATTCTATACCCCTTATTTTTGTTGCCCTTCTTTGTACCTTTTTTATTTCTACTTTATCTTTTTTGAGATGGGGTAACTACAACTGCACACAATATTCAAGGTGTGGTTGCACCACAGATTGATATAGTGGCATTATGATATTTTCAGTTTTATTCTCTATCCCTTTACAAATAATTCCTAACAGTGTTTGCTTTTCTGACAGCCGCCACACACTGAACTGAGAATTTCAGTGTATTCTCCACAATGACTCCAAGGTCATTTTCCCTGAGTGGTAACTCTTAATTTAGAACCCAGCATTGTGTACATAAAATATGGATTGGCTTTCCCAGTGTGCATCAATTTGCAGTTGTTCACATTAAATTTCCTCTGCCGTTTATTTATTTATTTAATAAATTTATACCCCGCCCCTCCTGCCATGTAGCCCGGGGCGGCTTCCAACAATTTTAACACAATAAAACCATTAAAACTCACAATCAAAAATAATACTTATACAAATATTAAATATTAAAACAGGGCTAAAGTTATAAATATAACAACAAGCTAAAATAACCAAAATGGGTGGGGGAGCTAAAACACCTCACCCTACCCACCCACCTTCCCTCCCAAAGGCCTGGGCGAACAGCCAGGTTTTGCAACTTCGCCGGAATGTCAACAGGCTAGGGGCCAGGCACGCTTCCTCCGGAAGGGAGTTCTAAAGCCACGGCCCGGCCACCGAGAATGCCCTCTCCATTGTGGCCCCCCGCTTAACACGGGGAACCTCCAAGAAGGCACTCCTGGCAGACCGCAGGAGCCGCTCTGGGGCACGGAGGGCGAGGCGGTCTCTGAGGTATGAGGGGCCCAGACCGTGTAGGGCTTTATAGATCACCACCAAAACCTTGAACTTGGCTCGGCACGCTATCGGCAACCAGTGCAGAGCTTGGAGCACAGGTGTAATATGCTCCCAACGGCCCGTCCCCGTAAGGAGACGAGCCGCCGCATTCTGCAGTAGCTGCAGCCTCCGGACCAAGAACAAGGGAAGCCCCACGTAGAGCGCGTTGCAGTAGTCGAGCCTCGAGGTGACGAAGGCATGGATGAGGGAGGCCAGGTCCGGGCCAGAGACATACGGACGCAGCCTACGTACCAGATAAAGCTGGCGGAAGGCAGCCTTAGCGACTGCCTCCACCTGCCGCTCCAGCCGCAGGTCTGCGTCCAATATGACCCCCAGACTCCGGACCTGCTGAGCTACAGGGGGGCAAACCCCCCCAACCAGGGGGGCCACCACCCCCTTCGCCCTCCCCACCACCATCACCTCCGTCTTATCTGGGTTGAGCTTCAGTCTGCTCCGCCGCATCCAATCCGCCACGGCCTCCAAACATTGGGATAGCACCGAGACAGCAGGGTCTGGGTCAGTAGAAAACGAGAGGTACAGCTGAGTATCATCAGCATACTGGTGACATCGCACCCCGAACCCTCTCACGACCTCCCCCAAGGGCTGCATATAGATGTTAAATAATAATGGAGACAAGATCGATCCCTGCGGAACGCCACACGGTAAGGCGCGGGGGCTCGATGTTTCCTCCCCCAACACCACCCGCTGGCTCCTCCCCGAGAGGAATGAACGGAACCATTCAAGAACAGTCCCGTCCAGACCCCCCCGGTCACGCAGTCGTCTCAACAGCAGCCCATGGTCCACGGTGTCAAAAGCGGCCGAGAGATCGAGCAGGATGAGAAATGTCGAACATCCCGCATCCATCTCCCGGCGGAGGTCGTCCACCAAGGCCACCAACGCCGTCTCGGTGCCATAGCCGGGGCGGAACCCAGATTGAAAAGGGTCAAGGAGCCCGATATTATCTAGATGACCCTGGAGCTGGAGCGCCACTGCCCGCTCAATAACCTTCCCTAAAAAGGGAAGGTTAGAGACAGGTCGGTAGCTGGCGAGCGCGTCTACGTCCAACGATGGTTTTTTCAGCAGGGGGCGCACCACAGCCTCTTTTAAGCAAGGCGACAACCTCCCCTGCCGAAGGGACGCATTCACCACCCTCGCCAGCACCGTCCCCAACGTCTCCCCGGAAGCTTTTATTAACCAGGACGGGCATGGATCTAGTTGACAACACGTGGCCCTCACAGACCCCAGGACATCCACCACATCGGCTGGCGTCACTTCCTGAAACTCACCCCATAAAGATGGACCAGACGGACCCTCCGCCCCCCCGCGCTCTTCCCCTACTGCTATCAACCCAGCGTCGAAATCGGCCTGAATCCGAGCGATCTTGTCTGCGAAGTAGATGACAAACTCCTCACAGCGGGCCCGGGACAAGTCCCCATCCAGGCGGAGGGAGGCCGGACTAACCAGCCCCCGCACCACCCGAAACAGCTCCGCTGGACGCGACTTCGCAGACGCTATGAGGACGGCGAGGAATTCCTTCCTCGCCGTCCTCACAGCCTCCACATAGGACCGCAAATGGGCCCTATGGAGAAGACGATCGGAGACAGACCGAGTCCGACGCCAGCGTCGCTCTAGCCTCCTGCCCACACGCTTCATACACCGCAGCCCCTCAGTAAACCAAGGGGTCCTGCGGTGACGAGACCGAGGCAGAAGGCGCCTCGGAGCCACCCTGTCAATGGCCTCCTCCAGCAAGATGTTCCAATGCCGGACCAGCTCATCCACAGAGTGACCGTCCACATCCAGGGTAAGCTCCCTCAGGACCTCCTGGAACCGCTGGGGTTCCATCAGCCTCCGAGGGCGGACCATCCTAACTGGTCCCTTCCCCTTCTGGAGGGGGCGCGCTAAAAGACCGGCCTGAAGGAGGTAATGGTCCGTCCACGACAAGGGCACCGCTGTCACCTCCCCCACAACCGGACCCCCCGCCTCAAGGCCAGAGCCGAAGATCAGGTCGAGGATATGTCCCCCCACGTGGGTCGGGCAGATCACCTCCTGGGACAAGTTCATAGTTGCCATGGCGGCCATGAACTCCCGCTCCGCCCCAACAAGGCCGGCATCGGCGTGGACGTTGAAGTCCCCCAGAACCAAAGTCCTGGGGGAGCCCAACACCACCTCCGAGGCCAGCTCCGCTAGAGCGGTAAGGGATGCCGCCGGGCATGAAGGGGCCCGGTACACCAGCAGCACCCCTAGCTTGCCCCCAGCCAAATCGATCACCACGTGCAGAGCCTCTACACCCACAATCTCCGGCACTGGATACCTCCTAACAGGCCAGTCTTCCCTAAAAACAATAGCTACGCCTCCTCCCCGGCCGCTCATGCGGGGCTGATGCTGCACGGCATACCCAGCTGGAACCAGATCCGCCAAAGTTGGACCGGCCAGATCATCCAGCCAGGTCTCCGTGATGCATGCGAGGTCCACGGCCCCATCCACGATCAAATCGTGGATAATCGGGGCCTTGTTGACCACGGACCTCGCATTCATCAGCACCAGCCCCCCACGCGCGGACCCTGGACCCGGCACCTCCCTCCCCCTTAGTGGGGGGGTGATGACCTCCACCTCCCTCAGGCACCGTGGACCCCTAGGGGCCCGTGCCTTCCCACCCCATGGACCATACCATCCCTGCCTCAGTACGACCCCAATGGCTGCGCCCTCCCCTCTGTCCACCTGATCCCGGCCCCTCAAACCTGTCTGTTTGCCCACTAGCCCTCCCCCCGTCCTCCTGCTGCCACCAGGGGGCGGTACAGGCCATACCCCCCCATCACCCCTCGTTTAGATGCCCAGTCACTTAGTCTTGCAAGATCCCCCTGCAATTCTTCAGTCTGCTCCTGTTTTCACTACTTTGAATAACTTGGTGTCGTCTGCAGATTTTATTACCTTTCTCCCCTTTCCAGATCATTAATGAATAAATTAAACACTAGTCCCAGTGCTTCCTGGGGCATTCCACTATTTACTTCTCTCCATTATGAAAGCTGACCATTTAGTCCTACTGTTTCCTATCCTTAGGGCTAAATGCAACAAACTAATGAACATTTAGATTTCTAAATGTCTATTTAAAGCTGATATATTCCTAAAAATGAAGATATGGAAGTCCCTCTTTTTTTTAAGGGGGCGGGGCAGAGGAGCAGACTTGATGGAAAACTTGCATACCTTTGCAGACTTCTTTTACGTGAATTGGAATTGCTTTCCCCTCCTCCTCCAATCCTTAGTTTTCAAAGCTATTTGGTAGATCTGGCAGGAATCTCTTGTATGCAATACAATTTAGTATCTTTTCCCATTTAAAAAAAAAAAATCATGGAACCTTTTATTCAGAGCATTTCTCACCATGCGATTAAATTTCCACGGGAGAAGAGACAGTAACTTTGGTTGCTTTTATCATCTAAAAGTAAGTTAGTAGCAGCAATGAAAGTGTACTAAAGACAAACTTTTGGAACTGAAAATTTATGGCTTTTTTCATAGTATATTTTTGGAGTCTTCCCCTCCCTCCCCCCCCCCCCCCAATAAAAAAAACAACAGGCTTTGTCTGTCCCTAACTACCTGGTGCTAAAATGAGCAACCCTCATGGCTACCTCTGAAAAGATTCAGATCATTAAAATGGAAAACAATATTCCATTTTAATCATGCTCCAGTTTAAAAAACCTTCTGTATTAATCTGCTAAGGAGGTATGATATACCCCTATTACATCACAGTTGAAAAATATAAATGATTGATTTAAATAGGACTACAATTTAATGTAAAAAAATTAATTTTATTGTTTGGTTCAGAAATGTCCAAGACAAGTTTGTAGGGTTACTAGGACACACACACACCCATGTTGGACACAGCACATTCATATGCAAACGAGAGAACATCGAGCTATTAAAATCCAGTGTTCTCTCCATAAGTAAATAAAGATAAAGTAGGTGATAATTCACAGGCAGACAGCTTGTCTGCATTTCAATAACCAGCTGTCATAGTAACTAATGGTGGGGTTGAAATGACCCCTTCAGCCTAATAGGATAACTTTTTTCAATACAACCTTGCTAGTAAAAAAACATAATTCAAGCTTCTTACTATGAAAGGCTTAACTGCTATGTAAAGATAAACTTGCTTTACGTTGGTAATTGGAGTTTTCCACTTGGGGTATAATTGACCCCTCAATGCACTTGAAATGTTTCTGTACATACATAATGACATAGTGAAATACGACATTCTCCTTTGGGGCAAATATGACCCCATAAGCCTGGGTGTATGGTGCTTTCATTTTCCCATTTGTTCCAATAGGGGTCGGTAGTACCCCAGTAACATTCTAGTAATCACAACAGTTTTTTTTAAACTACAGGGGGGTGGGGAGGGAGCTGAACCAGTGGGGCACACCTGACCCCATTATCCTTGAGACAAACATGAAATATGAAGCAATACAGATTTTTCTAAAAAGATTTTATGGTTGTACAATTTCTGGGGTATTGTGCAACCCCAGTGGCAGAGTAGGTTAATTGGAATGGGCTCTCCCCTGTCAGAGGCTGCTCAGGCTCTGATTTTGCTGCTTGCAGGGGCTTATTACATATGGTACAACAGCTTCAGTATCTGAAAGGTTTACAAATTATTACTTGCTTGTAAGGTATCTGCAAGATGGTGGTCAGTGGGCACATTTAATATAACCTGGTAGATTCCAAAATCAAGATTAGATTATTCTTAACTCTAAGTTCCAGGACTATAAATCTTTCCTAGGAATGATTAAAAATCCAGAGAAGTTAGCTTGTTCTTTGCCAGTGGGGAAATAGCAGTTTTAGATCAGACAGTGTGTGTGTATATATAGCTATATACATACTTACAAAAACAATGTATTTTGATGAATCTTTACATTCAATTTCTATTAAACTTCAAACATTTTACCTTGCTCTTTCCATCCTCCTCCAGCTCTAATTTCAGAACATACATGAAGTTCTTCTGTCTGAGTTAAGCAAGTCCCACAATCAACCCTTCTTGACCTTAAATCACTTTCACACAAGACGGCAGGAGGGGGGGCGTTTCTGCAAGCACAAGACATGGCAGGGGGAGGAGGAGGATGGCAAGTTCCGCAGGTATGAGTGGGGTTCTACTGCGATTTTACTCGTCGACAACAGGGCTGTATTTTGAGCCCTGTCATCAGTGAATAAGATTGCAGCAGAACCCCGCACACACTGGTGGAACTTCCCATCGTCCCCCACCGTCCGCCGCCACAACTTTGGCTTGTATACGTTTCCACCCACCCTACTGCAGTTTCATATGAAAGTGATCAGGACAGGCGAGGGAATTGGAACAGGGATCCTTTTCCCGTACTCTATACTTCCAGCAAGGAAGAAGGCAGAGAACTGACCTTTCAACCTTTCCACATATTTAGAGTTCAGAGAAAATTGCTGGTACTACAGTGAGCTGAGCCTCCGGAACACAGAGGCTGTACAAACAGGAGTCTTTAGGAGCATTTAGTCCCTGTACTAAATCTTTAGCTACTTTATGAATCTGTCCCTTTCAGTGTTATCGTTCAGTTTATTATGGTAAGCATGCCTCGTTTGTAGAAGCGGACTTGGGCAAGAGTGTGGGTATTCAGGCTTGTGCAGGAGCTGAGCTCAGACCCCAATATTTTGGTGTTTAATATAAATGCATTTAATGAACAAAAAGGTACAATCCCAAATTCAAGCATCAAGATCCCTTTTTAGAAAGGTGTAGTCCAAGTGTTTAATTTCTCAGCAGACAACCCAGGGGTTTGTCTGTTGTGGATTCTATAGCCAGTTTGTACCATATAGATGTTGATGTATGCATTAGTCTCAAGTTAATCAGTATGCAATTGTTGACTCAAAAGCTCTGAGTAAAACTTTTGGGTAAAGATTATTTAATTGTTCTATAGAATCTGTCATGGGGTGATAAGACTAGA
This sequence comes from Sphenodon punctatus, assembly GCA_003113815.1. Taxonomy (NCBI): domain Eukaryota; kingdom Metazoa; phylum Chordata; class Lepidosauria; order Sphenodontia; family Sphenodontidae; genus Sphenodon; species Sphenodon punctatus. The sequence goes on along the minus strand of QEPC01011926.1, from coordinate 1,875,974 downwards.
ACATCTTTACACTCCATGTTTAAAGAAAGAAAGGGGAGATGAGTATAGATCATGTAGATTAAAACTAAATGTTGAAGCAAGGGGAAACATTATTTCTAACTGAGCTTCCCTTCAAAAATAATTCTATATCTTGAGCTTCTTAGGAAAGTTCCATCTTCAGACCCATGGGAAGTGTTTCTAGTGATCCACAGAGCTATACAAATTCCTTTCACACACTTTATTAAAGAAATGCATCATCCAGAAACCATGAATAAAAAACAGCATTGACACCACACAGAAATTCACTGTTCAGCCAGAGGAGCAAGACACAACACAGAACTGGCAATTCTACTTATTCTCCTGAAGGAAGATTCCAAGAGGCTGTTTTCTTTCCCATCTACTTCATGAGTTAGTTTCTCCTTAAAACAAAATCCTATTTCTTGTTAATAGGAAAATTTGGCCCTTATGTGCAGATATTTGAAGGCAGGGGGCAGATAGTATCTTTCTGCCACAACCAGCCCCATTGTGTGGAAGCACAAGATTTTAAAGTCAATACAAAGGGTTCAGGCTCTCTAGGGACAGGATACAAGTTGATACCAATGTCCTATGCCTGCTCAGAGCAGCTGGATCTTTCTGTGGCACTATGTGATGTAGACCTGTGGATGGAGTTGTGAAGTCTCTGGATTTCTATGAGGAGAAGGAACTTCTCCGAGGCATGAGGCCACTTGCCAGGTCACAACGCACCCCCCAGCGTAGGGCAGATCTCTTCTTCTCTGTGGGCACCAGATAATTGTTGGGGACATAGATATGCTGAGGCCTGATGGGGAGGTCTGGTTTGTACAGCATCTGTTCCCGGATACCCCAGCGTAGCTCCTTCCTGTGATCTTCCCCTGGTAATCGTAATGACTCCCAGTCTCTCTTGTACTCAAAGTACCGGGCTACCCTGTCGGTCTTCCCTCTGTTTCGGCCTAGCTGGTCTAATCTTGGAGGAATGAAGGATTTTGGTTGACCAGAAATAATCAAGTCCTGATTATAAGCTGGAAAGCCCTGACTCTGGCTATCTCTTGGTAGAGGTGGAGGAAGGTCTCTGTGAGAGACACTGCAATGAGGAAGATCCAGGTAAAACTTCCCAAGGGAGCTGCTTGCTTCACTTTTTCCCTCAGATTCTGTGTCCTCCTGATGAGTGTGCAGATGGAGCAGTCTCTGTGTCAAGTCCCAGATTTCTGGGTCACTTTGAGTACTAGACTCTGGTTCACTGACAGACTCATCTGACACCTGAACTTCTCCATCTGGCCTCCGCCTCAGAACTTTCCTTTTCATCAGGGGTTTCCTGGTTCTTCTAGGATCTTCCTGGAGCTTCTCAGGGAAGGTCTCTAGGTGCACATTGTGCTCTGCTTGAGGGCGTCTCATTAGCAGAGGAAGAGACTGCTTGGTCCCAGAAGTCACAGAGGCTTTAGTGTAGGGGTCATACTGTGGTGGAACGTATGTTACTCTTGGGCTGTCTCCCTCTCCTTGTTCTGCACAAAGGCGAATAAAGGCTGCAGCAGCTTCTGCTAGCTGCTCTTCATGGCTCAAAGTAGCCCATCTGTACCGATCTGGCCCCATCAGTGCCTCCATGACTTCACCTGTGCTAGTGCTGTCTTTTCTTCTGTAAGAAAATATTCTCGTTATTTCATAGCATATCTAGTAAGAAACGTATTTTACATGAAAATGCTTTAAGCTGAATTTAGACCAACAGAAAATCTTTTGGCTATTAAGGGTAATTTGACTTAGCACAGTAAGTTTTATGAAATCTCCATATTCTCGCTTGGAAGGATACTTACTTACAAATACATTTAATTAAAAAAAAAAAAAAAAAGCAATAGTCTGTTGCCTCAAGTCTTCAAAGCCCCTCTTGTAGTCAGTGCTGCCAGTGCCAGATGGATTAATCAACCCATAAAAGGTGTGTAGCCAAACTGGCCGATGTCCTTAATGTTGTGGAGATGACAAAATTCTCTTATTGAGCTTGTCAATGTTGGGGAAAAGCATTGCATTAATGTTTAAACACAATTTTGGCTTTAGTGTGGCAAGGGCAGTTGTTTAAAACAGCTCCTCTAACTGGGGAGAAGGAGGAGCAATTTTTACTAACAATGGGAGAGGCCCACAAGTTCCATAGTTTAAGCACAAACATTCCATGAAAGAGTTCTATAGTCTTCTTTGTTGGAACACTTAATCAGACTTTCAAAGCGGTCTAGGAAATATAGAGCATTAATCTATATTAAATGGAAACTGGGTAGCTAAATCTGAGGTGACAAAGTTTCAGCTTTAATCATGTGCCAAAGCTATTACAAAAAGAGAAGCAACCTAACTACAACAGATGGCTTAGCAAGATGGAAGAGTGTTGCCAGAGAATTCTGTACAGCTGCCAAGGAGGAGTATTTTATTTATTTTGGAGTATAGTAAGGGGGATGCAGTATGGGACCATGCATGACAAGTTAGCATGGAAAAAAATAATTTCACTAAGCCAAAACTCCCAGCTAGACTTTGGGTACCTTCAGATGTCACAATTGAAAGTGTAAAAAAAAAAAAAGCTATAGAAAGTGGTAAAGTACCACAAATTCATCATGATCAGGGACCCACATTCATTAGGTTTCCCCCATTGACAGGAATGAGGAAAACTCAGCGAGCACGGATCCCTGCTCATGCTTTTATACATGAGGCCTTCTACCATGTGGTAAATTCATAGAAGGCGCTCAGAAAATATCCTGGGAATGGATTAATAAGGACATAAGTACTGCCATACTGGGTCAAACCAATGGTCCATGACAGTGGCCAACCTCGGTCGCTTGGAAGAAGTACCCAACAGGTCACAATGGGGTGATCCATTCCCTGTTCACTCCTTGCTCCTGACAAGAGGTTATGTTTCCCAAAACCTACCTGACTAATAAGCTGCTGTTGGACCTATCCTCCAGAAGCTTCTCAGCGATATTAATGGCCTTGACCACCTCTTATGGCAAATTCCACAACCTAATTGTGCATTGAGTGAAAATACTTAGTTTCAAATCTGCTACTTATTAGTTCAATGGGGTGTTCTCTAGTTCTAGTACTATTTGAGAGGGTAAATAATTGTTCCCTATGTATTCGTTCCACACCACTCATGATTTTATAAACTTATATCCCCATTGTCATCTCCAAGCTGAAGAGCCTATCTAGCATCTCTTGGTAGGGGAGCGGTTTCATACCTTATCTTTTTTGTTGCCCTTTGTACCTTTTCTATTTCTACTATATCTTTTTTGAGATGGTGTGACCACAATACTCATGGTGCAGCTGCACCATAGATCTGTAGAGAGGCATTATATTTTCAGTTTTATTCTCTATCCCTAACGTTCACTTTGCTTTTTTGACTACCACCACCGAGCTGAGGATTTCAGTGTATTGTCCACAATGACTCCAACTCAAGGTCCTTTCCCCCAAGTGGTAACCCCTAATTTAGAACCCAGCTTTGTGTACATATAATTTGGATTATTTTTCCCTAGTTGCATCACTTTGCACTTATCCACATTCAATTTCATCTGCCATTTAGATGCCTAGCCTCGCAAGATCGTCCTGCAATTCTTTAGTCTGCTTGTGTTTTAGCTACCTTGAATAACTTTGTCTCATCTGCAGATCTGATCACCTCACTCCTCTTTCCTGATCATAACGACTACATTAAGCAACACTGGTTACAGTACAGATCCCTGGGCCACATCACTATTTACTTCTCTCCATTGTGAAGAGGTCAATGCACATTTACCAGATGTAGAAGTGTTCACACACCAGATAAGCATTGCATAGAAAACTTAGTGAATTATCAACTTTCTGGTGTGCTGTACCACTTGAAATCATAACTTCTGAAAGTACTCTTAGCAGATATGCTATAACAACTGTAGGAAATGCAAAGCAGTAAAGAATGTCAGAGGGCATAAGGCAGAAGGTGAGCTGTTTCCTTAGAATACTACGCCTTAGAGACAAGCATACCAAATTTAATTCTGCAATTATTAGCTCTCCAGACATCAAGTTACTACCAGTCTCCCTGTTGACCTATTTCAGAGGAATTCTACCCATTATGGAAGAAGTGGGTCCAGGGGCTGATCAAGCACAGAAACTACTGAAGAGGGTGCAGGAGCTGGAGGAGAAGGTGCAAAGGTTGCAAGAAAAGCTTTTGGAGAGAAGAGAGAACACTGGAATAAAAGAAGGTCCTTCAGCATCGGGGAAAGCTAAGAAACGTCACCAGCGCCCATTTGATTTTAGTGCATATGGCCGGAGACATGTGGCACTGAAGATTGCTTACCTTGGCTGGGGATACCAGGGCTTTGCTAGCCAGGAGAACACCAGCAACACTATTGAAGAGAAGCTGTTTGAAGCTCTAGGCAAAACCCGGTTGGTGGATAGCAGACAAACTTCTAACTATCACCGCTGTGGACGAACAGACAAGGGAGTCAGTGCTTTTGGGCAGGTGAGTAGTGTACTACATCCTGCAAGTTCTTCTAACTCTTAGGTAAGGATATTCTGGCCCTGGTCTTGGTGGAATCAGGAAAACACAGGTTTCCTTAGGCTTATTATACCACAGGAATAAATATAGAATTAGGATTAAGAGTACAAGTATAATGGCTTTGTCTTCAAGAAGATACTTTTCCCCTTGCATTTCAAAAGAGAACTTTACAAGAAACGTTACCATATGTAAAATGCCATCACAGAAGTTATAGGTTGTATTGTGCTCAACAATGCTGCTGTTCACGTTAGAGTGGAAAGCAATACTTAACTGTGAAGCTCTGGACATTGTGCCATGCAAGACTAACTGCCAAATGCCTCAGCCAATCATGTTCTATTGCTATGGGAAAGTGGAGTTCTTAAAGAATTATTTTAACTCCTAGTTAAGATGGTCTCTCTTGCCTTAGGGATGTAATCCTGAACTCGCTGAAGTCAGAGAGAACTTCCATAGACTTTAATGGGCAAGGATTGCACCCTTAGTTTCACTGTAAGATAGTTAGAAAACAGATTGCTCAGGAAGCTGACAATCGGATAAAATCCTTTCCTCCAGTCAGTAGTTTGAACCCAAATCAGGGCCCATAAGTATTTGCCATCTGAATGCAAGCTATCAAGCACCCATCCATAAGTTGGTGAAGCATCTCCAAGGGACTAAACCATAAAACCTAAATTTGTCATCCTTGTTAAGGCTGATTATCTCTAGGGGCAACTATCTCTATTACCAAGTCTACAATGGTACAAGCATGGATAGTCAGAGGCTTGCTTTACATGCCTTAGTGGATCTATCTAAAATAATCCCTTTTCTCTAATTCTGCAGGTGATTTCCCTAGACCTCCGTTCCAACACTTCAGAAGGAAAGAGTTTAAACAGTCATGATGGTAGCATGGAAGACAAAGCCAGTAGTTCTTCTGAAGAGATCCGCTACACTCACATCCTAAATCGGGTGCTCCCTCCTGACATACGCGTGTTGGCCTGGGCCCCTGTAGAGACCAGCTTCAGTGCTAGATTCAGCTGCCTCAAGAGAACCTATCGCTATTTCTTTCCTCGTGCAAGTCTGGATGTGGCCATCATGAATGCTGCAGCTCAGAAATACGTGGGGACCCATGACTTCCGTAACTTGTGCAAGATGGATGTAGCCAATGGTGTGACAAACTTTGAAAGGACTGTTCTCACTGCACAAGTGCAGCCAGTGGCTAGAGGGGAAACAGGGCAGCAAGATCCTTTCCAGCTGTACCAGTTTGAAGTGACAGGTCAGGCATTCCTGTATCATCAGGTTCGTTGCATGATGGCAATCCTCTTCTTAATCGGACAAAGGATGGAGAACCCAGAGATTATCGAAGAGTTGCTGAATGTAGAGAAGAACCCGCGAAAGCCACAATACAGGCAAGAATCACCTAGCCAACTCCCTAGGAATATCCCCCTCAATCATTACGCATAGCAATTCCTTGACTAGTTTTGAACATTACTACCCTATGCCTACATAACACTTATTGGCATCTGAGCATATCATCAAAACCAGGCCCTTACCAATAAAGAAAAGTGTTTCCAGGGCAGCCTTCAGCAGTTAATACACCTTCTTCCCATCCTCACAATGTGGCTTTGAAGAAATAGTTTTTCCATCCCTTCATTGTCCTTGTACCATTTTAGTTCTTTAGGCATGGGAGCTGATGCAGGATCTTTCAAAACAGAATCCCTAGGTTCTTGTAAAAACTAAACACGCTACTTGTAGGATCAAGGGTTCTGTCAAATCAACTGCTAACACACAAGATAGCTATGATAGTCTTCATTTATTGCAGATCCGGAGAGGCACAAACCTTATATTTCTTATGTTTTCTGTTCACTGCAGAGAGCTCCTGTGCATGGTTAATGTTTTGCTTTCTTCCTTCTTGCAGCATGGCAGTGGAATTCCCTCTGGTTCTGTATGACTGCGAGTTTGAACGTATACAGTGGCTCTATGACCGTGAAGTTCAGGAGTTCAATATTACTCACCTACAGCAACTCTGGGCCAATCACGCAGTAAAAACCCATGTGCTATATAACATGCTACAAGGGCTAGATTCTGCTGTCGTATCCTCTAACACAGGTAGGAAAAGGAGGGGCATCGTTTGTGGGTCTCTAATAAAGAGAAAGGTAAAGCATACAGAAACATACTAAGTATTATCTGGGTTGTTGGAGATGGATGATGGCAGCTAACTTTTTTTTATGTATTATAGTTCCAAGGAGTGACACTATGATCCTCTGGAGAGAGGTGAAGCCCCCAATCCATAACCAGATCAGTGGTTTCATTGAGGGGGTGAAAGCTCGCACTTACAAACCACTGCTGGATCGTCCCAAATGTGAAGGTTTGGAGTCCCGCATCCACCACTTTGTGCGCAGGGGTCGCATTGAACTACCACATTGCAAGAAGGGGGGAGACACCACAGCAGAAACAGAGGAGCACCTGGAAACTAAGAGGAGCCACAGTGCCACTGCAGAGAAAGACAGGGAGGTTTCAGGACAAGCTGCCAAGAGGGTCTGCGTGGAAACAGTCTGAAGCCCCCAAATATACATTGCTACCTATGGGTAGAAGTGGGTCCATTGTTCAGTTAGGAGGTGGAAGAAATCTCTTAGGACTTTAGGCAGGATAAGTGCTGGAGCAAGTAAAAAATAATAATTTAAAGGTGGAAGGGATATTTTTTTAAAATATGGTTCCCCCACTAAGGCGTTTGTTTTTTTTAAAGATTAATTTTCAGCAAGAGACAAGTTTTATTGTAAAATGATCTAGTCTCACAATGCTGGCTTGGCTTCCTTTTATATCTACTGAAATGCATTAAATGCAGCTAGAGATGCATGATTATAGGAAAGTAATGCAAGCTATTGCTACAGTTCCAGCAATAATACGACGTTTAGTGAGGGAGAAGAAATGCCATAGATGTGGTGGGACGATAGGTATCCAGGTGACCATTACAATATTGTCCAGATGTGGAAAGTCCAAGCACCCTGCTCTACTGGGCTCCATCCCAGACCTGGCTATAGTACAGAGCACCAGCATTAGAGCATAATTGTTACTGTCTCCTCCATGCTGCAAATGAAGCAGCTTTCTGGACAAATTACTGTACCAGCCCCTGCTGTTGGTTTAGTGTTATCATCTAGGCTCACAGTGGCCAAATAATGGGAGGGAAGCACTGCAGGTGCATACCCACTTTGGAAGAAAACTGGGTGAAGGGGCAGGGACCCATGGGATTCTGTGGCTTTTTTTCCCTTTAATTGACAAATCTGTGTAGATCTTACTAAGTTAAGCACAGGAGATGCTTACACAGCATTGAGGTAACGGTGCTATATCATGCAGATGAATGCCATGCACTTTGCAATGCTGGCATGAAAATAGGCAGCAAGGAAGTTTCAAAGGTGAACAAAATCATGTCCATTAGAAGATCAATTTCTGTAAAGGAAGATACTATGATAAAGGACTGAATGGGGATAATAGAATGAGCATGGCCCAAGGTGTGGAGTAAAATACCTATAACATGACCTTAATTTCTGAATCATTAAAAGCCTTAATTTTTTTTAATCTGAGTTAGACTGATTTGATAAACAGCTCTGATGGTGTTCACTGTCTAGTAAGCTGCTGAATGTCTATTCTGGTTTAGCCTAAGGGGCCAAGTACACAGACAATGCAATTTACATTGTATCTTAATCCTATGTTTGGTGAACACCAAAGCTGGCAAGATGTCCTCTTTCCACAATTTCAGGAGTGGTCCACACTGATGACTGCTGCTAAATACAGTTTTTAGTATCGGGGAAGGTGAAGGCACATACCAGCAGGTCCTCAACCTTACTTTGAAGGAATCTTATTTTCAAGGTTTTGAACTATAACTTCGTCACTAGCTCCCAAAGAATCCTGTGCCTCTGCTAGGACTAGTATGCTAGCATAGAGAATTAAAATTGGTCTTGTACTTTGCATTGCTTATAGGAGGATTTCTGCTTGACAGTTGCTTATACTATACTTTGCTCACATGCAGTTACTTTGGTTTCACCACCTACAACACATAAGATTCTTTCTATTAAAGGTTTCCATACTAGTACAGACCCTGCTTAGTTTGAAGTCTGGAGGTAAGGCCACAGCCTGAGGAGCTGGCCAAATGCAGGAGCCCTTTGAAGAGAGCAGAAAAGTAGCATTACACGATCTTCCTTTAATAATCGTTCTACATTAGGAAAAAAGCCTTTTCCCTACCAGAGTTGGATTTTAAGTCAAAGTACTTTAGTGTAAACAGGGCAATTCTACTCTAAACTTTTGACGTTTACTACATTTTCCCAATTAGCGACAATGGAAACCCACTGAACGCCGATCCCTGGTTAGTTAACTCTACATCTTCATATAGTTTACCTTCAGTAGCTAAAGCTGCCTTGCCTATGCTATGTTTGTAACAGGTTAGAGAAAAAGCTGAGCTTTTTAAAAAGATGTAGACAAACCTTTAATAATAGTGCAATGAAAAGCCTTGTCCAAAAGTATAAGGTGTCCAAACTCATCCCAGTCTGCATGTAACGTGGAGCTTGTTAACACTACCCCCAAGAACAATTAGTTTGTAGACTTTTAAAAAAAAAATCAAAAAAAAAAAATCCATAGAATGTGCAGGCTTCCTGGCCTGATTCTGCAGGTCCCTATCCCCACCCTCCTTGTGTTGGGCTGGGTGAGGCTGCCAGGGGTTACTTCCCCCTACCCTGCTTGGGTCCAGGCAGTGGCAGCAGGAGCCTACCGGAGCACTGTCACTACCCTCCTCAGTCTAGCCAGCAACATTTCTGATCAAACCAAGCAAGAGAGGGGACAACAGCAATGTGCAGGGCTCCTGCCAAAGGGGCCAAGCTGGGTGTCAGTGCGGTGCCTCTCCCCACACCCTCTCCAGCCCAGCACCTCACCCAGCAGCTTCCCTGGTTGACCCTCCTGCCAGCTGCTTCCTGGCCCCACCTGACGGGGCCTCCCAGGGTGGCTGGATGACGCAATCAGCCTACACACCCAGCCCCATTGGGTGAAGCTGGAAAGTGAAGCTGCTCCGCTAGCTGGGTGAGTCACCCAGTCTGCAGATGCAGGAGCCAGCACTGCTGCTATCCTCCTCAGCCCAGCACAGTAGGCAGGGCTGGGGAGAAGGATGCCGGCCTGGCTGGCATCAAAGCAGGTAAGCCTTCAAATTGGCTTATGGGTGGCAAGGTCATCCATCAATCACTGCACACAAGCCAATCAGGCTTATGTGCCGTGAGGTTACAGGGCAAGTGATATTCTGCAGGGAGTTTCCCTGTTGCCCTAATTTCTGCACAAAACCCACGATTCCACTCCACTTTTAATTTATATCCCGCACTCTCCTATCAACAGATAACTCGAGGCAGCTTACAACAAGCAAAATATAGTAATAAATACAATATATAAATACAACTCCCAGCCTTAACCCTTACATAAATCATACAATATGCCCTCCATCTAGCAGTCTCCCAACACGTACACACAGGTAGTGTTAGCCATCCTGCCAAACATCTTCCACCTCCACCCTGCTGCCACCGGGGAGAAGCCCTCACCTTGCTCTCACCAAGGGGGAAGAGTCTCTTCCCGGGCAATAAATATATACCCCTCTTCCTCTGTTCAAACATCGTGCACAGTTCTTCTTCCAGCACACCTGCACCCCTGCTCGAACTGAGCCAAGACCATCGGTTCCTGCTACCTCTCCCACTGGCATCAACAGAGATCCCACCAGCTCTCCGCACTTCACTGCTACTCCCATCCTCCAACCAAACTGGGCCGATCTGCTCGCTAATCCTGCTGTCCAACCCTACTCCAGCAACCATCCATTTCATTACTTGTAGGGTAGAGGGGGGCCCTGGGCGCCACAGTCTAGCAAACGGTCCCAGCCACAAGCCGGGACCCTTTGAGTGTCGCCCTTTGGGCTGGCGCCCACAGGGCCCCACCCTAGGAGTTCTTACCTGGGGAAGGGGCAGGAGAAGCAGAGTGACAACCAGCTCCTCCAGTCAGGACTGCCCCAATCCCCCCCCAGCACCAAACACATCGTGGTAGCACACTTTACTAAAGAGGGCCCTAACTACATCTTTACATTCAACTCCTCTCTCTACATAAAGGTGAAGGACAGGTAGCATTTCCCTCTGTGCAGCAAATTAAATTTGCAATACTGACCTTTTCTTTCAATGCTGAGAAGCTACCTGAGCCTTTATTTTTACTGGACTTGCACAACAAGATAATTCAATTATGACGACTTTATTTAAAAAAAATAAAGCCACACAGCCTCTCCATGTGGCAAACCAGGAGATACCACTCAACATAGTTACTCCAGAATTATGCCTCCAGGATCGAATCTTTCTCTCACGACCCTCACCGCCTCTTCTCTACTTTCGACTCCCTTCTTAAACCCCCCCTGCCCTCCGCTGCTCAGGATCTTGCATCATTCTTCACCTCAGATTGACAAGATCCGTCAGGGCATTGCCTCCCACCCACGTCCTTCTCCCACTCCCATACCACCCTCTCCCCCTTAACTCCTCACATCCTTCCCTCCTGCCTCGAGGAAATCTCCGCTCTGCTCTCTTCATCCAACCCCTCCACCTACCCCCTTGACCCAATCCCCTCCTGACCTATATTGCTCCCACTGTCGCCCCCCACCCCCCCATTTCTACATATCAATCTCTCCCTTTCCACAGGCTCCTTCCCCTCTGCCTTCAAGTATGCCACTGTCTCCCCCATCCTCAAAAAGCCCACCCTGGACCTATCTGACCCCTCTAGTTACCGGCCAGTCTCCCTCCTTCCCTTTGCCTCAAAGCTTCTGGAACGTGTCGTCTACTCCCGCTGCCTGGACCTCCTCTCTGCCAACTCCTCCCTGGACCC
>QEPC01011926.1:1822180-1864461 GCA_003113815.1 Sphenodon punctatus | reverse complement strand
GGCCCTCTCCTCTTCTCTATTTACACCCTGTCCCTTGGCAAACTTATTGCTTCCCACAGATTCCAATATCATATCTACGCTGATGACACCCAACTCTATCTTTCTACCCCCTCTCTCTCCTCTTCTGTCTGCTCACACCTCGTCAACTGCCTCTCTGATATCTCCGCTGGGATGTCCAGACGTCAACTCAAGCTCAACATGGCCAAGACCGAACTCATTTTTACTCCCTCCTCTTCCTCTCCCATCTGCATCGATGGAGTCACCATCCATCCTGTTCTCCAAGCCCGGAGCTTGGGCTTCATCTTTGACACGCACCTCTTTTTTAAACCTTACAGTGACTCTGTTGCCAAATCCTGCCGATTCGCCCTCCATAACATTGCTCGGATCCGCCTCTCTCTCTACACCGCCTCGGTCAAAACCCTTGTTCATGCCATGGTTCTCTCTCGCCTCGATTATTGCAACCTCCTTGCTGGCCTCCATCGCTCTCACCTGTCCCCCACCCCCATCCCACCCCCTTATTGCAATCCAAAACTCTGCTGCCAAGGTCATTCACTCTGCCCGTCGCTTCGACCATGTGCAGCCTCTCCTCTTCTCTCTTCACTAGCTCCCCCTTCCTGAACGTATCCTGTTTAAACAACTGGTATTCCCGTTCAAAACACTCCACAACCAAGCTCCCCCTTACGTCTCGGACCTAATTTCCCTACGCACTCCTGCACGCGCTCTCCGCTCTTCCTGTCCCCTCCCTCACTCTCCCTTGTTTCTTCTGCTCAACTAACCGCCTTTGACCCTTCTCCCTCGCTGCCCCCATGCCTGGAACTCCCTCCCTCCCCACATCTGCCTTGCCCCCTCCCTCCGCTCCTTCAAATCCCTCAAGACCCACTTTTTTCTCGCCACCTTTCCCAATGCCTGATAGTCGTTCCCCATATACTTACTGTCTGCCCTCCTCTGCAGACTGCTGCAACCAACCTGATTGTAACCAAGCCAAGCACACACACCTGAGACTTCGCATTCGCCTGAATGTTTGTCTGTCTTCTCCCGTCTCTCCCACTGTCCCCTCTCCCTGTCTCCCCCTCGACTTTTAGATTGTAAGCCACAGACAGGGTCCACGTCTATTTCTATGTTCTGTACAGCACCAGGTACATGGCTGGCGCTATATAAATGTTTATACTATAATAATAATGTTGGGCTTCTAGCTATCCACCCTTCTAGAGCTTACTTATGGGTGTTTTTAAATGAGATGCTACCATGCATGGTCACCCAGGAGCCAACTGTCCATCTGAAGGTGGAGCAGGGGACGTGCATTCCTGCAAGCCCCCTCATGGCCACTGCCACAAAATCCAGAGCGCATTGTGTGGGAGAAGCCAAAAGAATCTGTGGCAATGGGTTCCCACGCGTCACCTGCCCATATGAACTCGGGTGGCCACCCATGCCAGCAGACACCCGGTTCCCAATCAGAGGCACTGTGGGCAGGAAACATGGTCTTAGCAAGTCACAGGAACTGGCCGCAAGTGCTGGGGAGCTTTATTCCCCAGCACTCACTGCCAGGACATATCAATTTCAAAGGCCAGCCTGGCATGCTTTCCCTCTCCCCCATGGTCCATGGCAGGGGGAGCACAAGGCAGCTGCCTAGGTAGCCATGCTGGGAGCTGCCTGTTAGAATCCCTCCCCCTTACTCCACCCAAGTGGCTGCTCCACAGCATTGAGTGGCACACTCAGTGGTCATGAATGCACACACACCCCAAAAAAAGCCTTGCTCATTTAAAAACACCCTATATTGCAAACACGATTCTCCCCCCCACCCCCACATGTATGGGGAAGGTATGCTCTCAATTCAATCTTTACTTTTTGTAGTGTAGGCAAGGTGAAAGAATAAAAGGCCTCCCTTGTGTTTATCGCCTATACTTTCCCCATTGTGTTGGCCCTGTCTAACATCACTTTTGGTATTAACTCTTGCAGAGAACCTAGTGCATGATGCATTAATGGCTACTAGCATGGAGCTTAAGGGGTTCTCTGGACACACTTAACAAGGAGGGACCTTTGCCCATTCTAGAACTAGTGCCTTCTTGGCCCGCCATTGTCCTGAAGTCAAGAAACCATGGGAGTCTGCATCATGATGTATAACACATTGTTCGTTGCACAGGAGTGTACTCCAATGCTTTTATCTATTGCTCTAGTATAGCATATCTATTGCTCTAGTATAGTATGTCCACTGGGACAGAAGACTGGGACAGAAGCCCTGAATCTGGAAGAGTGCCTCCTTGTTAGAGTTTATCTAGACATAGGAGAGGTTTTCAAGTTGCAGGTGGTGACCTCCCATGTGGATTTACACCTTATGCAGATCAGACACAATTCTGATTAATATTCAGCCTATTTTACTTATTTGTTGATAGCTATGTCTCCACCATTATAATTAGGGGACACTTCTCCACTGCTAGTTAGGGCTGTAGCTAGGACACTGGCATGGTGGGGGAGTTGAGGAGCTAACTGAATGATAAGAAAAGCAAATGTGCTTGCCTCCAAGAGTTTGTTGGGCAGAGGGCCTCTATGCAAACTTTATTTTAAAATCAGAGTTTTCCTCATTGGTTGCTGACCTGGCAAATGATCACTCATTCAAGTCTTCATACTTGGAAACTAAAGGAACAGCTGTAACATATCTTCGCGGAGTGGAAGAAGGGAAGGTATGTTCTCAATTCAAGTCAGTGGGTGCTTTGTCATGGATTTCAGCGCATGGAGGAATACTCCCCTGAAGTCTAGGTTCTCAGACTTACTTATTTTTGACATTTTATATCCTGCACATAGGCAGCTCACAAAAATTAAACAAATATATACAAAATTATTTAAACAAACAAAATCTATTAAAAAAAACAACAACTTACTGGAGCTAAAAACCAACCCCACCACACCCAACCCCCCTCCCTCTACCCATCTCCTCCACCAATAGCCTGGTAGAACAGCCAGGTCTTACATTGTTGACAGGAGGAAAGATCCACAGACAAACCAACCTTGACCAGGAGGGAGTCCCACGCCTCTGAGTGGCTACCAAGAATGCCTTCTCCATGGTCGTCACCCGGGGGACCTCGCGGCAGACCTGAGGAGCCGATCCAGGGGATGAGGCCGTCCTGCATGTAGGTGGGGCCCAAACCATATAGGGCTTTATAGGTCAACACCAATATCTTGAATCAGGTAACTATAGGCAGCCAGAAAACTATAGGCAGCCAGTGCAATGAACAGAGCACCGGTGTTATATGCTCCCCGTGACCCATCCCTGCAAGGAGACGGACCGCCACGTTATGCACCAGCTGCAATCTTCAAACAGTCACCAAGGGCAGCCCCATGTAGAGTACACTGCAATAATCTAGTCTTGAGGTGATGAACACATAGATGATAGTGGCCAGGTCAGAGTCTGAGATGTACGGCCAAAGGCAATGTATCAGATGAAATTTTTAAAAGGTGCTCCTCGTCCCTGCCAACACCTGAGCCTCCAGATGAAGTCAGGAGTCAATGAGTACCCCTAGACTCCAAACCTGAGGGGCCAGGGAAGGACAAACCCCATCAGTGATGCGAGTCACCAAGTCCCCCACCCCACCCACCAGCATCACCTCCATCTTGTCAGGATTCAAATTCAGATGGCTTCCCTCATCCAGTCCCCCACAGCTACCAGACATCAGGTAAGCAACAAGACTGCCAGGCATGGGTCAGTTGAAAAAGAATTGCAAAACTGGGTGTCAACATCAAACCCTCATGACCTCCCCCAAAGGCTGCATGTACACAATGAACAAGAGGGGACATAACGGATCATTGCAGAACTCCACACGAGAGACCCTGGGGAAGATGAAGACTAGCCTCCCAGGACCACCCGCTGGGTCCTCCTGGGCAGGAATGAGCAGAAGTATTGAACAACAATTCTGCCCAGCCTGGTTTCACAAGTGGGTGACCAGCATCTCATGGCCAACCATGTCAAAAGCAGCTGACAGATCTAACAGAATCAGTAAGGTGGATCAGCCCTGATACAGCTCATGGCAGAGGTCATCAACTAAGGCCACAAGTGCAGTCTTAGTGCTATAACCTGGATGGAAGCCAGACTCTGAGGGATCAAGAAAACCAAGGCGGTCTAAGTGCTCCTGAAGCTGCCATGCCACCCATTCAATACCCTTCCCTAAAAAGGAAAGGTTAGAGAGAGGCTAATAGCGGGCAAAGGATTCAACATCCAGCGATGGCTTCTTCAGCAGAGGTAACGCCACAGCCCCTGCCCTCCCGCAGGGAAGTGTTGACCACCCCTGCTAGCAAGGGCCCCTTGTGGGAGCGGGCTGCCCAAGGAGGCGTAGAAGGTATTCTGCAAAACTTCTCTGCTGGCATATAATAATAATAATAATAATTAGTTTTATTTATATAGCAGCCCCCCCACGGCTTACATGGCACTCAAAGGGCTTCACAAAAAAGTAAAAGCATATAAGCGATTTTAAAATAAAGTGCCTAAAATTTTTTAATGGGGCAGGCAAAAAGGGAGAGAGCAAAGTGCACGGAGTGCACCACCAGCGGATCCTAAAAGCACCTAGAAAAGAAACCGGTTTTCACAGGCTTTTTAAAGGGATGAAGGAAGGAACAGAGATGAACTGCCAGACATACCTAGTTCTCCTAGATGGAGAAGCTTCAAAATAATGGGAGGGGGAGACAAAGCGGAAGCCTCAGCTACCACCAAGGGAGCAAGCAAGGGGGAACAGGGTTCCAAAAAAGTGAGGACCGCTCCCGTAAAGGGCACAGAAACAGCTCTCCCCCCGTTCAAATCTATGGCGAGGCACCCACTGCTTTAATGGGGAGCGTCCTGTAAGTAATAAAAGCGGGTCCCCTCCAAGTAAAGCCTTGCGAGCCACTGGCCTAGGCTCACCTCGGGTTAGGCGACATGTTTGCGGAGAAAGCTCCAGGCCCTTCAATGCACGAACCCACCAGTCGCCCCCGGATTAAAGTGGGGAGGCAGCGGAGAGTTAAAGGGCTTGGCAGTTTCAATCACCAAGGGTCTGGCCGGGTCCCAGCGAAGGGGGTGGGAGAATGTGGGTGTTCAGCCATCTGGCAGCGCATGGCGAGCCCAGTCAGGCGGGGCGCTTCCCACCCCACAGCCCGAATGGGTTCCCCCTAGGCCGCGCAGTCTCCTCGCGGCTGCGGGGGGCGTACTTTGCCCGCTCGTGCACGACTAACGCTTATCCTCACCTGCCCAGCGACCGTTTCCTGCTCCAACCGTCCCCTCCGCCGCTGTTTAAACTGACGGGGGTGGGACTGGCCCGAGCCCCGCCTCTCTTCCTAAATTTGCCCTTACTATTGGCCCAGCTACTACTAGTTCCAAAACTTTCATTGGGCGTTTATCGTTGAAGTCCCTCCTCTTTCAGGCTACTTCTCTCCTTTCGTTGGACGCGGTACCAATTGTTACTTCGCAGCCCCAAGGAGAAGCTTCGCTGTTACCTCGGCCTTGTCCCTCCCCCTTGGATGAATTATTTTTATCCCACCCCCACGCTTTCTGAAACCCTGATTTCATCGGCCCTTCCCCCCCTCCCCTCTCCCGATTCGGTGTCTCATTGGCGCGGGAGGAGCCCGCGGGGGGAGGAGCCAGACTGGAGACAGTTGCTCTCACTCCCGCGTTACTGCCCGCGCTCAGTCAGCTTGACTCAAGATGGCGGCGGGGGGATACTTTGCTCAGCGGGCTCTAGACGCTGCCCTGGTGCTGAGCCGCGGCCTACGGGCGCTTTCCGACACTTCGAGCACGGCAGCCGCTGTCAGTGCCGAGCAGCTGGCGCAGAAGCTGCGGGCTGAGAAGCAAGCGCAGCTGCCGCCGCCTCCGCAGCAAAAGGTAAAGGCATTGAGGTGACCGGAACTACAGTTCCCAGCATGCACTGCGAGGGGCGGGGCCCGGTGAGCCCCCATTTCCCAGCATGCGCTGCGTCATTCAGAACTGTCTTGTGAAGCAGGGATGGGGCAAAGCCACCCCAGAGCCGTTTTTTAATTTGGCCGTTTGCTACGTCCCGGATCTGACCCTACACTCAAGTACTAAAAGAGACAGCTCGGGGGACTGGAGCAGAGATGGGAGGATGCACGGAAGGGTAAGGGACAGATGCATGGCACGGATCTATGATCCTTCCCTCTCGTTTTCTACCCTGCGCGTACCCATTAAGCACCCATGTCCCCAACTCCTATACAGCCCACAGAGCAAGTGGCCCATGGGTTCCCTACCCTCGGACTAGGGCTTGTGTTTGATCCCATAGAGTTTAAATGAATAGTATGTAGCAGGTTATTTACGTGCCTGTTTGTTTATTCCTTCAAGTATCCAAATAATACCCACATCTAAAACACGTATTTGCTTCTCTGAATACTCCAGTCTGGTTGCTTTGTTTTGTTTGTTCTTTGTTCCATTGGGTTATTTCGTTTACCGCACTCACAACCCTACCCCAAAACCACCCATCCCCTGTCCCTGCCCACCAAACGCCTTTACAAACAAAAAGATCTTACGCTGCCTCTGGAAGACGCTCATGCTCAAATGAACCTCCGGGGGACCCGAGTTCCAGAACACCGGGGAAGCAACCAAGAACACCTCCCTGTGAGCCCTTGTCGTATGAACAAGACTAACAGATGGTACCTGCAGGGAGGCATTCCCAGCCGATTGCAGGGGCCACAATAGAGAATGAAAGGACAGACAGTCTCTCAGATATGTGGGGCTTTAAAGGTCGAAACCAGCACCTTGTATTATGCCTGGAAAGCTATAGGAAGCCAGCGCAGACTACCAAGCACCAGTATATTGTGCTTCCGGCACCTCACCCCTGAGAGGCGGTGAGCCACTACATCCTGCACTAGCTGTAGCTTCTGAACAGTCATCAAGGGCAGCCCCAGTAGAGCGTGTTGCAGTAATCCAGCCTTAAAGGTGATGAAAGCATGGATTTCAGTGTCCAAATCCAAATCAGAAAGAAAAGGTCACAGCCTCCACACCAGTCGGAGTTGATGAAAAACACTCCTGACCACCGCCGCAACCCGACAATCCAGGCACAGCAAGGGGTTCAAGCACTCCAAGGCTGCAGACCTGATTGACCATAGGGGGCCAGACTCTCTCAATAAGAGGAGTCCCGATCCCCTCCATGCCACAAGGCCGGCCAACCATCATTACCTCAGTTTTGTCTGGATTCAGCTTCAGTGGGTTCACCCTCATGCAGTCCCCAACAGCAGCCAGGTATTGGGTAAGCAAAGAGGATGCTTCAGAAGGTGCCATTTTTAGAGGCATTTCCCTAACCTTGCTTTTTTGGAAGACTTGGCCGTCCTGCTGAGTGTTACGCTTAAGAGAGAACAGCACGTACCAGTATGGCGTGTTAGTGTTTGAGCCCTTGGTTGCTGTCAAGGGTTCAGTATGAGCCTAATGGCAGAGCTTTTAGGCCAATGGGTAATAAGTGTTACAAGTTTACATAGAGGAAGGGTCTGGCCATGGAGTGGATGCCAGAAATGATTCTGCTCGAGACTAACTACTGTACATTCATGTAACTTCTCATGTGGTGACTTTTTGGGGATGATGGGAGAATGTCACTCATCATGGCATCTGTTGTATCTAAATGCCTCACGTTGTGAAATTCATCTTCCCAACAACACTGTGAGGAGCAGATAGACTAAATGATTTGCTAAGGTTACTCCTGGAGTCTAGCAGAGCTAGTAATGGAACCCTGATTTCCTAAATCTTGGTCTAGCATTTTATCAATAACACCATCCTTCCCCTACTGACAGCATTTTCTTTCCTCGCAGGTGCCCAAGAACCCAGTATTGAAACGTGTCCAAGAACTTACTCAGTACACACAACAGCTGCAACAAGTTCATCCCAACGTGCTGGCCAAAGCATTGAAACGTGGAATCCTGTACCAGAATGAGGAGATTGTGGTGATTAACAAACCTTATGGTATTCCAGTGCATGGTGAGAAAAAGACAGAAAAGGCTGTTAGTGTTGTGTGGAAAGCTAATGCAACAAGTGCATATTAAAGGGGCTTCTAGTTGCTCCTGTAGTTGTAAAGAATGAAGGTCTTGCCAGTCGTAATATCCTCTTTTCTGTGATTATCAGAGTAATGGGGCTCGGGTCTCCCTGGAAACATTGCATCTAAAAGGCATCTCCTAGAGGATCTGTCCAGGTTTGTGGTTCAGCCTCCAAGAGGAGCACTTTGGTCCATGAAATGTCAAGCTTCTTCCATGGCCCTCTGCTGCATGGCACTGTGTTCAAATCATCACTTTCCTGTTGATGGGGTGCTGCTCTGTTTTGGTTTATTTTTATTTATTTATTTTTACGGTTTTTCTACCCTGCCCTCTCCCTCCTGCTCACAGAGCAGCTCGGGGCAGCTTACAAGATGCGTAAATAAAAACATAATTAAAACATACACACAAAATATCATTAAAATGTTAAAAATATTTAAAAATAAACTAAAAGGGCAGAACACCCCCACCCCACCCAAGCTGTCTCCCTCTCCAAAGACCTAGCAGAACAGCCAGGTCTTACACTGTCTTCAGAAAGGAGAGATCCAGGGCCAGGCGGGCCTCCATCGGGAGGGATTTCCACATCCTGGGAGCAACCACCAAGAACGCCCTCCTATTGTCGCCACCCGGAAACCCGGGGGACTTTGAGTCGGGCGTCCCCAGCCGATCCAGGGGCCGCAATGCAGTCTGGGGCCTGAGATGGTGCCGCACATAAGTCGGGCCCAGGCCATTTAGGGCTTTATAGGTCATTCCCAGCACCTTGAATTGGGCCTGGAAGATAATAGGCAGCCAGTGCACAGAGAACAGAGCACCGGTGTAATGTGCTCGCGGTGCCCCGTCCCCGTTAAGAGATGGGCCGCCACATTTGACTGGCTGCTGGTTTATAGTTGGATTTTCTTTTTTCCACCCATCTAGGTGGTCCTGGGGTTAAGAATTGCATTACTGATGTGTTGCCAGTTTTAGCAAAAATGTTGGATGGCATGAAAACTGACCCCCTGCACCTGTGTCACCGGTTGGACAAAGAGACAACAGGGGTGATGGTGCTAGCACGGAACGCAGAAATAGCACATCAGATCCAGCAGCTCTTCAAAATGCGCCAGGTGGAGAAGAAATACTGGTAGGAGAGTCCTTGCTGGAAACAAGAGCACATGGTTTGGAATTAGCTTGAGGGGGGAAGCTTGATGGAGAGCTTCAGCACCTGGGGCTGTTGCTAGGCTGTTAATTCCACAATATGGGCAGCAAGTGCAAAGGCTTTCCTCAGTGCCCTGCAAACATATTGACCTTACCCGGAGTAGACTGTCTCTCTAAGGGACAGAGGAATTCAGTTCTTTCTCTCTAAAACAGGGTTATGTGCAAAACCACCACCACCTCCACAACCTGGGTACTTGTTGATTTAGAACTAGACAGGTAATCACCAACTCATTCACATAGGCCACCAAATAGCCCTTGCTATGCAATTGTTTTGGGTGCTACCAATTTGGGTCTGTGCTTGAATCTGTGACCTAGAGGTGAAAGTGTTCAGATTCTGTTACCAGCCCCTGAACTGTCTTCATTAGCTATTCCTGTGGCCTCCGCCATAATACAGTAGAAACACTGCTCCTTGGGTTTCTCCTGTGTAAGGCACCGTTGTTGGTAAGCCTGGCGCTGCATGCCTGGTAACTGGCAGATTAAGTGTTGACAACTGTAAAGAGATGCACATACGGAAAAATAATCCTAACTAAACATACGCAATGCTGGGTTTTAAATTAAGTATATTATGACTCTGGAGAAGGATCTTAGAGTCATTGTGGACAATTAATTAGAAACCTCAGCTTGGTGTGTGGCAGCAGTGAAAAAGGCAAACAATGTTAGGAATTATTTGGAAAAGGATAGAGAATAAAACAGGAAAAATCATAATGCCACTATACTCATTCAGTCTAACCTACCTCACATGGTGGTTGTGAAGATTATAAGTTGTGTTTATTATATGTAAAGTGTTCCAAGTGCCATGGCAGGGGGGCGCTATATAAAATTATTATTATTATAAATTTATGATGGGACCACACCATGAATATTGTGTGCAGTTCTGGTTGCTCCATCTCAAAAAAACCCAAAAAAACCAAAAACCTGAAAAGGTGAAGAGAAGGACAACAAAAATGATCAAAGGTATGGAATGGCTTCCGTACAAGAAGAGGCTCGATAGGTTGGGGCTCTTCAGCTTGGAGAAGAGACAACTTGAGAGGGTACAATAGAAGTTTATAAAATCATGAGTGGTGTGGAACAAGTAAATAGGGAGTTATTTTCCCCCTCAAATAATACTAGAACTAGGGGACACTCCATGAAACTAATAGGTAGCAGATTTAAAACAAACAAAAAAGTAGTTCTTCCCTCAACACACAATTAATTTGCGGAACTTGTGGCAGAGGATGTTGTGAAGGCCAATAATGGTGCTGTGTTCAAACCAGGATTGGATACATTCTTGGAGGACAGGTCCATAAATGACTTAGTCAAGTAGGTCAGGGACACACCTTCTGACAGGAGCTGGGAGAGATCAGCAGAAAATGGATCACTCCATTATGACCTGTTAGGTACTTCTGTGAAATGAGACAGGCTGCTGTAATCAGTGGATTAGTCTGACCCAGTATGGCGCTTCTTAGTATGGCGCTGCTTCTTATGATGCCCAAGGTAGGAAGTAGATTTTCCGTCTCCCAACTCATGAGGCTAGAAGCTCCAGAACTATGGTGTTGGCCCTGTCTACTGGGACGGTCTTATTTTCCTTTTTTCTTGTGTGTTCAAAAGGAGGGTTCAGTGGGAAGGAGGCAACAAGAGTCCCCTTCTTGTGGCTTTGACCATGACTCCTGTATTTAATTGCTGGCACCCTGAAGCCCTTCCTCAACTCCGTTCAGGGCATGGGGCTGCTTGTACTGCACAGCTTTAAGGAAGTGATGTATCTTGCTTGCTACTAGCTAAGAGCCTCCTGTAACAAGGTCTCTGCTGGGCTATAATTGTGATGCAGAGGAATCCAGGATGACTTCTCCCTCTCCTAGCCTAGCTGCTATCGGAAAAGGGCAGGCCTATGCCCTACTAAACTGTGTTCTCTTTCCAGGGTGATAAGTGTGGAGGTCCCAGACCCCCTGGAGGGAGTGGTGGAAATTCCCATAGTGGAAAAGGAAGTGCAGAGCCATCAGTCACACTTAAAGGTGAGAGACCTTACTTTCAGTAGCGTCCTGGATGTCACTTGGTCTGTGGCATTTTTTTCCTGTCTTTCACACTCTTTCCCAGTGCTTGTGGTCGTATCTTTCTAATCATCTCCTTCTGCTTAAGATGACGCTGGCACCAAACTATCGTATGTCTTCTGAGGATGGGAAATTGATAAAAGTGCGTCGGAATCAGGATGCTTATGCTGCTGTGACCCGGTACCGGGTTTTGAGTAGCTCTTCCTCATGCTCTCTCTTGGAGCTCTCTCCAGTCACAGGTAAGGCTTCCTTTGGGCCCTTGTTTGGTAATGAGTTCTTGTGAGCAGAGCCTCGGCTTCCTAGTCCTGCTCTGTGCTTCCTGAACTGCTTCTTTAGAGATCCTTTGGTAAAATGGTGGTGCTACTGTGCCTGTTGGGTAGTCATTGCTGACCCTAGGAGTCTGTGGAAGCTTGAGCTAGTTTTGCTGCTGCTTTTGGATAAAATTAAAACTCAGTCAGTCAGGTGCATTGGAGAATAAATGATTAAGTGGTGACTGTGTGCTCCATGTCTCATTGACTGCTGGGGTGAATGATGGGCAAGTTCACTTTTATTTTTGTTTAAGTACTCTCATTCTTGACAGGTAATTGTAAAAAAACAAAACAAACAAATACTTAGACAGGCACTTCCTAGCTGTGTCTTAACGCTTCATTTTTTTTCTCTCACACCCAGGGGTGAAGCACCAGCTCAGGGTCCACATGGCCTATGGCTTAGGGTGTCCTATTCTTGGGGATCATAAATATGCACACTGGAGCAAACTGGCACCCCAGGTAAGAGGTGATGGTATGTGGAGGAGTTCAGAATGGGAAGGGAATTAGGCCTGAGTTGTAGGGCTTTTATGTCCCCTTCAAAGCCCCAGCGCTTGGTGGGAAGGCTCAAGTTTGTAGCTTGTTACAAGCCCCGTCATTGTACCTTCCCTGCCAACCCTTCTTGGCTGTGTTTGGATTTGCGATCTGCAATCTGGTCCTTGCCTGAGATGTGATCCTCTATGCTAGGAATTTGAGATGAGTGTGATGGCGTCTCCCGCATGCGAGACCTGTGATCTCCCCTAACAGAGTGCTCCTTCTCAGAACCTCAAACCCAGAGTGAAGAAACCAGACCCCCAGACTGCTGCCTGCTAGGTAACCTTGTAAGAGGCCCTGGTGACTGCAATAAATCTGGGGAGTGGTAGGCTTTTGGCCTGGAGAATAAAGGTTCCTCTCACACCTCACCAGGCAGTATCACCCAGTGCTGTGTGCCTGAATGATTTGTAGGGAGGGCTCCTGTGAAGCTCTATCCCAGGCGGTGTCAGTGGGAGCGGGGAAGGGCGGACTGAATAGGGTAGGTTTTCCTTCCACACGCGAGCAACCACACGGGAAGGCTCTGCCTGTGAAGGAGACCGAAAAATGCCCGTTAGGATAGTATGTGGGCCCTTCCACGTACGGTTGCACCAGGAAGCTAGGCCCCTATCATCATTGGACTCAGAGCTATGAGCACCACACACTGCAACACACTCACACCATGGGAACGGGGAGTGGGTGACTTGGTGGGATAGTGTTGGGGGAAGAGGACCCAGGGAGAGAGGGAAAGGGGACCCAGGGTTCTCACACGTGAGGGGGAGGGGAAAGGGAAAGGCGCCCAGGAGAGGGAAAGGAGACCAGCAGCCTGCAGGCTCTCACACAACCACACTGCTTTACTGGAATATGGGGAAGGGTTCACTCACGCACAATCCAGGGAAGGGCTCAATTATCAGTCAACAGAATCAGACAGGAGGGCTAGGAGGGAGGACAGCAACAACAGGATCACAACACGCAATAGTCAATAACAACAACTTAGCTTAGGGCAAGGGGCCAGTCTTTCCAGGGGCACAGCTCTGTTCACCGGCGCTGCCTCCTCTGTCGCGCCAGCAGATAAAGTACAGGCCCCGCCCCCCAAACGTGCCTGGAGGTGCGCTGAGCACCGCAAGGGGGGGGGTGTGGCCCTGTTGCACTGGGAGCCGGCTGCGTTGGTTCTTCGCTGCTGGGGCCTGCCTGGGAGGGCATTGCAGCCTGAGGTGCTGGGGGCGGGTCCAAGTGCTGGAGCGAGCTGCGTCTGTCAGCGCAGGGGGTGTGGTCGGGAGCCGATGGCTGCGGTAACTGCGATAAGGGGTGTGTGTCGGGGGCGCCGGGTGACAGGCGGGTAGCTGTCAGCTGATGCACTGCAGGAGTGTCTTGACAACAGTCGGGCATGACATGGCTGTGTCTTACTTTCTCATCATAGTTTCCATAGTGGCTTTCGGAGACGGTAGTGCTCTCTTGACAAGGGGTTGGGGTCATTGCTAGAGTAGGCTCTGCCTCACCTATTTCTCTTTCCTTGGTGCAGAAGCTTCCTGCGATTGTCCTGAGGAGACTAGGATTGGAACAGCCCAAAGCCCGCCACCTCCCACTCCATCTCCATGCCTGCAAGCTCACCCTGCCTGCCGGAATTGGCATGCAGAAGGAACTACAATTGCAGTGCAAACTACCCCACTTCTTTGTACGCTCCTTAGAGCGGCTGAAGCTGGAGTTCCCAGAGCAAGACTAGGGTTGCCGATTCCAGTCTTTCCTGGGGCATTGCACAGTCTGTTACTCACGTGAAGCTAGCAACTCTGGTGCCGGCAGTGTTAGAATGCCATCCTTCAGCAGCATGGTTAGTCTGCAGGAACAGGAAGTCAGAAGCCATTGGAGATGGTCTGCGTGCTGATGTTGCTGACTGATGTTAAAACCAGATCCTGCTGCACAACTGAAGCCAACGTGGGATCCAAGGGCCTGGCTTTGTGCGTAGCAGGTTTCACCAGTTTTGTGGACCGTTTAGGCAGCAGGTGTCTGTCTGAGACTGATCTTTGAGGAGCAGGGTGTGATCTGAAATCTAATTGCAGAGAGAGAACTTTTTTATTGTAAAATAAATGATCTGGTTGCGATAAAGACCTATGTGGAGTTGTTCAGTGTGTGCAGAACCCAGGTCATCTTTGTTGTGTGGTTTCCAGACACTGAGGTGCTGCCTATCAATACAGACTTCTAGGCTGAGCCTATGGGCCCAGCTTCTCTTCTTGGGGAATGGACCTGTGGAAGCAGTGAGGGAGGCAAATGACTTCAAGGAGTGAAGTGTTGGGATCTGGTAGTATAAACAAGTAGTGCATTCCCCACAGCTCAATGAGATCGAATACGTTTGTGTAAATTGAACTGCAAGCCCAGCAACATACTACGGTGCTTTGCGGTAGAAGTTTGAAGTAGATGGGCTCTTCTTCCATGGCACCTGCCTAGTGATCCTTATTGCCTCAGGCTGAGAGCCACTGGCTAGTCTTTTGAGTCTTGTGAGGCATGGGACATCACCAGCTGCCTCTGTCCCATCCTTCAGAGGCGGGAAACCTTTCCCCTCCCAGGGACCACTTTGAAAATTAGTACAAACTCCAAGGGCTGCATAAAAATTGGGGGCAGGGGTGTGCTCAGAAGAGGAAGGTCCAGATCATGAATCTGTTCCCTGTTCTTGTGTGCCTGCCTTCATCTCTGCTCCCTTACCCTAAGCTCAGTCTTCCAGTGCTTGGGGTAGAAACTGGGAAAGAGCCAAATCTGTGGGCTGTATATACCTGCCTGATGTCCCCCACCCCTGCTTTACTTCTAAAACTGGTATTTCAAAACCAAGCAATGACAGATGGTAGAAACGCATGTGACAGCGGAACAGCAGCAGCCCAACCCAGGCGGGAGGAAAACTGCGGTGGGCACGAACTGGGTCAGGGTGCCAAACAAATGTGCCAACACCAATGAATGTGTGGCTGGCACCACTTCGTGTTGGGGCAGCTATGGCGGCCAATGACGACCAGCCATGGTGGCCCCAGCCCATCCCAGAAACAGACATGATGGCCGGCTTTGGCCTGGTCGTGAGAACATAAGCAGTGCCATACTGGGTCAGACCAATGGAACATCAAACCTAGTATCCTGTCTCCGACTAGCCAATCTCTGTCTGGGAGAAGTATTCAACAGGTTACAATGGGTAATCCATTCCCTCTTGTTCCACCCCCCAACAGTAAGATTATGTCCCCAAAACCTACTTGCCTAATAGCCATTAATGGACCTATCCTCCAAGAACTTATCCAATCCCTTTTTTAAACTAGCTACGCTAGTGACTTGACCACTTCCTTTGGCAGTAAATTCCACAACTTAATTGTGCGCTGAGTGAAAAAATACTTTCTCTTATTTGGCCCTTTTTACACAAGCTGTGACATGGGGGGGTTTGGTATAAATCCCATGGCGGGTGGGTGTGCATGCGCACTCCTGCGTACATGCATGCGCGCACTCCTGCGTACATGCATGCACACCCTCCTGCACGTACAGAACTGCTGGTTGCTCCGGGGGGGGTGGGGATGGGTGGAGGTGGGTGTGCATGCATAACGTGCAGGAGCACACACGCACCCCTCATCCACCGCAGGAGTTATGTGGGCAGCACCCATTCATGAACACCCAGATTGCTGTGTAAAAAGGGTCTGTGTGTTAAATCTGCCAGTTAAATTCATAGTGTCCCCTTGTTCTAGTACTGTTCAAGTGGGTAAATAACCACTCTCTATTTATGTGTTCCACACCGTTCGTGATTTTACAAACCTCTGTCATCTCCCCTCTGTCGTCTCTTCTTCAAACCGAAGAGCCCCAACCTCTCGAGCCTTTCTTCATATGGGAGCCGTTCCATACCCGTGATCATTTTTGTTTCCCTTCTCTACCTTTTCTAGTTCTATTATATCTATTTTGAGATGGGGTGACCAGAACTGCATGCAGTACTCTCCAGGTGTGGTCACACCATAGATTTATATAGAGGCATTATGATATTTTCAGTTTTATTCTCTATCCCTTTTTGGATGATTCCTAACATAGTTTGCTTTTTTGACTACTGCCACACACTGAGCTGAGGATTTCAGTGTATTGTCCACAATGACTCAAAGACCCTTTTCCTGATTGGTAACTCCTAATTTTAGAACCCAGCATTGTATACATATAGTTTGGGTTATTTCTCCTACGTGCATCACTTTGCACTTGCCCACATTAACTTTCATCTGCCATTCAGAGACCCAGTAACCCAGGGTGATTTCAGAAGTGGCGCGTTCCAATTCACCACAGTGAATCCCATGTTACCACAGTGAACGGCTGTGGTAACACGTGCGGCCCCAACAGAAGTGACAGAATCATGACCACCGCCCAGGGGCAATCAGAGAGAACATGGGCCGGGGGAACACAACAGACATGCAGTGGAGACGTGGACCGTGGTTCGAGCCCCAGAATGCACCGTGGCTGGGGTCAATTCCTTCCACCTGTGGGTTTCCGTTCAGAAGTTACTTTTCATTCACCCCTGCCGTGGTGACCATTCACCACACTTCTGGACCTCCTCCTGCCCCGACCTCACGAAGCATGGTTAGCTTCACCCCGGGCCGCGTTTGACTGTGGTGAATATCTGGATGCGAGCAAACAGACATGCACTTTCACCACCCCCCGTGTTTGACTGAGGTTGACTGTGGTGGACATTCACCTGTCACTTCTGAAATCACCCCCAGTCTCACAAGATCTCTTGCAATTCTTCACAGTCTGCTTGGGTTTTAACTACCTTGATTAACTTTGTGTCATTTGCAAATTGGATCACTTCACTCTTTACTCCCTTCTCCAGATCATTTATTTTATTAATTTATTTACATTTTTATCCTGCCCTTCCCTTAAAAGGCTCAGGGCGGTTCACCTATAAAAAATAAACAATAAAATACAACCTATTTCAATACCCCCTACAACACCCACCCATGGTCTCTCACCCATAACCATTCATTTATGAATATATTAAACACCACCAGTCCCAGTACAGATCCCTGGAGCACTCCATTAGTTACCTCTCTCCGCTGTGAAAACTGACCATTTAGTCCTACTCTTTGCTTCTTATCTTTTAAGCCATTGCTGATCCATGATAGAACACTTGCCTCTTATCCCATTTAATTTCCCCAAGTCTTTTTCATGAGGACCTTATCAAACGCCATCTGAAAGTCCAGATATGCTACATTGACTGGCTCACACTTATCCATAGGCTTATTTGCACCATCAAAAAATTAGAATAGATTAGTGAAACATGACTTCCCTTTCCTAAATCCATGTTGACTCTTCCCCATTAAAGCCACATTTACCAATATGCTCAGTAACTCTGTTCTTAACAACCGTTTCCACCAGTTTGCCTGGCACCGTCAGGCTCACCAGTCTGTAGTTTCCAGGATCACCTCTAGGGCCCTTTGGTGTTACATTTGCTACCCTCCAATCGTCTGGTACAGTGGCAGATTTTAGCAATAGGTTAGCAACTTCATATTAGAGTTTCTTCAGAACTCTGGGGTGAATACTATCTGGTCCTGGTGATTTGTTACTATTTAGCTTGTCAACTTGCTCTAGAACCTCTTTCAGAGGTCTTCAGCTATGAAGACCGAAGCAAAGAATTCATTCAGCTTCTCTGCAATGTCCTTATCCTCCCTGAACTCTCCTTTCACCCCCTGGTCATCTCTAGCAGGCTTCTTGCTTCTGATGTACTTGAAAAAGTTTTTTATTATTATTTTTTTGTATCTTTAGCAAGTCTCGCAGACCTTAGCCCACTCTATGATCACAGAGTTCTCGAAGGTCACATCCCGGGCTAGCCACTCATGTGGCCTGGGGCAATCCCAGGCCAACATCGGGTAGTGCCTACACACACATGCAGGCGAGGTCTGGGACAAAGCGGGCCACGGCGTGCTATCATCACGTCTGGTTTCATTCATTGACGTTACGGCTAAAGCTATTGCATTGACCAGTGTTTTCACAAAGCTAGTGCATCATCATGGACTTTTCGTCGTCTCTCCCTGTTGTTTCCAGCCCTGCCAACACAGCTTTTCTTCCATGCATTTAACCCGGAGACCATTCTAACACCCTGGGAGAATGCTTCATGATCAGAGAACAGCAAGCCGAGGCCATAAATTGCCAGCGAAATATGAAATCTTTGAATGTGAACTCAATTCTGTGCCCTAGCCCAGTGTGCTACAGGGAAAGCTTCAGACCAGCTCACCTACTTCTCTTGTTGCTAAAGAGACATGGCCAAATCATGTGTGCTCTCCTCCTGTGACAAGGCTGTCGCTTTGCTCTGAGATGGCTACGGTTCCTCTCTCCGCTGATCTGACAAGACAGTGTTTATTTTACACGGGCCTTTCCTCTGTCAAGGGGGCTTGCTTGCATGTAGGGAATTTTTTTACCCTATTAAATTATTCTTTACTCTAGCCTGATGATTTGCTTGTGTGACCCCCCACCCCACCCCTTGAATATAATTCTGTGACCAAATAACAAAACACATGCACAATATATAAAATATCAGTGCTATCGCCATCTGCCAATGGCGTGATGCCACTTGGGAGTCCCAGCCCATGTTTCAGGAACCTCTGTTCTAGCAACTTCCCTCTGCTCTTTTTGGGGAGATTTTAACATACTCGTGTCTAGAACCTGAGTTCACTGTTAGCAAAATTGGGGTTCTCCACTTGTCACTCATTCCCTCACCACAGAAAAGAGAGCTCACATCTCCGTCTCTTCTGCTCCTTGATTCTTATGTTTGCCTACTCACTGCAGGAGCTTGAATAGTGCTATTCTGCAGGGAAGATCAAAATGAAAGCAAGTCCTAAACTTTCTTCTAGTGAGTCCTGCCACCTTTTGCTAATTTAGTGATGAAGCTATTGTCACGGGATTGGGAGGTCCGCACCCCCTCTTTACCGGGTTTGAGTGACTCAGTTTCCCTCGCGCACAGTTCTCTTTAATCAGTTTCTCTCACTGGCTAATTCAAGTGTGCCATAATGAAACTTCTTGTCACCCAAGGGCCCGATCCTTCCCGTTTCCAGACTCTTTACTCTCTGGGTTCGCAAGAGCTT
The DNA here is from genome assembly GCA_003113815.1 of Sphenodon punctatus. Classification (NCBI taxonomy): domain Eukaryota; kingdom Metazoa; phylum Chordata; class Lepidosauria; order Sphenodontia; family Sphenodontidae; genus Sphenodon; species Sphenodon punctatus. Next base: position 1,845,375 of record QEPC01011926.1, on the reverse strand, counting down.
GAGGGCTCTTGTAGCTCACTTGTGTTCCAATATTAGACACTAGACCACTTCTTTATAAAGTAAGAAGTATATTTATTGATTACATAAACAAGATAGTTAAACAGAGTGTTATTAGAAATCAAAGGTAAATATAACGCATTCCTAACTTATACTGTTGAGTTCCTAAACTATTCATCTTACCCTAGAACAAGGTCCAGAAGTTCTGGTTTTCTCAGCCATGCAGGTGAATGGCTGGGCTCTTGGCTTTGAGAGCGGAATCTGTCTCTCACTTCATCTTCCCCCAGCCTGCTGTTTAAGGCGGGTCCCTTTCATATGCAGACGCTCAAGCTGGCTTTGCAGGAAGAAGTCTCCAAACAGTCTCTTTTTTCCTTCTGGGATCTCTGTCCTTATATAGCATTTTAACTTTCTTTGTCTCGGATTTCCCGCCTTTAGGGAATGTGTCCCAGAGCACGTACGCAGCCCCAGGTAAACATGGAAGTTCATTAACATCTCCATAGGCTCGTCTAGCAAGCCAGCTTTCAATACATGTTATCTGTTTGCACTTCCTACAGGCTGATGACGTAGGAGAGCCCCCAATTTGAGTTCTACAATTCTCAGAGTCAGCATTACCAACATGTGGAACTTTTAACCTTACATAGTGTACATTTATAGTAACATTCCATCCATGTGAAACTCTTGGCCCCACACATTTACCAAACATGTAGTCCCGTGTTACACGTGTGTGACCCCATATTTCTCCGTGACAGCTATTTGAACGGGAGCAAGTCAGTGGGTCATAAATCATTAAGCTCAAAGGGGGCATACGCAAAGAGATGTTGGAGTTGTAACCATTCTTCCTGAAGAAGATGCCTTCAAATGTATTGCTACCAACGCAGTGATCAAGAGGACACTCTTGGGAAGGACCCTGCTGCAACACCTCCAGACCACCCCAGGCAGCATTGTGGTCCAAGATTGCTTCCTGTCACATAGAGACACAGGGCTGAAGGGGCATCTCCAGTTGCTAGATTTGGGGATTCTAGAGTAGCAAGACTTTCCCTGCACCCCTTCTCTAACTGATCCTGAGAGGAGGTGTTTCCACCTCTGATCTGTGCTGAGTGATCTTCTCTCTGCATATTTGTGCCTGATATTTCCCAACCCGCTGTCCCATCTTCCAACCATCCATTGTGGCTGCCTGGGTGAGTGGACTCCAGTGGGTGTTAGCACCTCAGGGCCTGGTGTATTGTTTGCAGTGCTTCTAGTATATGTGCTTTGTCAGTACATATACCAAAACTGGAACAATATAGAGAAGATTGCTATCGGCCCTGCACAAGGATGGCATGCAAATTTGTGAAGCATTCCATATTTTTTGCATTTTTTACCCCGCTGAACACAAGATTAACTTCTTGTTGCCAGAGGATGTGGTCAAGGCTGTAGCACAGCTGGATTTAAAAAAAAGGATTGAATAAGTTCTTGGATGATAGGTCCATTAATGGGCCTATTGGTGATAGCCTATTAGCCAAGAAGGCTGGGGAGTGCAACCTCTGACTGTCCAGAGCTGGGAATGGATCATGTCACTGTGACCTGTTGAATACTTCTCTGAAGTGACCGAGAGTGGCTGCTATTGGAGACAGAATTCTGGGCTTGATGAATGATTGGTCTGACCCAGCATGACGCTTCTTATGTTCTTAAAGCATTTGCCATGTAGCCCTGGAGTGTAAGGCATTTCGTCACATATTGGAAAGGGCTCTTCTATTGTGCCACTGACAACCACCCACAGAGATGGGGATCCATATGGCTAGAAATCCCAACCTCACCGCATAAAACTCAAGTGTCAGCTTTTGAGGGGGTTATTACTCCCCACCTATGAAAGTGGGAACAGAGCCTGGGATTGCTGCCTGCTTAGTAGCCCACAAGCACCCTCCTGCTCATTACTGGATGTGAAAATAGACCGACAGCCCCACACCCCTCCAAATCACTGCTTGAAATACATCTGTTTATGAGAGAGGGGTATAAAACCACAAGGGCCCAGCCTTCCCTGGGAACATCTGTGGCTGGGTGAGGAATGTGGTGTCCCCAGAAATCACAGTGCTGCCCTGCTTGGGTGACTCTGGCTTTTCTATTTCTGGGACTGACGTTTGTTGTTGCCCTGTGGGAAAGATTTACCTTGTAATTATCAGTTCATTTAACATATGGCCAAAGCTGTTATTTACTACTGTCCAGTACATAACGCTCTGCAAGGAAAGCCTTCATTCCTGCAGGCACCCGTGTCAAGCCAGCTAGAGCTCAGTTGGGGGCTGAACGCTAGCAGCAGCTACTTCTCTCCGTTGCTTATCCCGTCGTAAGGAATCATGTCTATTGCACACACAGCTGCTGAGTACATGCTCTCTGATGCTCTGCTCCCAGATCCGAATGGCTCCAGGGCTAAGGGACTTCGCTTGGAGTTACCGAGAGATCGCATTGTCAAGTTTGTTGCTGTAGGATTGCCCCTGTTTCTGGTGTCGTTGGCATTTGCCCGAGAATTTTCCACCGGTAAGTTACAGCAAGATGCGTTGATAGGAGCGGCTTTTAGATCAGCTTAATGAAAGAGAGAGAAGGTGGCAAAACAGGGCATGCGGTATGGGAATGGGACCTCACATATGCTGCATTTGCTGTGAGTTTTATTTTGTGATCTTTGTGTATGTCATCATTGCCCAAGTGTGCCATGAGGGTGGCGGTGGCAGCGGCGGCAGAGTGATTCTCTAGCGTGGGGATTCCCAGCTAGCCTGTGAGGCCCTGGTAATGGGTCAAGAACCATTCTCTAGAGAGTGTTTTCAATTAGAAGTTTGATAAGGGTGCACGGTGGTGGCTGAAAAGTGGTAGGTTGATCCAAAAGGTTTGTGAATAACTGCTGTATCTGCCATTGAGTAGAATTCACAGTAGGTGAGCCAGGATAACCTGGTGGATAAAGTGCTGGACTTTGACCTAGGAGACCAAGATTCAAATCCCAGTGTGGTCATGAAGTCACCAAGTGGCATTGGGCAAGTTGCTGCTTCTCAGCCTCAGTTTCCCATCTGTAAAATGGGAATTATGTCTCTTTCCCTATGTTTCTCTCCCCTTTTCTTGTCCATCCTAGAATTTAAGCCCCTTAGGGTAAGGACCTATCTCTAATGACAACTGTTCAGCACCATGCATTTTACTGGCACTTTATATAGGTAATAAGTAGTAATGTTCTTGTAGATCAGAGACCCATGTTTGCTGAGGAAAATGATAGTTACAGCTGTAGATACAGGTTGCAACAATCCTTGCATAAGTCAAGCTTCCAGTTCTCCCCACCCTGGGCTAACGTGAGATTCTGAGGTTTTCTCAAGAGAGAAACTCTCCCTGCAAGGCTTGAACTGAAGAGGTCCAAAGTCCCTGGATCACCCTCTTCTCAGTTAACATAAGACTGCTTTTCAAGAGAGAATCCTAACTTTGTTGTCTCCTTTTGGCTGTGCCAGAGCTAATTGCTCTCTGACCACCACAAAGAGCAGGCCAAATTCATGCCATTGCTTAGATTCATTAGAGAGTGCTCTTTTTAATTTCCCAAGATTTCGGGGGTCTATTTTTTGGGGTTGGTGGGGCAAAAGCTGCATGTCCCTGGCTGGTCTTTCCAGGTCATGGGCAATCTCTCTCCTGTCCCTGTTCCTCGGTCCCCCACAGCCTCTTGGGGAGCCAGCCCAATCCCCTACGCTTCAGGGTTTGTTGACAGGGTTTAAATGGACTCTTCTGTCCCCCATTTATGTAACCTGATCAGCGTGTGCATTAAACATAAGGTTGCTTTGATAACACAATTAGAGTCTGCTTAACCTCCAGCTAAATGTGGACTCTGACCTGCTTCTACCTGCAGAGGTTTGGGTTTGGCTTCCTTGCTTTCTGCTTCTGTGGAACCCAGTGTCCAGGCTTGGGCAGGAGGAGGTGTTGCAGCAATTTATTTATTTTTTAAAGTTTCCCAAGTTGGTTTAGTTATTGGCTCTTGAAAAACAGGAATAGCCGCAAAAGACTGATTCAAAACTAATTTTAGAAAGCCACTGCACACTGCATATTTGTTTAGCTTGTGGGTCGCTTGCTACTGAGGCAAAGAGCCAGGATAAGAAGCAGGATAAGACATTCACAGTCTAGCTGAGGTGTGCTAGCCTGTTACGCTGGTTCAGAGAGACATTAGAAGGAATAATGGCCCGTGACATTATACATAAGTTAAGTGCTAACTGCCTGGAGTTAGGAAGAAACCTTTCTTATTGGTATATTTATCCAGCAGAGTTACTTTGCACTCCTCTCTGTCAGAGGCAGGATGCAAAGCTAGTTGGATCATTGCAATGAACCTGGATTTCAGCTGTTTAACATCTCTCCTAATAAAATGTTGGCCTGTCGCCATGCGGGCAGAGAATACTCCTATATCCAGAGGCAATTTGTTTTGGGCCTAAGACTGTGAGGTTGTGCAGATGTAATTGCTACCCTGCCCTTGCCTCAAATGTATTCTTGGAGAAAGTGTTAGAAGGCCTCATGAATCCAGAATTAATCAAGCAAATATTTCCTCTGGTTTGCTCTGTCTCTTAATGTTGCTAGTCTCTTGACTGGATGCTAAAAGGTTCTAATTGCTGATGGCTTTCCTAGCTCTCCGTAGTGTACCTGACATGCTACAGCTGTGTGTGTGATTGATTGGGATTCTGTGCTCATGCAAAACTCCAGAACCTAGTGCTAAGAATGAATACGAGAGACCACGTCCTTTGCAAATACCTTCCTTCACAGAGTTGCTCCTGGACTTGAGGTGGCCATAAATACATTCCTCTGTAGCTCACCCCAAACCTAATTCATGATCTGCTGAAAGAGAGCTATGAATGTGTGTTTGCTGGCAAATGACAGTCAATTTTCCAGTACAAAGTGCCTGTCAGGTGACCAGTCTATGGTTTGCCAGACTGGTCGTTTCAGTCAGACATCTGAGCACAACTGGTAGTTCAGCCTTCTTCTCCTCAACCCCCTTCCCCCAACACAATTCTTCCTACCCCCTGCAAAGCTAATGCTGGGGAGGATTGGGGGATGAGGGAACAGCTCCGTGCAGCACCGTTGTCACTCTTTCTGAAACAGTCCATCTGGCAAGCCCTGGGAGAGCCTGATTTGCTATTGGAGGAATGGGGAAACCTCGGGCATGGAGTTGCTGAATCTCATCTCTGGATCCACTTTCTACCCCCAAGCACAAATCCATGATCTGGAGCTGGACCCTCCTCTGCCTGAGTGCAGCCTTTAAGCACTCCCTCCCCCAACCTCTGAAACCCTCAGAGCTGGTACTAAGTTTCTACAAAGCCCCTGGAAGGGAAAAATTCCTGCTCTAATGAATTGTCAACTGCAGTTTGCCATCTTGCATCAAGAGCCAGTGAACATCAGTGGAGTCATGATATGAGAGGTAGGGCTGCCCTGTAGGAGTAAGAAATAGGATCGTTTACCCCAGCCCCCCCCCCCCGCCTTTTTGCAACCCATGTCAGGGTGATTATTGGTGTAGGGGGCAGAGGAACTCTCGGCCACTGAGCAGAAAGCTTCCTGGCTGGGGTGGGAACTGCTGGAGGAGGAGACCCCTTGTCCCTGTCCCCTTCAGGCTGAGACAGACCACTTCTGCGGTGATGAGCGCAGAGGAGGAGGGTACCAATGTGGATGCAGGCAAGACTGCAGTGCTTCCTGCACCAGATCAGGCTGGCTACTCTGGTCACTAATGTACAGTTCAGTTCTTGTCCTAGACACGCCTGAGATAGACTGCACCCCAACTATGAGTGATTTAAGATGCTTTTATTGGGGGTGAGGGGAGGAGAAAAGGGAGTTCCCTGGCTACAGAATTACTTGCTATGGGGGTGAAGTCTCTGTCAGCTTGTTGGGCCAGGGAAATAAGAGTATTATCCAGCTCACTGATTGTGAGGAACCTTCCTTCCCCTACCCAATGCCTACCATGAGCTGGCGGATCTACACTAGCCCAAAGCGCTGTGGGCTGGATCACAGGGGAGGTGTGGGCTCCACCGGGAGTGGGGGGGCCTTCTGCCATGCACTCTTGCGGGGGCGGGGGGTAGTGTTTCCGGGAATGCCCTGTACGAGCAGGGCTAAGGCCTGCGTCAGGGTGGAGCCATGCAGGAATCACCCTCTGGAGAGCTGGCCCTGGCCTGGAGTGCTCTGCAGCCCCCAGAGTCTTTCTCCTTGCCTTCTGCTTATGCACTACCAGAAAATAAATGGCACCAGTGGCGGCAGTGAGTGTAAGTTCAGGGGATCCTCTGCAGGCCATATGGAGCGGTGCTGTGGGCTGGATGTGGGCCACAGGCAAGAGGTTCCCCACCCCCCTGGTCTATAGGTTTGTGTCTGTGAAAGAAGTGGGCTAACCCCAAGGACTGACAGCCCTGAAGGGCATGTGTCCAAATCACACGACACAGCACATGCCCAAAGGGTTGCGCAGACATGACTGAATCCCTGGGGCGATGGTCAAACCTGGCATTAACCAGCTCCAGTCAGCAGTTGGGTGGTGTTGCCATGTTAATGAGTTTTAAATTTAGGGGCTTGTGCAACCCCAAGCCACATGAGAGCATAGGATCACAGCCTACCGGCTGCCCTCAGTTGCAACAGAGGCCTTTGCCCCAGCAGCTGAAACGAAGGGGCTGAGCAGAGAGGTTGCCATGTCTTGCTGCTGGGACCAGTACTATCAAGTGCCTCGAAGCTGCTAGGGAACGGAACTGCTAGAAGCGCCTTTCTTGTGGAGCACTGGGAGACGCTGGCTACAGTACTAGTAGGGCGAAGCAGCAAGCACTCCTGAAGCTCCCCTCATGCAAAGCTGATGGCTTGGTTGATCACCTATCTTCCATTCTAGGCTCCCAGATCAGCTGTTTCTCTCCTGGAAACTTCACAGGGAAGCAGTCTGCCTATGTCGACGCCTTTTGTTGGGATTCCCTGATTCACTATGAACTTGATGCGACTGGAAACTCGACAACCAAATCCCTCTGGACTATCAAGGTATTGGGGCTGCTTGGGGTGGGACACGGATGGAGTTTATGGGCTGGATTTTCTGGAGTGCTCAGTGTCTACTGCCTCAATTCTACTTTCTGGCTTCTAGAGCCCTTGATTGTTGCCTAGCCTGAGGGAGGAGTGCGGCAAGACCCAAGCCTCCAAGAAATGCTCAGTTGCCTTTACGGGGGATAGGCTTAAAGGAGGACAGTCTGGGGCTTATATTCCCCCCTGGGTACTCAGAGCTGCCATGTAAATAAATCTGCTGAGCTCCTGAACAGATACGCACAGTACTTGAGAATCATCACTGTCACGGGTTGGAGGTCCGCACCCCCCACTTTACCGGGTTTGAGTGACTCAGTTTCCCTTGCGCACAGCTCTCTTGAATTAGTTTCTCTCTCTGGCTAATTCAAGTGTGCCACAATGAAACTCCTTTGTCACCCAAGGGCCTGATCCTTCCCGTTTACAGACTCTTTACTCTCTGGGTTCGCAAGAGCTTGAGGGCTCTTGTTGCTCACTTGTGTTCCAATGTTAGACACAGACACTTCTTCATAAAGATAAGAAAGCATAACGCATTCCTGATCTATACAGTTTGAGTTCCTACATAGGCATCTTACCCTATAAAGGTCCATAAGCTTCTTGTTCCTCAGTCATAAAGGTAGAATGACTGGGCACTGGCTTCTTAGTTGGTAAAGAGCAAAATCCTCCTCTCAGTTCATGTTTCTCCAGCCTAGCTGCTGGCAGGCAGGCTTTTCCATGTAGATCAGCTCTCAAGATGGCTCAAGGAGAGAAGAGCTTTAAGGTGACTCACTAGCCACTTTAAATAGTTTCCCCCCTTCTTTGTGTCTGTTCCCGCCTTTGGGGAATCGTGGGGTCGGTCACGTAGGCAACCCAGGCAAACATGGAAGTCAATCTACATCTCAACAGGACTGTCTGGCAAGAGTCCTCAATACCCATCTTTTATCTCTCTTTGTATTTCCTGGAGCTTGTCACGTGTTACAGCTGTGATATGGGGTTGTCAGTTCTCCATTGCAACATTACATACATGTGGAACCTTTTGCATTACATATTTACCAGACTTGTAGTCTATATGTGGGAGCGTGTTACATGTGTGTGACCATATGTTCCTCCGTGACAATCACATCTGCAGGAACTTCTGCATTTGTCATCTCTCTTGTGCTCTCTTCAACTGACCTGCTTAAAGACTTGCCCTGTGCTGCTCTCACCCCCTTGCCTGCAAGGGGGGAATTCTGACATGCTAGTGTTTCTCACCCACATGGCTCCTGTGTTACTTTGGGATTTCAGTTCCATAGGGCTGTTCAACTCTGTGAGGGGAGGGGAGGGGAGGGGAATGGCCTTGTGATGAAGACACTTAGCTAAATATTGAGGGATTTTGATTTGGTCCCATCCCTGCCACTCACTCCCTGTCTGTCTTTGGACAAGCTGTTAGTTGTTTCCTGCACCTCAGTCTTCCCCAGCTGAAAAATGGGTCTAACCATACTTTTAAAAGTGCATTGAGAACTTCAGCTTGCCTTGAAGTGTAATTTCTAAGTATTGCAACTTGGATGTTGCTCCTAATCTGTGTTCAGCCATAACTTTGCATTTTGTAATTCCTAAGTGCTCAGCTGTACTAACACGCTGCTTTGCAGTTACTTTATATGCTCTGCCACCGTTTATTCTGAACACCGCTCCATTGGTTACTATGTTTGTACTCCAACTTGTCTGCTCCAGTACTGAAAACCGCATCGGCAATTACTTGTGCTTTGCCCAGGTCCTTCCATACTCCCTGCTGGTTATTGCGGTCGCCATGTACCTTCCTTCCCTCCTCTGGAGGTACGTTGCTACCTCGTCACTTCACTGCGATCTGCTCTTCATCATCGATGAACTGGACAAATCCTACAACCGCTCCATCCGCCTGGTCCAGCACATGGTGAAGCTCCAGCAGGACAGCACAGATCCCAAAATGTTCTGGGAGGAGTTTGACAAGTAAGTTTGGGTTGGGACATGCTGGTTGGCGGTTCTTTGACGGTCCATGATCCCCCTTCTCTCACTGCTTGAATAGTACTCAGCAGCATATTATCTGAGGTGCAACCCAGTCCTCCCTCCTTTGAAGTCAACGGCAAAACTCCCATTAACATTAATGGTGGAGGATAATACTGAGTGTGTCTCTCAATGCGTGGGGAAAACGAAAAAGATAGTCATGATCATTGCTTCCTGCTGAAAGTATGGGCTGGTGAGGGCCCCCGGCTCTCAGTGCTTTTATAACTCCCTGAACACATGAAATTCTAGGGGCAGAAACAGCCAAGCTTTGTTCAGTCCAAAGAAACTTTCCTGGTCACTGTGAACATTGCAGTGAAAGTGTTGTGAATCAAACTTTCTGTGTTGGGTCCAACATATACTCTTGCAGGCCTGTGTCTTTCCCAGCGATGTAGCTAGCTTAGAAGGAGCCCTGGCGCAGAAGATGGAATGGGCTCCTGGAAGCACTTAACAGGACTTCTGTGGGTGCTAATCACCCAGTGGCCTATGCACACTGTCCACATGGGTGTAGCCCCCTCCCCCAAGCTTCTGGGCTCTGGTGCAACTGCACCACCTGCACCCATTATAGCTATGCTTGGTCTTTCCCCATCCAGGGCTCGCAGAGAGAGATACTTCGAGTTCCCGCTGTTGGAGAGATACCTGACCTGCAAACAGCGGTCGCACTACCTCATTTGCACCTACCTGCTGAAGAATCTCCTTCTCCTGCTCTTCATTGCTGCTACTTGTCTCTACTTGGTGTTCTTCCATGCCAGCGTCTTCTTCCAAGATGAATTCAGCTGCTCCATAAAGACGGGGCTCCTAAGGGATGAAACTCACCTACCTAATTTAATTCCTTGCAAGTTAGTGTTCTTTTCTGCCTTCCAGATGATCAGCATCTGCAATGGAGGGGTGTATGTGCTTCTGGTGCCGGTGGTAATCTACAGCTTGCTACAGCTGTGCCAATGGGACAAGCGCCTCCTGTCTGTCTATGAGATGCTGCCAGCCTTTGACCTCCTCAGCAGGAAGATGCTGACCTGTCCTGTCAATGACCTGAACATCATACTCCTCTTCCTGCGGGCTAATATCTCTGAAGTGAAGTCTTTCAGCAGGATGAGTGTGCTGTGTGCGCTGAGGAACATCACCCCAAATAAGCAGCACATTGACACCGTGGTGGATTTCATGACCCTCCTTGCTGGCTTGGAGACCTCCAAACCTAAGCACCAGGCCTGTGCTGCAGGGGCAGATGAAAACCCCTCTCAACCCAGCAGCGAATTTGTGGGTAAGAGAGACTAGGACAAAGTGAAACTTTCCCATACCTCCCAGCATTTCTCCATACTTCTCAGCAAGGGACATGCCCCAACCCCTTGGGAGAGATGGGGTTTTTTTATTTAGAGAAACTTTTACCCCGCTCCCTCCTGCCCACATGGCAGCTCGGGGAGCGGCTCACAACCAAGATGTGAGAGTGGGACCAAGCTGGCTTTGCCAGTTTGTGCTCTGGCCTCTGCTTTGGTTTGGTGTGAATGTGCAGAGCTGGGATAAGTTGTTCCATCTGGGATTTCCAGTACTCTCTGCAGCCTGGGGTTAAGAGCTAAGCACTTTAGTGCAATGCGGCTCTTATTCTAGCGGAGCTTCAGTGCGACTATGGAAGACCAGAGTTACACCAGGGAGAGAGCATGATCCTAATGGCTCATCCTCCTATCTCTCTCCCTGTCCCTGCCTCGCATTCCAGATTCCTACAGCCAATGTCCTGCAAGGTGCTGAGAGCTCCCAATGCATGGGCCCTAAGGCTTAGACCGTTGTCACTACTGCAGCTCAAGAACAGTAGGGGCTGGATGCAGTACAATCCCATCCCCAACAGAGGGAGCATGTGTCTATTTTAAGGCTACAGAACCACTAAAGGAGAGAAATGGAGACAAAGCAGTTCAGATAATCTCTTATTGGGTGACAATGTGCAAGCGTTGGGGCTGCACGGGGCCTCTCCTCGGGCATGTAACAAGTCAGAACTCTGTAGACTGAGCAAATGCAGGACAGGCACATATGAAAAGTTAACTTGGGTGGGAGTGGATAGGGAAAAATAACTTGGGAGGCAGTTGTAGATGGGGGAAATGGATGTGTCAGATGCTTAAACGAAGGAGCTGTGGTGCAAGAGACCAGGAAACAATAGTCTAGAGAGGGTGTTGCCATGTGGTCTCAAACATAAAGCGATGGAGACACAGGAGTTCAGATCTTGTATTGGACCAACTGCTGTTGGTGAGATGATGCAAGCTTTTGGGGGTCACAGGACCCACGACTTGTTACATTCCTAAAATACGGCTGTGTGTGGCCTGAAAGCTAGCATCATCTCATCCACTATGGTTAGCCCAATGAAAAGCATCACCTGAACTACTTTGGCCGTTTTTAAACGGACCACCGGTGGGAGGGCGGACCACGTGCGGTGGGTGGAGCACCACTGCAGGGGCTGGGGAGGGAGCAGTCGGGCGCACACCCACAGAGCAACCCGCCTTTTTGCCAGTTGCTCCGTGCAGGGGTGTGTGTGGAGGTCACGGGTGGACAGAAGTGGACGCGTCTCCTTTAAAAACAGACTTTGTCTCCATCAGGAAACAATAGGCAATAGTAACTGCAGAGAGAGGACTAAGCTAAAGCAAACATTTGGATCTGGGGAGTAGTAGGAACCCACTTTCCATGTAGAGAGAATTTACCCATCAAAGGAATTGAGTTCACAGCAGTAACACAAAGGTAAGAATGAGAAGTTAAACCTAGGTATACTTTGCTGAGAAACAGAATAAAGCAGGGGCAGGACAGGGAGGAGACTGATAGAAGCAGCAGTATATGAATTAATAAATGGGTGGGAGGGAGAAACCCTCTTTGCACAGTATGGACTCTCAAAATCATGGCCAAGGAAGGGAAAGGGGGGAGGTAACAATTTCTGCTCTTGGAGCATCTAACAGCAGTCACTCTTGGAACCAGGATACTGGACTAGTTGAACATTCAACTTTAGGCATCTCTGCATGGAAGAGGGAAACTGAGCTCCTCTCACTCTAGGGTTTGGCATTTGTCTAGGAAAAGGCAGAGAAGCCGACAATTGCTCTGCTCAGCGATGGTAGCGTAGTGTACCCTTCCCCTCCTCCACAATATTTCCTGCTGCCTGAGCCACTAGAGTAGCTTCATGCCTGTAGCAAGAGCCTTGCTCTCCATACAAGACTTTCAGCCTTTGCTCCCCCAAACTATCCTGCTGGAAAGAAGGCAACAGTTGCTCTGCTCAGAAATGGTAGCATAGTGTGCTCTTCCCCGCCACAATATTTCCTGCTGCCTGAGCCACTAGAGTAGCTTCATACGTGTAGCAAAATCCTTGCTCCCCTGACAAGACTGTTGCTCCCCCAAACTAATTATCATAGAGTTGCCCCAGTTCTGTTATGACAGTGACTGTGTGCCTCAAAAATTAAGGTGGAAAAGCTGAAAGTGTCTCACCCAAATCCATGCCTGATTCTGTTCTCTCTCTTGTCTAGAAATGGAAGCTAAAGGAAATCCCAGCAGCAGCCCTGCCTGAGCAATGAGCTCAGCCACAAAGGGAAAGTGGCAGCACTGGAAGGGATGGCCGAGGAGCACAATCAATTAATACCAGGTGTGGATTAGGAGCTACTGACCCATGCCCTAGCCCCATCTATACCTCCCAGCTCATCATTCGACTGTTAGGTGCCTGTTTGCTTCCTTGATTAACCCCATTAAACTTGTCTTTTATATGGAAAAGTGTCAGGAGCAGCTTCCATTTTTCTTGATCCTGGATGTGAGGTTGCAACTTGAGGGAACCATATCCTTGTCTCTTCTGTTTGGACTAAGCGGTGCTGTTGACTGCACAGCACTTCGGGGTGAAAATGAGGTGGAAAGGAAGCAATGTGCTTGGCCCTGGTTAAACCATGGAGAGGGTAGGGTTCAGCTCTAGGCAGAAAGAGGCACCGAGTGGAGCAGTCTCCAGGGGAGGTACAAACTGGCTGCTTTGGGGGACCCTTTCCTTCTGAAATACATCTGGGACAAGAATGGGTAGAGAGAGTTCTCCAAAAAGGTTTGGGAATGTTGCTGTTATTATTTATATAGCACCAGGCAATGTGCCTGGCCCTGTACAATCATTAATTACACATAGGTCTCTGCCCCAGGAGGCTTACAATCTAGAATGGACAAGGGAGGGGAACATAGAGAGAGATATTAAGCTGGAGTCACAGGTGCATGAACCAATGAGAAATTAACAAAATTTAAAAAGCCTTAATCCGAGCTCCTGCACAGCAGAGGGCATGCAGTTTTACCTAGTGATCCCTGCCCCAGAACCACAGATTTAATTCCATAATTAACAGCTACAGTCTATTTTAAAAAGCCACTTGTTTTTCCAGATTCATGGACCTTTATACACAGGCATCCACAACAATCCTTCCGTCAGGGCGTTAATTAAATTCACAAGGCTTGAGTTAGGAAGTCAGGAGATAGTGTTAAAAGAGGGAGGAAAATTGAGTCAACCACCCAGTTTCCTCTTCTTCCATGTTGCTCTTAAAGTGTGGTTCTGCTTTGTACCTTATCACTTTCTGCCTCAGTCCATCTGGTCTTGGGTGCGTTCACTCAAATCTGACAACACTAACAGCAGAAGTAGCTGCTACTGCTTTCTGCTCTGCTCAGCAGAGAGGCAACACCCCAGTTCCGAGTACAAAGGCCCAGTGCTTGCTCTTGGGGAAACAGTCTTGGGTGATGGGAGTCACATAACCAAGGATGAAATGTGGCGGGCAGTGTCTGTTCTTTGTGCTGAAGAACCCAAACCAGCCTGACTCTTGGGTCCTGGGAGTAGCAGTGAGAAAGTAACCATCTTTTCAACAGAGTCCATTTGAGCTTATTAACTCAGAGTGCCATTTTCACAGTCATGTTTTAGAGCAGAACTCACTGAGCTTAGCTTGACCCAATACTAGAATAGTTCAGCTCAGCTAAGAGAAACCTCTGCTTCATGTGCAGGGAAAGCCTGCTGCTAGAGGCAAGTTCTGGGCCTGGCCTGAAGTGAAAGCTGCAGGCACAGATCCCCGAGGGGGAATGTAGCATTCACTTCCTGTTCCAGATTGGTATGTGAAATGATTGACCTGGAGTCAGAGCAGAGGTAGGCTCTACATACAGAGATTGCTGTGCATCCTTCCTACAGAACTCACTCAGGCTGCAATCCAGCCCCCAGCGAAGTCAATGGGAGTTTAGCAGCCATGGACTTTCATAGGCACTAGCTTGTGCCCTTAGTCTTTATCATACACAATAGAAGAGGCTCACTGACAGCATCAGGTCTTAGCATTTCATCAGGGTCCATGCAGATGGAGTAGCTCCCTGACAGTAAGTAGCTGCCTTCCCTCCCTTCTCCAGGGGAGCAAGCTACACAAAAGCCTTGGAGAGGATGCAGGTTGGAACCATTCTGCACCAGATCTTGCTGGCTCCATGCAGAAAAGGGGGTGCCCTGAAGCCTTCACGAGGACAGGACAATGGTCCCTTTTGGCTGCTATTGTACAATACAACCAGGTGGCTTGAGACAATGGCCACTTTCAGACATCCTCCCCCACCCCCCGCACCTATTCTGACTGGGGGGATGCACGGCCAGAATATGCACGGGGATCAGCTGGTCTGAAAGTCCTCCCATGCGGCTTTGCCGGCAGAGACACGCAGGGATGCAGAGCTCAATTTCCTGCTCTGCACCCCTGCGTGTGTCTGCTGGCAAAGCCGCGTGCGGGAAGGGAGGGGGAAGATGTCTGAAAGTGGCTTCTGTTTTTGACAAGCATGTGAGTGCACCTAATGCTTAGGCACCAATGCAGGCCCTGCAACATGTATTTTTCATAAGTGTTCTTTAAATATTTGCATAGGTGGCAACCCTACTCTAGCGGCTGCCCTAAAAAGCTTCCACTCCGAGTTGGAATGTGAGATGCCTATTGGGTAGCCTGTACCCTAATTGGGTTCTTTCTGTCCTGCAGCCCTTAAAAACCAAACAAATAATTACATAGCGGTATCATCTACACAAAATATAGATTTCCAGAATGACATTTATTTATTTATATTTATTGGCCGCCCCCTCATGCCTACGGCATCCCGGGGTGGCTCACAACAATAAAAACAATAATAAAATAGGTAACAGCAACAGCTCCACGCTCTGCATTATTTAACTCGCAGTTTGTGTTGATAAGTTTGAAGAGGGTTTGGCTGCCCCTTGCAGCATACACCAGCCGCACAATGAGAGATTTGGGGGGTAATCTGGGCCACCGGAAAATTGCAGGGAGTGGGCTCTAGCTTACAGCGGGCCAAGAACTAGACTAGAGAGGAGAGGGTGGAAAGGGCAGTGATTTCCATACTAGCTGCTGGAGGGAAAAACTTCCTTTTAGAGTAGTTTATTCCAAGTTTGTCCAGCAGAGGGGATCAGAGAGTGTATCACCCTCTACAGCAGCTGGCCCAATCCACTGTTGGGGCCAGAAGGAGGCTGGGCAGGGCAGGCCTTTGAATTTGCAGGACACCCTGGTGACCTGCCCTCCATGGGTCACTAAAGGTGATCATGTTTGGGACCCTGCTGCCCTGATGAAAATGGGCTACTGAAGGGCCCCCAGAATGATCAGGGCCCAGGGCAGTCTCCTCAGGTCACCCTGTGGTAAGGCCAGCACTGATGCTGGTTCTGGGGGATCCTTTGCTTGATCCACTCTAGTAGTTGCTGCGTAAAAGGTACAAGCTTCAGTAAGCAAATCCATGGAGGAAAGGTAGAGTCTATTCCCAAAACAGCTCATTAAAACCAGCCGAGGGCCGTGTTGGGCAGGGCACTGTCCCCTCCTCCTCAGCTGAGTCCCCTTTTCAGTCTTTCGTGAGAGAGCAAGAGGAATTGAAGCCCTGCTGGTCCTGTCTCATTCCCTCCTGCCATGTAAGCAATGAAGGGTGGTGCAGGCAGCCCCTGCATATTGTACAGGGGGCACTGCTTGTATTCGCACGGCCACTCCGCCCAGGCATAGCGCAGGCCGCGCATAGTGGCCAGGCAGGTCATATTGAAAAGCGTCACCATATGGGAGGAGCCGATCACCATGGAAACTGGACTCCACGTGCACTTCACCGCTTGGCTGGGGCGCTCGGCTTGGAGGGAGCAGCACACCTGGAAGAGACCCGGAGAAATCACACATGATCCTTCTGTGCAGCATTGGGCTGGAGCGCTGCAATTTGTGGGTACTAGGGAACTGTTCCACATGGCACCCGGGGGGGGGGGGGGAGAAGGGTACAGCCCTAGCTGTGCTAGCAAGGGTCCTGGTAGCACCCAGAACAGCTCCTCTCCCAGACAGCAACAAAATCCAGCTTGCCTCCAAAATTGCTCTTCCTTGGGCTGCTAAGAGTACTTTCCCACCTGCTCAAACCGGTCCTTAGAAGCTCAGGAGAGGGGATGCGCGTGCAAATCAGGCGTGAACGCCCCGAGGCAGGTGGTTGAAGCTCTTGCTGTGTTTACACAGGTGATTGACAGAGCTGGATTTCGCAGCTTGGTCAATCGTCTTTGTAAACACACAGAAAAGCTTCGATCACCTGCCTCGGGGCATTCACACCTGATCAGGGATGTGTCCGATTCTCCCAGGCTTCTAAAGACCCATTCACACAGGTGTGAAAGCAGCCTGTCTTGGAAGGACCAGGCCCCAGGGTCACTGCAGGGCTAGACGCCCCCCTCCCTTCCCCTAAGTTAGCTGTCATGGAGGGACTAGCCACAAGAGCTGCCTCAACTCGGAGGGGAAGTGAGAGACAGGAACAGTCCTAGCTCTTTTAAAATGTCCTGATCCTCCTGGCTCCACCCCTCATAGGAGCAGTCAAGGCCGGAATGCTGGCAGTCTGCTGCTGGCTACAATCCAGGTAGGAGGTCACCTTGGGAGCTAGCCACAGTCCCGCTAAAGGGGTACAAGGCTGGGAACCCCCCCTCCCCAGGAGCTCACCTCCTGATACAAGACTGGGAAATGGGGAAGCGGCTTGCCTCAAGACAGCTGGGCTGAGAGTTTAACCTTGTTTTATTGCCTTGGGGGAGTGTGCCCCTGTCTGCTAGTCTGAATACGACTGTGGTATGTGAGATTTGGGGGGCCCCAGATCCTGAAAACTCACCACAAGCAACTGACCCATCTACAAATAGGAAAGGGAGGTAGTTGCCAGACCTTCTTTGCTTCAAACGATGAAACCGAGGGTGGGGTGGGGTGGGAGGCCTCAACTCCTGGTAGCAGGATGGCAACTGGCTACTACCATCCGCATTTGTCAGTTAACAACCTTAGATCCCGGTAGCACATGCAGGCCTCAAAGAGGGCCCTAGTGTGCCAGCTCCTGGCCTCTGTAGGAGTAGTGTAGCCAGAGACCCAATCCAGCCTGGCAATTCATACCCACTAAAGCTATTACTGCTGCTTACCTCCTTTCAATCTTTTCACTATCACTCTCCTTTCAGGCTGGACCCATTATCAGTCCCAATGGCTCCCTCTCAGCTATTCCCTTTATTGGGATACTAGAGGCATCCAGCTTCCCAAGGAAACATCAGACTTGGGCAGTTGTTATAGACATTTAATGAGACAAGTAGGATTCTGCAGTTTTAGGTACCTATTTAGTAGGGCTACGAATTTGTCACGGTGGTGACAAAAGTCAGGTTTTTCGTGACTTTTGCCCCCCTCCGTGACTTTTGAGATCTTCCCATGACTTCCATGATTTCCCCCAAATCAAAGAGCAGAGCCGGCAAGAAGTTGTGAGAAGAGAACGCTCAATGGCGCTATGAAAATCTACGTCTCCCTGGAGCTCCAAACACTTCCCTGGCTGTGGAGACGTGGCGACACGGCAAGAAGCCGGCGAGAACACTGGGT
Source organism: Sphenodon punctatus (assembly GCA_003113815.1). NCBI lineage: Eukaryota > Metazoa > Chordata > Lepidosauria > Sphenodontia > Sphenodontidae > Sphenodon > Sphenodon punctatus. Next base: position 1,827,544 of record QEPC01011926.1, on the reverse strand, counting down.
GCCACCAGGTAAAGCCACAGCCTCTCCCTGAAGCTCCAAATGCCTCCTCAGTGTTGTTTCTTGTGAAGGGCGGAGCTTTGGGGGTCTGGTCAAGTGGCAGAGAACGTTACCGTTGTCAGAGCTTCAAGAGGCGCCCAGGAGGAGACGGCAGCATTTCCTCGGTCTTTATCCCCTGCTTGGGCTTACAATCTAAGGGGGGGGGGGGAGGCTTTATCCCCTTCTCGAGTTTACAATCTAAGGCTTTCAAAGGGTTTTACAATCTCTGGGTTTGCAATCTAAGGGGTGGGGTGTGTTTTCCTCCTCCTATTCTGTGCTGGGGGGGGGGGGGGGGAAACAATCTGTGCTAGGGGAATTTCAATCTAATGGGTGTGGGGGTTACAATATTTATACAATACTGAATAAAAGTGTTTTGTTTTTTTAAATTACCCGAGTTTTCTGTGACTTTTTCTCATTCCTGCCATGACCAATTCATGACTTTTAAAGAAAATTTCCATGACAAATTCGTAGCCCTACTATTTAGCCATGCTCTTTTATCCTTGAAGTTTGGATATATCAATTCCAATGATCCCCCACTAACCTTTTCAAACCAGGGCAGCATGGACCGTCAATGCTAAAACATGGTTATTACAAGGCATGGGAGAGCTCCTCCCAGAGCAGATGGTGGAGCTATTTTGACCCCAGATCTCTCTGAAATTCTGGGTAGAGTTTGCCCCAGCTCTGCCCTAGGATGAGATGCAGAACGGGAGACTTGGTTCAGAATGGAAGCCTAGGCTGACCAAGCCAGTGCCCTCCCATCATGTGAGCCCACTATTAGGTGAAAAAAAACTTGCAAGGATAACTGGCCAATGTACTGAGAAAGCTGCCTACCTAACTGAGGCTGGATCTATTCCAGAGGCAGGAGGACAGGTCAGATTGTCATCCCTGGGGGAATGGGCACAATGCTGAGAGCACCAAGGCCAGAGCAGTGAATAGCACAGATGTCTGGGTTGTCGAGAGAGAGAGAAAGAAAGGTAACACACACACGCCTGTTGTCTTCTCACCTCAAATATGTGATTATCCATGTGGAGGAACTGGAGTTCCTGCCCGTAAAGAACATAGATAAACCCTGCAACTACATCCACTAGAACTGTCTCAGGGTATGGACCTTGGAAGACCAGGTCTTTCTCTCCATAAGCCACTGCACGGGCACCCAGGTGCAGTCTGTAGGCCACGCTCTGTTTATCCCGCGGGTGAATGCTGCACAGAGGGAAACAGCAAAAAATGGAGAAGAGAAATTAGTCCCCAACAGTGTAACCACAGACAGCAAATACCAGCGATTCTAGCCATAACAACAAACTCAAGCCCGGTCAACAGAGACCACGGGCTGGGGTAGCTCCAGCCTGCCCGCCGCCCATCAGGAAATGGAGAGCAGCACAACTGGCCCTGCCTAGAGAACTTCCTCCACCTGTAAGAAAGCACTTTCCACTAGGTCGCAGAAGTGGGGAAGCAGGAAGCCGAGTCCATAAGGGGGAGGGGGACAGGGAGCAGAGACTGCTCATAGAGGGTAGGAGGGAGATGCAGAACCAAGTAGTCAGCTGTTGAACAGAGAGTGCAAGAGACAGCAGCTGCTAGCCCTCGGGGGACAGTGCTAGCAGCATCACTGGGGCTGGAAGCCGTCTGCAGAGCCACAAGCAAAAGGGGATGGTAAGTGGTACGGAGTTAGGGTGAAGCAGTGTCCAGAGGGGGTGCCGGAGGGAGCAGCGTTCGTTCTGGTCTAATTTTACCAGCAACCTGGGACTGGCGAGTGTAGGAGCCTGCTGCAGGCAGAATGCCACGGGAGTGTAAGAGATTAGAGATTCAGTGACAACCCCCACTTGCTACACTGTGCAGGGCTGAATCGGAGGAGCCAGAAAGCATCAAGCGGGAGGTGGCTGATTCCAAAGGTGCAGATAAGAGAGCTCCAGGGCAGATCCCCTCCAAAATGCCCATGTCCCCTCATCTTCCCACCGAGAGAAGGAAAGTGGGCCCATGCCTCCATCCTCACCAAGAAGATGAGCTCCAGTAACCCATTCTGGGATGGACAAATGATGAGGCAAGAGATGATGGGGGGCGAGGATGGTCCCAGGAGCTACCAACACCTGCTTGTAGAGTGTGAGGAAAGCGGAAAGCCACCCATGGCGTGGTAGAACAACACTGGGATAGATTGTTGAGAAAGCTGGAAATCATCTCTCCCGCACGGAGGAGCCGAGCTCCACGTAGCGATGCTGCCCCACACGCTGTGGAATACAGTTGCCCCAAGTGCACAGCAACACCACTGGGTTATACACATAAAAGATCCCCAACACGCAGAGCTTTTGCAAAGGGAGACCCTGACGGGAAATAGCAGAATCTCTGGATTTTACTAATGAAGCCATTTCCCCCTTGATATGGCCGCTTTTAGATGAGCAGGGCATGCTCACGCAATGTGCTCACGTGACTTTTAAAAGTACCGTGGGCGGCAATTAGACAAGATTTCTCGCGCGTTATCACCACTCACGCATTCTTTTAAAACCATGGATTAAATACCTCTACTATCGAGGTATTTAATCCACAGTATTAAAAGAATGCAAGAGCGGCACTAACACACGAGGAGTCTTGTCTAATCGCCGCCTGCGGAACTTTTAATAGTCACGTGAGTGCATCGCGCAAGCATGTCCTGCTCATCTAAAAGCAGCCAGAGTCCAGCAACACAAAGAGGGAATCTTGAGAGCTCTGTTTAGGGGAAGGCTCCTTCTTTACGAAAGGGAGACCTTTACTGTTTTCCTACTTCCTCTCCTCTTCCCTGGTCCCGGTCCTTCCTTGCCTCTTCTCAGCAATCCACTTCCACCCTGCCCACCCCTTGGTGTGCCCCATAACCCTCCAATGACACTCAGTTGCATCAGGCAGCTGGGGAGGGTTCAAGTGGGGTGAGATCTTTATTTACCTTACCTGCCATAAGGAGAATGCTCATCACAGAGATCAACGGCCACTGCCATGAAGGTGTTGGGCATTTTCTTATTAGGAACATAGCCATAATCAGCTGTCTGGTGCCACCGAATGCGAGGGTAGCTGTCATCGATCTTCGTCCTGCGGCTTGTGGATAACTGCAAGAGAGAGAGAGCTGGTACAGGAACCACCACCGCCCGCCCAACCCAATGCCCCCCCCTCTGGATCCTACCCCCCTGGGCATCCCCAATAATTACCACCCCTGATGCCAGGAAATGCTGCCCTAGTTCCCCAGGCAGAGAGCTCAGCTTCTGTTCCACCTCCTGGCCCCTGTACTGTGCGAGGGAGGCAGTGGGGCCATAGGTACATGAGCAGATGGGCAACGTGGCCTGCAGTTTTCCAAGTTGGAGGAGACTTGACTACTGCTGTGGGTCTGGTAACAGGTGTGAAGTTGGGCACAAACCCTTCTGTGTTCTGTCCAAGGTGCTGCTTCTAGAGTCAGCCGACCTGCCTGTATTCACTGCCCACGCTTCCATTCTCCAGTTACCTGGACAAAGCCAAAGGGGAACTGCTGCTGTGTTTGCCCATCGGACCCCATGTGGAAGGAGCTCCGCCAGTCGTCAATGAGAGCGGGGAACGTGCAGTTGTACAGATCTGTGTTCAGGATGGTGTTCTCCTCACCTGCAAGAAGCCCAAGGCAGAGGTGAGAATCCCACCCCCAGCATCAAGGGGAGAGCAATCTGAGCTGACACAGACACCCTTACCCTGATACCAAATAACACCCCAGAGAGTCATGTTGAGGAGAGGATGGATCATCGCGTTCCAGAGCACCGAGGGGGTCATAGGGCCAGAACAGAGCTCACAGGCAGGAAACCTGAAACACAAGACAAGCCCTGATTGGAAGAGAGGTAGCTTGTACCATAAAAGGTGAATGACCATCTTCTGGTGACTCAATGCCTTGGGTCCCCTGACAGTCCGATGAGCAAGTGCAGGTACATTGCAAATCATTCTCATCCCAGGCAGGTCAGAGTTAGAGACACTGAACGTAGAGGGTTTTCAAAGACAGACGGACTCCCTATTAACAGCCATAGAAGAAAAGAGGCATTTGCCAAGTGGCAACTAACTCGATACAGCTAGGGTCACACTAGTCTGTGCCTTCCAAAGCCAACTCCACAGATGGGGTTAACCCTGCCTGTTTCAGTTGCTCAGAACCAGGGCCCTGTGTATTCTGTAAAATTATTTCCCAATTCTGTAAGCAGAATAAATTATGCAAACTGATACAAATGGATGCCCAGCTCTCTTTTATATCTGCCCATCCCTTTTTCATTCCTTACCCTTTCAACGGGTTTAACAAATGACGATGGCACCCTAGAGTCTAGGTTTGATCCGTGCAGCCCTCACCCACATGTTTAATGTGTAGAGCCTAATAAACAGGCAGCCCCGTACATGGATTTTTTGTGTGTCCAAGCAGTCTTCACTCACAGGTTTATACGACAAGCCTAATACATGAGCAGACATTCTTCCCTGCTGCGCTCTGCCCACCAACCCCCACCCCCACTCAGTAACCCACCCCGGCATGACTCACGGCTGCAGCAAACCATGGGAAGAAGCAGCCACCCCAGCTGTTTCTTCCAGGCTATTACGACTCTGGGAAGCAGTCCAGCTCTTGCTATCCCTGCCCACCCGCCCACGGAGCTGCATACCTAGGTTTATAGCTGCCAGCACTTGGCGCTGGCTGGAAATAACCTTGCTATGCACATAATGCGGAGTTTACGGAGTCAATCGCACACTTTATTGAGTGCCTATAGTGAAAATGGAAAGCGAAAGCAATCAGCCTTTGCATGTTGTCACCACCCAGTTTCTCGCATCCATAGCTCACAGCGACGTATTGGCTGGTAGCAGCACACAGTTCTATTGGGGTCTCACAAATCCCTCTGGGGGGGGCATCTGGGCATGCGTGAGCAGTAGCCGCTTCAGCGAGACGCTCCAGACGGCCCAACATGATTTCGCATAAAATAAAAGGTAAAAACGTGGTGTTGATCCCCTCAATGGGGAAAAATATAAAGAAGAACCCCCCCCCCACGCCCCAAGGACCCGCAAATAAAGGGCTGAGAGGAATGGAAAGCAGAGAAAAACTGCGGAGAAGTGAAAGAGGTGGGGGAGGGGACCCGGAGCTACCTTGGGCAGACAGTATGGCGGAGGCACGTGGATTAGAACACGGAGAGCAAAGAGACCTTACAGCACAGCTTGCAAGCCTGATGGACACAATTAATTCAAACCACACTGATTCTAGAAAGCAATGGGGTCTCTTAAATGAAAATATACAGAAAGTCACCTCAGTAGTGGATTGTCTTAATAAAAAATTTGATGGCATGGCGGAGAGAGTCACCAGCCTGGAACAGAGACTTGAAAGGCGAGAGA
>QEPC01011926.1:1791036-1817883 GCA_003113815.1 Sphenodon punctatus | reverse complement strand
GGTAGGAATTTAGGATGTAAAGCAATATCTATTCTGTCTTGGAAAATAAATCTGCAAATATGGTTCTGAGATTATTATGGCTGCTATTTCACTAACTCTTCTTAATGAAGTTATCGCTAACAGAAATACTGTATTTAAACCCGCACAACTGAACTGAACTGGTTATATGTTTCTTTTCATGGCATAATGCGCTTAATAAGCTAGCTGCATTTTGGGTGTCTGCGGGACACTGGATGCGGATGAGCTGTCTGAAGCTGAACCCCAACAAGATTGAGGTGATGCTGGTGGGTAAGGCGGTGGGGTTGGCATCCCCCATCATTGATGGGGTGCGCCCTCCATTGGTCCCTCAGATCCATAGTCTGGGGGTGCTCCTCGACTCTCAACTCCACCTGGATGCCCAGGTGGGGGCTGTAGCAAGGAATACGTTTCATCAATTATATCAGATACGACAACTTCGGTCATATCTCTCAGACTCCGACCTGGCCACCATCATCCATGCTTTCATCACCTCAAGACTGGACTGTTGTAACGTGCTCTACATGGGGCTACCCATGACGATGGTCCAGAGGCTACAGCTGGTGCAGAATGCGGCAGCTCGCCTCCTTATGGGGACAGGTTGCTGTGAGCACATTACGCCTGTGCTCTGTTCTCTGCACTGGCTGCCTGTAGTCTTCTGGGCCTGAATCAGGGTGTTGGTGCTTACCTATAAAGTCCTACATGGCTTGGGCCTGACTTATTTGTGGGACCTCACTCCCAGGGCTCTGGATCGGCCCTTACAGTCCACCGGGGGCGCCTTGCTCGAAGCCCCTCAGGTGTTGCATGGGGCAACTATGGAGAGGGCGTTCTCAGTGGCTGCACCAAGGCTGTGGAACTCCCTCCCAGAGGAGGCCCGTGTGGTCCCGGACCTCTCCTCCTTCCGACGTTTGTCTAAGACCTGGCTGTTCTGTCAGGCTTTCAGAAAGGGAGATGGGTAGGGTGGGGGGGTGAGGGTTATGGAGGAGGGTTTTTCATTTCTTTGGTTTTATTTTGTGGCACCTCATTATATGTTTTATATTGTTGTTTTACATTTTTTATTGTCTTTTATGGTTATGTTAGTCGACCCAAGCTGCTATTGGCAGGAGAGGGCGGGATAAAAATGTAATTAAATAAATAATTTGATAACAATAAACAGAAGCCTATCATGCAAAATAAACAGAAGCCTATCATGTAAAAACACATAGCACCTCCCACACGCATTAACGTACCGTTCTCCGCCTCCACTGCCTCCTCTACAAAGGTGGCATCTGGGTCCTCCATACCTGTGACCAGAACCTCAAACAACGGCTGGCTCTTGAGTGCAAGGGGATACACCGCGAGAATCATGGTGTCTGTGTCTGCCTTGACCTACGCTAGCTCTGTGGTGGGGACAGGCATGGAGGATCTCTGCCAACAGTCGCAGCTTCTGTGGTGGGACCAGGAGCGGTTGCAGCAGGAGCAGACAGTGCGGGAGCCATATCCACCCACTTCTGGCCCCTGGTGAAGGCACAGCCATACAGGCAGGATGCAACAATGGTTTCATCTCCATACAGGAACCGGTCAAGGAGCAGTTTGCCCCCCATGGCTGGAGGCAAAGTTGTACCGATCTCCTTGTACTCAGGCCTCAAGTCCTTGGCCCGCTGCTGACGCTGGTTCTTGTCCCGGGTGTAGTCCTGGTGAGTCATTTGGACCAACGTCTCCTGGGACACAGCCTCGTTCCTGTCACACTTCACCAGGGCATATTGGACCTTTTGCTCCCCCCATAGAGCAATTAAGGAGTTTTCTTCCTCAGTCCAGGGAATGCAGCACTGGTGGATGGATCGGTAGGCCGAGAGCAACTGAGATTGGGCAGTGGTGGTAGCAGTGGTGGTTGTTGCCTGGCTGTCAATCCGAGCCATGGCCCTGGTGATGGGAATCCTCTGCAAGTCATTCCAGAGAATGCAATGATTCAGAGCAAATGTCAGGCATGTACTGCCAACCAGGAAGAGCTGGGAGAATGTGCGTTTGAAAATGGCGCTGTGGGCTATTAAGGCAGACGTTACATGTGTGCCAACTAGAGCGAAGAGAGGGCCTGGAAATGGTAACGCCTCATAATGCTCTAGGCTTTTTTGACCACAACTCTATGGTACTGCAGACCTGTACACCTGGAGGCTGCACGCAACTTTATTGACGGGATGTGGACACATGGGCACACATTGGCCTGCATTTGCCCACAAGGCAGACTCCGGGACCCCACTGCGAGTGGGGGCTGCATGTCTGGTAGGTGGTGGTCATGTGGCCGGTGGGGGAGAACACCTAACAAACAGGTAGACGGACACACCCACCTGGCATGGGCTACTGTCTCATTTGTCAACATCCAGCGATAGTAATCATTACAAACCCAAAAGGGTTATATATATATATATATTTTTAAAACCACCATTGTGAGAGGAGCAAAAAGGATTAAACCTAAAAAAGTTGATGCAAAACTTAAAATAGTTGCCCCCTCCCCCCCTCAATTTTTGTTTTAAATGATAAATTCTAACATTTCCCACCTCAATTGTTCACTACAGAGTGGGACGAGGAGTGTGCTAGACAGACACTAACTGTCTGCATCTGGGTGTGTATGTTCTGGGAGGGAGGGGTGTACTGGGCTCTCCCCTCCCCTGTCCATTCAGTCCTATGTCACTTCCCCTGGCTGTAGAGTTGCTGCCTTTTTGATGCGGGGGGGGGAGTTTGGGACAGCCTCCCCCTTCCTCCAGTGAGAGCGCTCCCATTAGAGTGGGAGAAGGAGCCTGGGAGGGGCTGCCCCATCCTCCCTTCAGTTCAATTGCTCCTACTTAAAGGCAGGAAGAAGCAGGCAATGCTTCTCTGAACTTAAGCCTAGTGGGCCTCATTCATTATCTTTAATTAGAAGTGACTGAACTGAATGGAGGGCGAGGTGGATTTCTGCTGATAAGCTGCAAACTTCTGCAGGATCACGGGGATTTCACAGCACACCCCCTCCTTCCAGACCAACGTTTTTAGGCTTTAACTTAGATCACAATAGTTTAGCCAGTTTGAGTAGCCCATGTGTCCACATCCCGTCAATTAAGTTGCGTGCAGCCTCCTGCTGTACAGGTCTGCCAGCATCATAGAGTTGTGGTCAAAAAAGCCTAGAGCGTTATGAGGAGTTACCATTTCCAGGCCCTCTCTCAGCTCTACACATGTAACATCTGCCTTAAAAGCCCACAGCGCCATTTTCAAACGTACATTCTCCCAGCTCTTCCTGCTTTAATTATTCATGGGCAGGAGTAAGCAGCAACTGAGATGATGGGACCCAAGGCAGAGATAGAGTCAGCATTCAACTCATGGGGGCCCCAGGCAAAGACTGAATGTGAAGAGGTTAAAGTGCTCTCCTCCTCCTACCCACACATCAGATGCTTTGAACTCGGTCCTTGCATGAAAGTCCTTTCCCAAACAAGAGAGAAACAAACCCCTTTAAAATCAGGAGTGCACTTGTTAGCAACTGAACTATGACAAACTCATCCCAATCGCTAACAGAGCCATCCTCCGGCAGGATAACACGCACCCCATTCATTGCAATGAGACTTGAACCCGCACTAACTGCTAGCATGTGCACTAGCCCGCTGGAGGATTAAACCTTTAGAATTGTCCTTCTGTGCGTTTGAAGCAACCAAATTCTCAGGCGTTTTAGATCTGTAGATATGACCTGTTGATCTCTAATCTAGGCCCTGGACCTTAGTCTAGTGGGGCCACTAGACTCTCACGAACAGAAGCTCCGGTAGAGAGAAACCTCTGGTGCCAAGTTGAGGCCACTCGGAGGAGGATGTGGTTGCCTTGGGCACACAGAGGTGGGGCAGGGGGAAGTTCAGCCTCTGTTGGAATTAATGCGGGGGATGGCTTGATTCACCTGTTCTCAACTTTCTTACCTTCCAGCCTTATGCGAGAGCCCACACTTCCGCAGGGCTCTTCTCGAGGACCAGGCTTCAATGGGGGTCCCTCCCCAGGAAGATGCCACTAACCCTATGGGATACTTGAGCGTCTCGTACAAGTAGCGGCCAAACAGCCAGCACACGGCAGAAAAGAAGCTGAAGTTGCCGTGACCCAAGTTTTCTGTTCAGGAGAAAATTAGAAAAAAAGCACAGGATAGATGAACTGTCAGAATGAGCCTGAAACTGGCAGAGACCAAGCCTGACCGCTGCTTCTACCCCAGGGCCAAGCAGCTAAAAGGGCCCACAAATGGGCAACAAGCCAGCCCGGGGTCTAGACACCCAATCTGTCTAGAACAGGGGCGGGGAACCTCAGGCCTGGGAGCCAAATGCGGCCCTTGGCAAGTTTTTATGTGGCCCCTTTCCAGTGCCTGGATCTGGCCCCTGGATCCAGTCTCTACCCCAAGCACTGAAAACTGAGCTCAGGATAAGGGAGCAGAGAGGAAGGCATGCTCACAAGGGTAGGGAACAGATCCACAGCACAGAGCCATGATCTGGGTCCTCCTTTTCTTAAATACACCCATTAAGCACCCCTGCCCCCCAGCCTCTAGGTGGCTCTCAGAGTTTGTGCTAATTTTCAATGTGGCTCCTGGGACAGAAAAGGTTCCCCATCCCTGGTCTAGACCATCACACCATCTGTTCCAAGGAAGCCCCACCTACAGAAATGGAATTGTGGACCAAGAGCAAAATCTTCTGCCATTCACGTCAATGGCAAAACTCCCATTGGCTTTAATGATGGAGGATTGTCCTGAGAGTACTGAGAAGATCTCCTGTCTCTTTGGGAGATAATTCCTGGGCCAGAAGCCACATTGAGATTTAAACAACATGATTCCGTGGGCTGGGGATTTACAAAAGCCACTAAAAGTTAAGTTCCATGAGCCAGCCACATTGCACCCAGGGGCAGAGAGAGGGAGTGCCCAGTGCTCCTCAGGACTGGGGGCAGCCAGAAAAGCCACAGTGGGGAGGGAAGAGAACCAGAGGCTTCCCCATGTCCACTCTGCTGCCATTATTTCTGGCGGCAGCAGCTGAAGCAGCAGTGGGGAAGAGGACTGGGAGCTTCTCCTGGACCTCTCTCTGTTGCTGCTGCTGCTGATTCTCGGGCTGTTCTAGGACCCCAGGAGCACTGGGCAGCGGTGGCAGGTCCATTGCTGGGCCCTCTGGCCCTTCTCCTGCCCAGTGCTTCCAGGGGAGTTACACATAGATATTTTAAGTCCTATTTAGACCACACACACAACCTTTTTGTGCAACCCTCTTGCCTGCAGAGCAAGCCCCATGGTGGGCTCAGTACCTCCCACATTACGGTACAGCATAGCGGCTAAGTAGCCAGTATGCATCTCCCAAGGGGGGGGGGGGCAGGATTTACTGTGACACCTAAAAACACCATTGGTCTGAACAAGTCAAAGAATTTGAAACAGTTCTGTCCTTTCCAGTCTCCAGCGTTGGCATCATTTCTCTAACCCTGCACAACATGGCCTTGTGAAGGTGGGCGCAGGGGTGAGACAGCTCTAGCTGTAAAGGGAGAGGCAGGGACCTCTCTCATGAGTGGTGGAGCCCAGTAAGAAGCAGAGTGCTGGGGAAACCAATTGTCACTGCTGACCCCTGAGTCCAGCCCAGCCCATTCTGCCCCCCAGCAAGTGCCTAGGCTGCCACGTTCTAATGGCGGCCCTGGTTCCCAGCCACCAGAGAGGTTAGCAGAGCCTTTTTAAACTAAAAGTGAATCCCTCATGGGCTGGAACAGTTCTGGAGAGGGCTGATCCAGTAGGAGCCATAGGGAGGGTGGGGTGGGGGGACTGAGTCACAGCTAGCTTAGAGTGGGGCCGAGGACCTGATCCCACCACAGAGACACCTTTCGACAAAGGCCATCAGAAGAAACAACAAAAAAGACCACAAAACGCCATTTTGTCCCCTTTGCATCCCAGCTAGAGAAGAGCTCTTACCTGCTGTTGGCACAGCCCATTGCAAGTCAATCTTTCCGAGATCTTGCAGCTCCACTTCAGACTGAATGAGAGAAGCAGAGAACACTCGGACGTAGGGGTAGGAAGAGGCCTTGGACAGCTCCTGGCTGGCATTGAATACCTAGGGAACAAGCAGAACTCTTGACGGCTGTTCCCTGAGCAGAGACGACAGCCTCTACCTTTGTGGCTGGCTGATTCCCCACCCCAACCCCAAGAGCTGTTCAGCACCTGCAGCAAGGCTGGTTAAGCGGGGCAGTTGCCTACAAAGTTGTGGAAGCACCAGCTGTTTAAAAAACGGACTGGATGAAGCACTGGAAAGAGCATTAAGCAGCAACAGTCAGTCCTGATTGGCTCAGACGTTTACTCGTTTCCTGGGATACAGCAGCAGCCCTGCTCAGGAGGGACCCACGGTGGCAAGGACAGAATATCCTCCTTCCCTTATTGCCTAGAGCAGAGGTGGGGAACCTCTTCCCTTCTAGGGACCACTCTGAAAATTAGTACAAGCTCTAAGGAACGCAGAGAAGCTGTGGGTGCAGGTCATAAGCTGAGGGGCCACTTGCAGCTCAAGAGTTTCACTAGGCTGGACAGCATGATCAGTGCTGCTCTAACCTCTGCAAGTCATTTTAGCTCATGTAATGGCTCCCGCTGACAGACCTGTCAGGAGCAGCAGCTTCCTTCCCTAGGCCCTGCACAAGCCAAGGCCTCCGTCATCTTCAGGACTCACCTGTAAAACGGTCATCTCCATGTTACTCTGTCCACTGCAAAGCCAGACATCTCCAAAGTATACATCCTGCAGCGTCCGATTCGTCTGACCTTTCCCAGAATGCTGCTTGGCTGTTATGTGATAGGGGCCACCAGGGCCCATGGGAGCTAGGACAATCTTCCAGGTCCCAGAGGGTGCTGGAGGGAAAAAAGCAGCCGCAGAGAGAGGTCCGGGCCTGTTAGCGGTGGGTTGGGGTAACACAGGATACAACCTCTTAGCCCTGCCCCCTGAGGGGAGAATTTGAGGGGTTGTCAGATGGGCATGGGGATCCCTCTCTTGCCTACCCTGCAGAGAGGAGACTCCAGGAGGGGCTGCGGCATAGGCCACTGCATTTGTGGGTGCGCCCTGTGCAGCCAGTACTGCTCCAATGACTCCGCCAGAGCCTTGAGGAAATGTCAGAACTGGCATAAGGCCAGCATGGAGGAGCAATGACCCAAGCAACCTGCCCCTCCTGAAGCAGGTGAGAACTGCCACGCCTCACCCAGTCCTCCCCTTATGGGTCACCTATACCGTGTGCACAATCCCTGCAGAGCAGCTATAAACCTCAGAAAACAACTGAACGAGGACTTGTGTCCAAGGGAAGATTTTTTTTTTCAGTTGGACCCTTTCAGTTAATAAATCAGAAGGTTAATCAGAAAAGGTGTTAGGCCAGAGGCCTGGTGGCATGAGCACTGGGAGAGGGGTGCAAGGAGGTGCAGTGGTTCCCATATGGTCCCACTCCTTCCAAACTTCGTGCCGTCATGACGCTTGGGGGGAAAGGGGGGCGTGCTCACATCAGCAAGGGGCAGGGCAAGGCGGCTCTCCCGCGAACATGATTCTGACAGCACCCACGCTTAGAGGGACCAATTCTGTAACGTCCCAAGTGTTCCCCAGATGAGAAGACAGATTAGCAGAACAACCCTCCACAGAGCATAGCACTAGCTTGTGTGGGAGTTCCATCCACTTTAATGGGACTCATGTCCACACTAGTTGCTAATACAGGTGCTATCTCCATGGCGGATCAAGGTTACTTGGTGAAGGCCATGTGGGGTCCTGGCAGAGCTGAGTGGTTGTACCACCTCTCCCAATTCCCATTGCAGGGCCTTGTCCCTAAGCCCATCTTTCCCCAGGGACAGGGTGGATGCTGATCCACTACTCACCCCAGGAGTCTTCCAACAAAAACAGGGAAGTCAAAAATGGATATTTCTAGTGTTAAAATATAAGACCATTGAAGAGCAACCAGAACACCCACATTTCCTGCTTTTCTTTGTCCAGAAGAAAACACTCAAGACAACAAAGGGTCCTAAAATCCATTGCCCATCGTAGGCCCTCTTCAAAAAGAGCATTGGGTAACACCACACGATCTGGTAAAAGTTCTAACTTGGCGTTTTGACACCTAAAAGAGATCAGAACCTCTCTTACCCCCATCATTATCCCCCCCCCCCCCTTGTCTGTGTTTGCAATTAAGATTCCATGTTCACACGCCTACTTAAAAATAGCATCTGAGTGGCAGCTCTGCAAATACAGACTCAACTGTTTGAAGAAAAAACAAAACAGAGGGTGTGAAGGCTGGCATCAGGACTCTACATAAGGAAGCGAGTACAAACCAAATTGATCACCAGCAATGCTTCACTTCTTGGCAGAGATCTGCATAAAGCACAGTCAGAGGAAAGCGGAGCAAGGAACGTAACCATGGACTGCAGCAGTGTCACCAAGAGCAGAGATTCCCAACTTGGGGAGGGTGGGGGGAAGGGAGCAGATACCAGTGCACCCATGCTTCAGCAATGCCTTCAGGGCTCACCCCTGCTTCCCTATCAATACACACCACATAGCCATGCTCTTAACCTGAAAAGAACATGGAAAACCCTTCTTGTGTGTGACAGAAGACAAAAAGAAATGGGGAGGGTATTAAATAGAGCTGAAATTAATAGTGGGTTTTATATTCACAGTTATTATTCACACTCTTGGATAGCCCTCCAAATAGAGTGGACTCTACGTCAAATTTCTCAGGCCATGTACAAAAAAAAATTTCAGCTTATTAGAAATTCTACTGAAGCAGTCCTTAAGGAAATGGACCAGAGATGGAAAAAACTGATACTCAGGTTGGGCGCATTCTTGGCAGCCTGCCTCAAACCCCCAGCAACTCAGCTGTCGGCGCAGCAAGGCTGGGTGTGTTTACTGACACACAGTCCTGCCACACCCACAGCTACTACAGTGGGCTTGTTCAGCCAAAGTCCTCTTCAAGGTAGCCAGAATTTTCTCTACGGGTGCAGCCAGCCAAAACAGGGAGGGGATGCTACCATGCCTTGAGTAGCCTTATCCCTCCCTGGGCACCCAGGCCACATGATGCAGCGCATTGTGTGGCTGGCAGCTGCCAGATGTTCTCCCAAGAGCTGCCTGCTACGGAATGCATCCTCAGCAGAATTCTGACATTGCGGAGCAGCCTTACCCCACATGGGGAGGCCAGCAACCCGTGTGGCCGTGCTCCTTCTGCCCTGCTGCATGGCAAGCTCCATGGTGGGGCTGCAAGTGGCAGGTGCTAGCACCCATCGCACACGGTCACAGTCGAGGACGAGATTTAGTTTGGGCTGCGGGAGGGGGAGAGCTGGGTGCCTGCTCATGTAGGGCTCCAACACAGGCCGGCCTGCCCAGCTTCCCCACAACCATCTGGCTGGTTCCCTGCATTGGCCCCGCAATGGGGCAGTGGCGATTGCCCACCGCAAGGTCACACAAGGTCCCAACCATCGCCATTCATGTGGCCTCACCCGATGTACAGTACGTATTGCATTGCATGGACTTTTTGCTGGGCACAAAGAGGAATGTGAGAATCACGCTAAAACGAAACTAACACCAAGTTGTGGATTCCACTGGAGCTAATACCCACAACTGAAACCATATTCACAAAGCCATTTATTTGGGTATTTGGTTTCAGTTACTATATTCATTTTGCTATTTCATTTATTTTGGTTCTGTTATTTCAGTTACTATACTGCCAAAATAAAGTAACCAAAATCACTGAACTGAAATCTCCAAAACAGGTAAGCAATGAAATTCAAATAAGTAGTGGATATTATCCACTTTGCCGGATAGCAAAAATTTGATGGATTTATTTGTTTGCACAAATATTTGATTTGGCCTTAGTATGAGCTGGACTATTAAATTCTCCACTACACTAATAATATTCTTGAATTGAATATCTGTTCTAACAGCTACAGCATGGCCTTGAAGAACCATGGGTCACTGAGCAACTACCTACATTTTCAGGGCCCACCTGGTAATCTGTCGAGGCTCCGGCACACTAGCTGGGAATCACCGATCTAACGGCAAGTTTAAAAGGCCCTGATTCATCTAGAACTCTCTGCCCCAGACTGAGTTGCTGTGAGATTTCAAAAGCCCCCCTAGCTGCCGGCAAATGCTTGAGAAGGGATGCTTTTCTGTCTACACATAGTAACACTTTTCGGGTGTCGGGGTGTGTGTGTGATTTAACACAGCAAGAGGCTGGAGAGTGGTGCTTAATTTGTTTAAAAAAAAGAAGAGAGGCACTCATGCTCAAACCTGCCCTGGATGTCGTACCCCTAGATCCCAGATGCATGGAGGGGATTCAGGGAAGTTGGTGGAGTTTCCCTGCCAAGCTTTTCTTCGGCTTTTTCTTCCAACCCTGAAACGGCCAATATTGACCCTTTCCTGGTCTGTTATATCTTGGGGTGCACCCTCCTACTGGAGATATTTCCCAGGGCTCAGCCTCCCGCCCCTTGAATTTAGTTGCCTGGGCTGAGCCACCCCACCCCCAAATTAAGCCCTGAGAGCAGGAGTATTTTTATAAAACGAGATGCTACCATGCATGGCCACCCAGGAGCCACTCATCCGACTGCCCAGCTGAAGGTGGTGCGGGAGGATGCACACTCCCGTGAGCCACTCCGTACCCACTCACGGCCACGCCCGGCGCACTGCTGAGAAATCCAGTGTGTGCCACGTGGGGCAAGCCAAAAGAGTGCATGGCAATGGACTCCGACTCATCTCCAGCCCATATGAACTGGGGCGGCCACCCCCACTCAGAGGCACTGCGGGTGGAGGACACGGGCTATGCATCTCACAGGAACTGGCCATGTGTGCTGGGGAGTCCAGATTCCCAGCGCTCATGCCCGGGACATACCAATTTCAAAGGCCGGCCCGGCGCATCTCCTCATCATTCCTAGCAGGGGGAGTGCGAGACAGCTGCTGAGGTAGCCATGGTGGGAGCTGCCCGTTAGAATCGCACTCATCACTCCAGCTGAGTGGCTGCTCCATAGGTCTGCCACTCAGCGACCATGGACACCTCCCCCCACAACCAAGTCTTGCTCAATTAAAAAACCCCTTCATGCAGTGCAGGGTCTGGACAGAGGCGCCAGGCCTGAGCCTTGACATCAAGAGAGGTGTTGGCCCTGAGCCCCGGCAAGACCTAGTACAAATTAAGCTCCGCCTGTGTGGCCCTCTGCTGTGTGTCATGGAGGGATAGCAAAAGAGGCCCGATGACACAGAAGGGAACGGAGTCTCAATAATATTCCCCCGGACGTTAGTTTGAGTCCGAGCCAGAGCATTTGTAAAGGCATTTGGTGGGCAGGGATAGGGAATTGGGGGGAGGTTGGAATGGGACAGGGGAAGGTGGTATTGGATGGTTTTGTGGAATGGTTGGGGTGATTTTGATTGTTTTTGTGGATTTTAATGTTTTTATATAGGTTGTCAGCCACCCTGAGTCTTTTAGGAAAGGGCAGGATAAAAATTAATTAATTAAAATAAGCTCCCAAATTATCATACAGCCCAACACATGGGCAGTCAGGACTAGAACTCAGGCCCTTCCACTCTAGGCTACTCCCATTTGAACCACAGGGGCACTGGAGTAGCCCTTTCTCCAGGCAAGATCATTCCCTTACACAAAGCCAGCTTCATAGGTACAGTTAGAGGGAGAAAATATATATAGTTCTATTCCATCATGACCCTCACTTCCTGGGAACCCCAGGCAAGATGACCACTAGGTTTGGGATTGTAGTTGTGAGGTGTAATTTAGGGAAAAGCGGGGATTGTGGGCAGCTGGATGTAACCCCTTCCACGAAAGGAGCTGAGCCATTCCAGAGACAATCAAGCTGGTGTAAACCTAGGATTTATTTTGTTACCTTTAACTCCTGCAGTTTTCTTCGTAACGACGACGTGGGATTTGGAAACAGACACCGTTACATTAGCACCATCATCTCCATAGCCCCATATTACTGCACCAGCTGGTTCCTTCTGCAGGACCATGTGATCCGCATAGTAGGAGGCAAAGCGGAAGGTAGCACCTAGGAGGCACAAAATGTCACAGCAACTTGTCCTGTTAAGAGTTTATGCCACACAGAAATCCCCTAACGGTCCTCATCATCTGTGATGTAGCTTAGCAACCTTCATGAATGCTGCCTGCAGGGATAGCAACCCATTTGTGATAGCGAGCCGAGGACATGCATTACAGAGGAGTGTGCGTGTTCATACACACACACGCAGTGCCCCCTCATGGAAACTTTATTTTTATTCTTGCTTACTTTGTTGTCTCCATTAATCTGAAGTAGACCCTTCAGACCTCAAGTTGCTTTTAGTGGAGTTAAAAGAAATCCATCAGTGCATACGATCTGACGGTACTGTGAAGTGCCACTATATTGGCAAGGGACAGTGAAACCTGCAGCGTTAATACCAATACAGCACCATTTTAGTACAGCATGTCTGAGCCAAAGTTTTTACATTAAACAACACAAGTACAGCATGTCTGAGCCAAAGTATTTCCATTAAACAACACAAATAAGGAGCATTTGTAAACACCATTATCCAGCAATAAATACATACCACCAGGAACCCGTGTACTGCATTTCCCCCATTGGCAGCAACAGGGAAAATGCAATGAACGCGGAGCCCTGCATACCATGCTATTGCCCAAATATCAAACCAGGCAATGGAATACAAAAAGGACACAAACGCCAAACTACACACAGCCATGGAAAGAAGTATGTTGGACTTCTTAGAATTAGAAGTATTAGAAATAGAAAACGAACCAAGTGGATTAGATCTCAACCCAAAAGCCACAATAGCATCTCAAGCCTCAAGGAATTGATGTGGCAATGAGCAGGGGCATCTAGCAAGAAGGATGTATTGACATGAACCAAAGAAATTATTGATAGGGCCCCAAGAAACAAAAAGAGAACAGGAAGAAAGGAGCATCCAGAAGGATGGGTGAAATCAAGACGTTTTCAAGGACTCAAGACAGAAAGTTGTAAGAACATTTTTCGGGAGGCCTTCATCCAGCAGTGGGCTGAAACAGACCGATGATGATGACGATGACGACCCAGCCCAAAACATATACACTGTGATCCATACAGATCACACGCTGTAGGGGTCGGGTGTGGTGGGGATGTTTTTTACACTTTGTTGTGGGTTTTATTGCTGTTTTTAGTTGTAGCATATTGTTTTTAAGATGCTGTGAGCCACCCCAAGCTGCTGTGGCAGGAGGGGGCAGCAAATAAATCTAATAAAATAAAATAAATACATAAATACACCAATCTGGAGTAGCCCCTTTCAAATCTTGTGAACTTCAATGGGGCTACTCCACAGTAAGTGGCATCTGGACCATGGCCATAAGGTGAAATTAAATTCTGGTCCCACCGAAGAGAACTGGAGTTTCAGCCTTGACTTCAATGCAACCAGAGACTGCAACCGTAGTTTCTCGCACAGGGCTCGAAGGTCATCATGATGAACACAATACAAATACCCAGGTAGATAAAGATGGACAAGAAAACATTTTGCACAACAGGTAACTGTTAAAACCCCATGTCAGCTGAAAAAGCTGCTTCCAGAAAGTACCAAGAAAACAGACAAGGTCTTATGGGGCAAGGGAATTGATACACAGATCAGGAGGTGGAGAACGTAACTGCTGGAAATAAATTTTGAAGAACTGAAATCATTTCCTCCCCACTACAAACATCAAGTTTGATGTTAAGGCAGATCACATCATTTTTCCAATGTGTGGCTGGGCCAAAGGATTCAAAGCCTCAGCAATGATTGAATTAAATGGCTGGGACAAAATTGCTACAGTACAGGCATGCTAGACATATGGTATCTTACAAGGGCTCTCTGTATATTCTGCAGTGATAGAACATGTTGCAGAACCCACCCTAGTCACAGAGGACACTGCATCTAGGGACTGGGGTTTCATTTAAAAAAAAATTATGTACCTTGTCCTCATGACGGCGTTGGTGAAGCTCAACCCTGATAAGACGGAGGTGATGGTGGTGGGGAGAGCGAGGGAGGTGTCGGCCCCCTGGTTGGGGGGGTTCGCCCTCCCATAGCTCGGCAGTTTTGGAATCTGGGGGTGATTTTGGATGCAGACCTCCGCCTGGAGCGGCAGGTGTTGGCAGTGGCGAAAGCCGCCTTCCGCCAGTTATATCTGGTGCGGAGGCTGCGTCCATTCGTCTCCGGCCCGGACCTGGCCTCCCTCATCCATACCTTCGTCACCTCGAGGCTGGACTGCTGCAATGCGCTCTACGTGGGGCTGCCCTTGTTCGTGGTTCAGAGGCTGCAGCTAGTGCAGAATGAGGCGGCCTGCCTCCTGTCGGGGATGGGCCGTTGGGAGCATATAACACCTGTGCTCCAGGCAGAGCACTGCTTGCCGATAGCATGCCGAGCCAGGTTCAAGGTATTGATGCTAAAATACAAGGCCCTCATGGTCTGGGCCCCTCATACCTCAGGGACTGCCTCGCCCTCCGTGTGCCAGAGCGGCTCCTTCGGTCCGCCGGGGGTGCCTTCTTGGAGGTCCCCCGTGTTAAGCAGGGGGCCACAATGGAGAGGGCATTCTCAGTGGCCAGGCCGCGCCTCTGGAATTCCCTCCCGGAGGAAGCTCGCCTGGCCCCAAGCCTTTTGACATTTTGTCGAATCTGTAAGACCTGGCTGTTCACCCAGGCCTTCGGGGAGGGGGTGGGGGAGGGGGGTTTACCTTCCCCCACCCTTATTTATTTATTATCCCAGCCTGTTTTACTGTAGTGTTTTTATGGATTGTTTTATTATATTGTTTATAAATTGCTTTATAACTAACTTGTTAGCTGCCCCGAGCTGTTTGCAGGAGGAGCGAGATACAAATTGAATGAATAAATAAATAAATAAATATAAATGATTGTGAAGGCACTGAAAGGGTGTGAACCCAGGGCAATCATCGCTATACTGTCTTACTGAGTCTGCAGGCACCCTGATACTGTAACTCTAAAACCAATAATGATACAGAAAGCCTAAAACAGAGGTGGGGAACCTTTACCTTCCAAGAAGTCACTTTGAAAATTAGTACAAGCTCCAAGGGCCACACAGAAGTTGGGGACAGGGGCAAATCAGAAGGATCATCAATCTGTGCCAGAGGTCCAGTCGTTAACCTTGAGTGCATGCCCTCGATTCTGCTCTCTTCCGCCTGAGCTCAGTCTTTCAATGCTTGAAGGTAGGAACAGAATCCAGGGGCCAAATCCAGGAACTGGAAAGGGGCAAAATAAAAGCTAGCTATGGGCTCTATTTGGCCCCTGGGCCCAAGGATCCCCACACCTGCTCTAAGAGGTGTGGGCTGCTCTATTTATCAGAAAAGGGGTGTTAATACAGATATTTAAATGTGACATTTTAAATGTCAACATTAACTATTTTGCTATTCACTTTGACTGAAGCTTCCAGCTAATGCAGCTCCCTCATCCCCCTACACAACTGCCAAAACATCCAGTTCCCCCAATTTCTGCAGTGTGATTACAGGCTGATGCAAAACCCTAGGCATGGTAAAAACAGGAAATACAGCAATAGTGTAAAATCAAGCAAACTTAATAACAAAAGTAGCTTTCACAGGGGAGGCTGTGCTAATGGGATTAGTCATTTTCTTACTGAATGCAATAGCAATCGCCTATTTTTCATTTAGATTAATCTCCTGCCAAATTTCCAGCCTGCTGCACAAGCAAACTCTATAATCCAGAATGGGTAGGGGCTAAGAGATCAGAAAGAAACCAAGGAGAGGAAAGTATAGGAACTGAAAAGGGGAAGCCCATATAACACACCAAATAGTTTTTTACAAGCATTTTGCCTCAGACAGAATCACACAGTTTGGAGTTGGGGGGCTGGGAGTGAATAGCAGGAAATGGATCACCTGTTGTGCACTTCTCTGAAGCAACCAAAGATGGCCACTGTTGGAGTCAGGAAGCTGGGTTAGATGGACAGTCTGACCTAGTCTGGGGCTTCTTAGGAGTCTCACAATTTTAGGTGCTGACACAGTTCCCAGCTTCAGTGAGGGAAGAAGGTTGCTGCCTAACTCCAGGCTGCTGGGAATATTCTACATTCCTCCTCCCTGTTTTCACAGACTGATAGGGTGTTTTTAGACAAACATCTCCCCACCCCGCATGCATGTTGCAGGGCCACACTGGCACCCTACGCAGCCCTGCAACATGCATACGGGGTGGGGAAGATGCTTGTCTAAAAACACCCATAGAGGTTCCCCTCCCCACCCGCTTGGCTTGCACAAGAGCAAAGCATACCGGGAGATTTTATGGAGCGAGTTACTTTCTTATTTAAATTTCTATCTCACACATCCTGTGGTTATGCCTGCATTTATTTTGTTTATTATTTGATTAAATGCCTGAAATGCTAATGAATTCAGGTAATCCTTTCTCAAGTGACTGCTTCACACACACCCCTGCCTAGGATTTGCTTAGCCTGCAGTTTTGACTCCTAACATGCTCCAGGAAGGGCTTGAAAGTATGTTTGCATACTCTCATCAACAGAAGTTGAGCGAATAGATGATCTCATCGGCACTGCTTCCATCGCTTACATTTAGAACCAACAGGACAACTACTTTGTCTCTAGATGGGAGGTTTTATGACAGACAGAAAAGTAGCTGAACTGATCTTTGCGGAATGTCTCTCAGGAGACAGACAGCGTAGTGCAGATTAGGGCGCTGAGGCGCACCGGGCTAATCTTAAAGCAGGAAGTACGTACCCCACACACATGCCTGCCCATCCCCCCTTCCAGGTGTTGTGTGTGCCCCAGGGAAGGGACAGGAGTGTGCGACAGGCACACTCAGGAGGGGAGGCAGCCCTCCGGAGTGGAGAGAGGTGGGGGAAAGAACAGGGAGTGTGTACATGAGAGGGAGTTGAAGGACGCAGTTACCGGGGGCACTCGGTTCACATGATCCCTTTTATCAGACCCATAAGTGCCCCTAAGTTTCCTAGAGCCCTTCCTCAGCCAAGTGCCCCGGAGAGGCAGGCAAGGCTCTGATGGCAGGCTGCTGTGGTTGGGTGATTATTAGCTTTGCATGCAGGCACTCTCCTGGCTACAGCCTGGTTAATCGCGTTGCTCCCGCCTCTCCCTACCTGCTGCTGTACAAGCCACCCCGAGCAGAAGCAGCAGGCGAGCAGCCATCTCGACTCCCAGCCAGCTGAGGACCAGTCAGGAAGTAAAATCACATGGCCCAGCCGATTAGATTGAAAGACACACGCCTCCTTATGACCTCACACTGGGCTGACTCAGCATGGCTGGGGTGAAGGGCTCTCCTTAACCTGGGNTGAATAAATAAATAAATAAATATAAATGATTGTGAAGGCACTGAAAGGGTGTGAACCCAGGGCAATCATCGCTATACTGTCTTACTGAGTCTGCAGGCACCCTGACACTGTAACTCTAAAACCAATAATGATACAGAAAGCCTAAAACAGAGGTGGGGAACCTTTACCTTCCAAGAAGTCACTTTGAAAATTAGTACAAGCTCCAAGGGCCACACAGAAGTTGGGGACAGGGGCAAATCAGAAGGATCATGAATCTGTGCCAGAATCTGTGCCAGGGGCACACCAGAAGGATCATCAATCTGTGCCAGAGGTCCAGTCGTTAACCTTGAGTGCATGCCCTCGATTCTGCTCTCTTCCGCCTGAGCTCAGTCTTTCAATGCTTGAAGGTAGGAACAGAATCCAGGGGCCAAATCCAGGAACTGGAAAGGGGCAAAATAAAAGCTAGCTATGGGCTCTATTTGGCCCCTGGGCCCAAGGATCCCCACACCTGCTCTAAGAGGTGTGGGCTGCTCTATTTATCAGAAAAGGGGTGTTAATACAGATATTTAAATGTGACATTTTAAATGTCAACATTAACTATTTTGCTATTCACTTTGACTGAAGCTTCCAGCTAATGCAGCTCCCTCATCCCCCTACACAACTGCCAAAACATCCAGTTCCCCCAATTTCTGCAGTGTGATTACAGGCTGATGCAAAACCCTAGGCATGGTAAAAACAGGAAATACAGCAATAGCGTAAAATCAAGCAAACTTAATAACAAAAGTAGCTTTCACAGGGGAGGCTGTGCTAATGGGATTAGTCATTTTCTTACTGAATGCAATAGCAATCGCCTATTTTTCATTTAGATTAATCTCCTGCCAAATTTCCAGCCTGCTGCACAAGCAAACTGTAGAATCCAGAATGGGTAGCGGCTAAGAGATCAGAAAGAAACCAAGGAGAGGAAAGTATAGGAACTGAAAAGGGGAAGCCCATATAACACACCAAATAGTTTTTTACAAGCATTTTGCCTCAGACAGAATCACACAGTTTGGAGTTGGGGGGCTGGGAGTGAATAGCAGGAAATGGATCACCTGTTGTGCACTTCTCTGAAGCAACCAAAGATGGCCACTGTTGGAGTCAGGAAGCTGGGTTAGATGGACAGTCTGACCTAGTCTGGGGCTTCTTAGGAGTCTCACAATTTTAGGTGCTGACACAGTTCCCAGCTTCAGTGAGGGAAGAAGGTTGCTGCCTAACTCCAGGCTGCTGGGAATATTCTACATTCCTCCTCCCTGTTTTCACAGACTGATAGGGTGTTTTTAGACAAACATCTCCCCACCCCGCATGCATGTTGCAGGGCCACACTGGCACCCTACGCAGCCCTGCAACATGCATACGGGGTGGGGAAGATGCTTGTCTAAAAACACCCATAGAGGTTCCCCTCCCCACCCGCTTGGCTTGCACAAGAGCAAAGCATACCGGGAGATTTTATGGAGCGAGTTACTTTCTTATTTAAATTTCTATCTCACACATCCTGTGGTTATGCCTGCATTTATTTTGTTTATTATTTGATTAAATGCCTGAAATGCTAATGAATTCAGGTAATCCTTTCTCAAGTGACTGCTTCACACACACCCCTGCCTAGGATTTGCTTAGCCTGCAGTTTTGACTCCTAACATGCTCCAGGAAGGGCTTGAAAGTATGTTTGCATACTCTCATCAACAGAAGTTGAGCGAATAGATGATCTCATCGGCACTGCTTCCATCGCTTACATTTAGAACCAACAGGACAACTACTTTGTCTCTAGATGGGAGGTTTTATGACAGACAGAAAAGTAGCTGAACTGATCTTTGCGGAATGTCTCTCAGGAGACAGACAGCGTAGTGCAGATTAGGGCGCTGAGGCGCACCGGGCTAATCTTAAAGCAGGAAGTACGTACCCCACGTACACATGCCTGCCCATCCCCCCTTCCAGGTGTTGTGTGTGCCCCAGGGAAGGGACAGGAGTGTGCGACAGGCACACTCAGGAGGGGAGGCAGCCCTCCGGAGTGGAGAGAGGTGGGGGAAAGAACAGGGAGTGTGTACATGAGAGGGAGTTGAAGGACGCAGTTACCGGGGGCACTCGGTTCACATGATCCCTTTTATCAGACCCATAAGTGCCCCTAAGTTTCCTAGAGCCCTTCCTCAGCCAAGTGCCCCGGAGAGGCAGGCAAGGCTCTGATGGCAGGCTGCTGTGGTTGGGTGATTATTAGCTTTGCATGCAGGCACTCTCCTGGCTACAGCCTGGTTAATCGCGTTGCTCCCGCCTCTCCCTACCTGCTGCTGTACAAGCCACCCCGAGCAGAAGCAGCAGGCGAGCAGCCATCTCGACTCCCAGCCAGCTGAGGACCAGTCAGGAAGTAAAATCACATGGCCCAGCCGATTAGATTGAAAGACACACGCCTCCTTATGACCTCACACTGGGCTGACTCAGCATGGCTGGGGTGAAGGGCTCTCCTTAACCTGGGGGAGATGTGACTTGCTGCATCTACACATGAGGTTGAAGAAATGGGAATAAGGAACCAACTTCATCCACATGAGTTCATGGAGGAAGTGTTCCTGTTACGCTCATTTTCCCCCAGGCACCCTTTATAACCCCCTCAAAACTGGCCAGCAGTGATCCAATTTCTAAAATCCCCACCCCAATATTTTAGCTCTGGCTGTAACTGCTACCTGAGTAGTCCCACTGACTAAAACCATTTACATGCTAAATCAATGGAAGTTTTGCTATTGATTTCAGTGCCCTTCAGGTGCACTCATTCAAGACATGGATGCCAGGGGAAGGCCAGCTCTATTGCCTTCCCCCGGCTGGGTGTTGTCAGAACCCCTGTAAACCTCTGGGGTTTGTGTGAATACACCTTTACTCTGGAATAGCTCCACTGGGTTCAGTGAGATTACTCTGAAGTAGCGAATCTTTAGAACTGCTGTCTCAGGGTGCACTCATTCATTACAGTCTCCAACAGGGTGAGTGTTTACAGGAGAGCTAGTGTGGTGTAATGGCTACGTTCCCAGTACATTGGGGGGGGCAGTTCTAGTTTTGCCTTAGCCAGAAGCTCACTGGGTGACCTTGGCCCAGTCACAATATATGATCTCAGCCTGACCTGCCTCACAGGGTTGTTGTGAGGTTTAAAAGTTGTGTTAAATTGTTATGAGTAAAGTGCTCCAAGTGCAATGGCAGGGGGGGTGCTATATAAAAATAAAGATTATTATAATTGAAACCTATAAGGGGTTTGAATGGGATTAGCTGAAGTATGTTACGATCACATTTAAAAAACACAGATCAGTGAATAAACGTGTTTAGAACTAGGGTTCTAGTGTGAACAAGGGGGTGGGAGGGAGGCAGCAGGGTTGCCAGATCGAATTTTTTAAAAAATAAGGGACACCATGGAGCTGGTGAGACCTGGCAGATCTAGGTGGTGGAGAAAGAGAGTAGGATTAGCCCGTGATGGCTGAAGTACCACCAGCAGCCAGCCTAGTCTGGGCTAGTCCCATCCGATCCGGCTCCTGACAGTGCATGGGGAGGGGGGCAGGAGTGATGCAAAGTGAGAAATCCTCCCTCCTCTGAGGCAACCTGACCCCAGGCTCACTTAGCCATTGGTTCAACAGGGGGTCGGTATTGCACCCCACGCCTGCTGGGCAGGGAGACGGCTTGGAAGAACAAGCTCCCGGGGACAGATCTCGGCGGTTGCCCTGCTGCACCTTTTGAGGGGCTGGACTCTGAAGGGAGGCCTGGCTGGAAGGTGGGAGACGTTGCTTCGCTATTTGTCCCTTTCCGCTCGCCATCTCAGCCTTGTTGCCAGGCGACAGACAACAGCGTCCTGCAACCCGAGGCCGCCGAGTGCGGAGAAGCGGCGAGGTGAGCGCCCCTTCCTCTCCCAGCCCATATATCCGCGGAGGGGCAGCCCCCTTGGCCGAGCTGCTACGGAGTAGCTCCCCACGTCTGGCAACGGCCCGGGCTAGACCGTAGAGAGGCACATCACACCCCACCCTGAGGGGTCTATGCGCCCCCCCATAGGCCGTTCCCTTGCTCCACACTGCGGGGGGCCAGGCTGACCGGGCGGGCGGGAAAGGGACAGGACTGGGAGCCCCCTGCGCTGCCGACAGGGGTCGCTGCCTCCTGAAATACAACGGGGTGGGGGGCGAGGAGAAAGGGGGGAACCGTCCATTCCTCTCCCCCACCCGAATGCTGAGCAGAGCTTGCCCCACGGTGGCGCTGTATCCCTGGACGGGAGTGTGCAAGAGGGGGGCATCGCGCTACGGAACAACGTTACCTGCCACTAGAGGGTCAGTGATGGCCCAGCAATCCGTAGAGACGCATTAGGCTTGTTATCAATTCACCCGTTTGATCCGCCTAAGAAAAGGGGGGGTGTCCGCCTTACTTTCGCTCACACAAACATGGGTTTCGTTTTGCCACTTGTTAAACATGGTTTTGCCACCCATAACAAACAGCGTATCTGGGAGAATCCAGCGGAGAGCTGCAGTTTAGGTGATAACATGGCTTGGCATTAGCATGTGCTTATTGTCGCCCACTGGCCTGACATGCAACATTGGCTGGCTGGGTGACATGAAATTTTGATTAGGAACATTATGGACAAACTCCAAGAGATATCAAGGGGTGCCAAAAATAGCTTCAGGCCAGTGCTGCTGGCTGGTGGGCAGAGTCCATTGGGTGGCAGCATAGACACAAGAGTAGCATAAATGTTTGTGCAGGCTGGTACAGCTTTCATTGGTGTTACAAGTACTAATACAGAGTTAACGTCCCCTGTGGATAACGTAACAGTGGACACCCAATGATAAGAACATAAGAAGTGCCGTAGTGGGTCAGACCAATGGTCCATCCAGCCCAGCAACCTGTCTCCGACAGTGGTCAATCTCATTCTCTTGGGAGAGGTACCCAACAGGTCACAATGGGGAGATCCCCTGTTATTCACTGCCAGCTTCCTACATTCAGAGCTTACGTTCCCCCAACCTGCCTGCCTAGCAGCCATAAATGGACCTGCACTCCACGAACTTAACCAATCCTTTTTAAAACCCAGCTATACTACTGGCCTTGACCACATCCTCCAGCAACAAATTCTACAGGTTAATTGTATGATGAGTGAAAAAATACTTCCTTTTATTTGTTTTATATCTACTGCCAGTTAGTTTCATGGCACGTACCCTAGTTCTAGTAATATGTGAGAGAGCAAATAACGTTCCCTATTGACTCGTTCACTCCACTCATGATTTTATAAACTTCTATCATATCCCCTCTCAGTCACCCAGATAAATGCTGGACCTAGGGGATCACTTCCTCCCCCACCGCGTGCTCTGTCAGAGATTTGCCTGCCTCTGACTGGTAATGGCACAGCTTCTCTTTTGCCAATGAAGTTTAATTGAATCGATGTTCTAGCCCATTCCTCAGTGAGTTCCCCATAACCTTGGGCAGATCTGTGCCTCATACAGCTATTGCCAGTACCTTTCTGCTCTCTAGGTGTCCCTCCTCCCTCCCATTACTGTAGCTGCTTCTACATGAGCATTATCCTGGGATCTAATTGTTTGTGTGGACAGATATTCTGGTATAAATAATTTCTGCCTCCTGGTTTTATCCCAGAATGATAAAATCTGATTTCCCAGGTTTTGTTTATTCCAGGAGAAAATAATACCGGGATAGTACTCATGTAGACGCTTATACCAGGATGAAGTCCCCCCCCCCGAGAATTACAGGTAGAGTTTAACTCTCCTCTACCCAATGTCTTTATAGTTTTCTCCAGTCTCGGGATGCCACAGAGGTTAGATTACACCTGTGATGTTCCCAGCACTCCCTGCTGGCTCTGATTCTTCTCAGTGGAGTCCGAGAGCAGGGCACAAAGCGGGAAGCTTCCATTAGAAACACCAGAGCGCACATGGGGTGCAGCGAGAGCGCTGTGGTTTGCATGTAAGGGGAACCAAATCAGTAACAAGTTACATTTAGAAGGCTGCCAAAAGCAATAATCACGGTTTACCACAGTTTAGGCTTCACTTAAACAAGTGGCCAGAAGCATCAGCCTCCCGGTGTGCCCCTCTGAACCAGCTCTGTGAGGGCACTGCACCATGGGATGGATGCAATCCTTGTGACTCTTGTACCAGGATAAGCGTCTCTACACTGCCATTCCAGGATAGTGCTTTAGCCCTGAAAATTATGATCGTGTAGACACTTATCCCAATCCCAGGATGTCATCCCGAATTATAGCTAACTAGTCCCAGGATAATGGTGCTTGTGTAGAAACAGCCTGTGTCATCCCCTCTCCATGGGATCCAGGACACCGGAGAGAAATATAGGGCCCAGGGAAGATAACACTTTTGAGTTCTTGTTCCCATATGCATCCTGGGCCATGGCAGGATCTTGAGGAGTAATGACAAACTTATTACTACTCTCTCCATGTTCAGACCCTTGATGATAGCTACAAATTCCACCCTCCCCAAGCGGGGAGAATAGCCTGCTATAGTCCAAGGATAGGGAGCAACAGGAGAAGTGGTACATGGTGGCAACTCTAGGCTGTATTCACATCATCACAGTCCATGGGGGGAAGATTGCAGAGTGTGACCTGTCTAATGTTACCATGTGGGTGCTGAATGGTTTTCTCCCATGTTGTCTTGCATGGGTTTCTTCATGGGGGATATCTGTTGACATGGCACCTGCACCCACGCAGTAACAATGCATAGTATTTTGCAAGGCTTCCCATCGTCAGCATGAGACTGTATGAATGCAGCTTTAAGTTCAAGTTGAAAAGGGCACAGCAGGTTGGTTCTGTGCCCCAGGGATTTACCCCATTCTCTCTCAGGGCCAGATGTGTCTCGCTCCAGCTGCAACACCACTGCTTAACCCCACCCCTTTGGCAGAGTGGCCCTGTCCAGAATTGCCAAAGACTTTATCCTAAATTGATGGGCTGGTCCCAGAGGACCCTTCCAATCCTAAAATTCTATGATGGGAATCAGCTGCTGCATTCTCAAGAGAATGGCTTTAAACTGCTCAGATTGAACTACTCATCCAGAACCAAAACCAGGGGCATGAATTTGGACTAATCTCCCTCAAGCAGAATCCCTTCTCCATCAAAACTGGTTTACACAGGCTTTGAATTTGGGGCAGCTGGACCCTTTTCTGGTGAGAGGCCAAACTTTCAGAAAGGTGGCCTAGTTTTCAGAAGCACAAATTAGGCTAATGCAACTGATCCCTGGAACTGAATGTAAGTCTAAATACTTGCACCTTGAATTGCTCTAATTATATCTAATAGGGTAATTAGGTTTGCAGGAACTCACAGTTGCACCCACAATTTGGTTGCACTTACAAACTGTGACTGTAAACAGGGAAATATGACTCTTGCAAAGCTGAAAATATATAGGTGCAGTGGGGATGAATTAATTCTGTAATCAGACCTTCACTGATCCATTCTTGTCTGTGTGTAAATTCATGGGGAATAGTCTTAAGGATGTGTGTGTCCTGATCCCTCCTACCTGGGCACAACTCTGACACACCTCTCCCTAAAACATATGCTCCCATATTCCTCCAGCTGTTGCTTGCATCCAGGAGGGGTGGTGTGTCTCATGGAGGAGAGACAGGGCGTGTGAGGTGGAAGCAGGAGACAATAATACTACATAGCCATGGCCTTGTCCTTTCTGTCCAGACATGTAGCACTGACTCCTGCTCTCGCATTCCCTGCCCCTTCCCCATGGCACACACCAGTTTTTCCAGGGAGTAAACGGCCTGGAGAGGAAAAGCCAAGGGGAGGGAAAGTAATGTGTGTTGTTGGGGGTGGAAGGGCACAACTAAGCAGGGTTTGGGCTCCGGGGCTCCTCTTCTGGTTGCGCGCAGTGTTTATTTATTTATAATTATATTTGTATGCCTGCCCCCTCCTGCTACAAGCATCTCGGGGTGGCTAACAACATTTAAAAACATATAATAAAATCCATTAAAATAGACATTTTTAACCCCACATTAAAATAACCCAACACTAAAACAATAAACCCCCACCCTAGCCCAACCCACCCATCCCATCTCCCTTGGCAAAGTGTCAGGGCTCGGAGGAGTGCTGGGCGACCCGGGGGGGGAGGGGGCTCACCTTCCACCTCCTGCCCCTATCCCCGGGACGAGCGCAGTGGATGAGGCTTCCCCGCCACGTTCTGTCACCAAGGCAACCGGCCCACCCGTGTCCAGTGCCATGCCACCCCTCATGGTCCCGCAGGGGTTGGGGCCGCCACTGCAGCCACTGTGGCATTCCGCGCGGCTTAGGCACACCAGGGGGCGTGCCTATCTATACTTAAGCTGGTGCAGGGAGTTCCCTGGCGCCGGTAATTGGAGCGAGAAGCTGGCCAAAGCTAAGTGTTATGATTTCTTGCGTGTGACGTATGGGTGTTGGGTGGGTGCTTGTGCATACTGGGTAACGTGTGGTATAAGTGTTCCTTGTTCCTTCTAGTCCTTGGTATATTTGGGAGATTGTCTTGAGAGCAAGTGGCAGCGTGCAAGTCCTTCCCCTTCCCTGGCCCGGGGTCCCTCCCCCCTCTCGGAGTGTGTGTAGTGTTCCTTCTCCCTAGAACCGGGGTTGCTTTCCTTGTCACCCCCCACGCTCTCCCTCACAGTAAGTCCCGTCCCCTACCTTTCTGTGTGAGTGAGTGGTGTGTGTATCTTTGGCGGGCAGAGCCCGACCTGGCCTTCCCCTTCTACTCTGCACCCTATGATGATAGGGGCCCTGTCTCTTCGAGACATAGGGCCACAACACTATCCTGACGGGCAATTTTCCCCTTCCCCGTGGGGGCAGAGCTCGTGCGTGTGTTTCGAGTGAGTAGGAGAGCATCTGTGTTACCTTCCTTTCCCCCTTCCACTGACACAAAGGCCCCGCAGAACAGCCAGGTCTTACACTGTCTATGGAAAGGGGAGGTCAACGGCCAGGCGGACCTCCAATGGGAGGGAGTTCTACGGCCACGGTGCGGCCACTGAGAACGTCCTCATGGTTGAAACCCAGGGGACCTCAAGGAGGGTGCCCCCAGCCGACTGCAGAGGCTGATCCAAGATCCGTAGGGTGAGGCGGTCTTGTAGATAGGTGGGCCCAAGCCGTTTAGGGTTTTAAAGATCAAAACCAACACCTTGAATTGGGCCCAGAAGACTATTGACAGCCAGTGCAGAGAGCAGAGCACTGGAGTAATGTGCTCACGTCGGTCCGTCCCCTTCAGGAGACGAGTCGCCGCATTCTGCACCAGCTGCAGTCTCTGGACCATCACCAAGGGTAGCCCCACGTAGAGGAGTTACAGTAGTCTAATCTTGAGGTAATAAAAGCATGGATGATCATGGCCAGGTCCGAGTCCGAAACATTTGACCTAAGTTGACGTACCAGATGTAGTGGGCAAAATGCACCCTTCGCCACAGCCGCCACCTGGACATCCAGGCAGAGCTGTGGATCTAGGAGCACCCCCAGACTACGGACCTGAGATACCAGGGGAGGACGGACCCCATCAATGATGGGGGCCATCACTCCCCTGGCTTTCCCCACAATCATCACCTCCATCTTGTCAGGATTTAACTTCAAGTGGCTCACCCTCATCCAGTCCCCTACAGCTGACAAACAC
>QEPC01011926.1:1768027-1778048 GCA_003113815.1 Sphenodon punctatus | reverse complement strand
GGTTGAATCCGATAATGCCGGTACGCCCAGTACCGGCATTATCGGATACCGGAAATTCCAGTAGTCCCGATCCTAATGTGAATACAGTCACTCACCTGTCTAGGGTGTTCCCTCCACAGCACCCTCCTACGGTGAACTAGGCAAACTTCCCTGTTTGCTGTTCCTGTTCGCTTGTGTCCTGGGCCGCCAGCTCCTCAAGCTCCACTGGCCAGATAGGAATTGGGGGCAGAGTTGCTTAAGGGGTGTGCCAGGATGGGGGAAAGAATGGGAGGGTCTATACCATGGATCCATCCCCTGTCCTTGACTACATGCCCTCATCTCTGCTCTCTTCCCCTCAGCTCACTCTTTTAGTGCTTGAGGGTAGGAAGTGGATTCCTGAGCCAGATCCAGGAATGGGAAATGGGCCAAATAAAAAAACAAAAACCATGGGCTGGATTTGGCCAACAGCCAGAGATCTCCCCACTGATTAATGGCACAAGAGATGTTCCATTGTTTTGTACCCAATGACGACATTCTCCCCTGTGTTTCTAAACCATCTTGCCAAAAAGACCCTTGGTGTACATTGAACAGGAGAGAAAGATGGAACCTGGATGCCTCTTTTTCCAGACACATTTCTCACTATGGCGCATGTATTAATCCAGACACACAAGTGCACGTGCATTTTCAAACATGTGCAGTGAGGAAGGTGGACTTCAATCACTGGTAAGTTACAAGTGGGGGGTGGGGACAGGGTGTTTGTCTTTCATGTCTATTGGAAAGGCAACCAGCTGTCTTCCAGGACAAGACATAACAGGGCTGCTCTGCTGCACACACCTACATCTTTGCAAGTGTGAACCAAAAGAGAATGACTGACTTATATAGATGACGGGCTGGTGAATTTTCATTTGGGAGCCTAGTTCCTGAGTCTCAGGAGACATTGACCACAATCCCAAGCGGATCCGCGCAGAATCCATGTGGGTCCTGCGCGGGTTGTGCACAGCATGATGTGTTTTCTATGGATATGCACGTGATTTACATGCACGTGCGAGTGTGCAGGTTGCGCGCACGCGCAGGGCATGGGATTGACCCCAGTGAATGGAGCCTATTTGAACCCCTTTTCCTGTTCTTTTATTAGAAGCCCCTCACTTTAGAGGAACAGTTGGAGGAACTGAAATTGAAACGATCAGAGTTGAAAAAACAGAGGCCAACCTTAGAGCAAGTAAGTAATCTCCCAGAGATCTCTCCGATTTTGACATGAGGAGATCTGTGCGTTGTATCTGCCCTAATGGCTTAATGGGAACTGAAAATATCTTCTGAATCCCAAACTAAGTGAAGAGACAAAATCAAGCCTTTCAGTTCTTCCTAGTGTAGGACCTTTCCTACTGTTCTTATGCTGTTTCCCAAAAAGTCAGAATGGGGCTGCAAAGACCCATTGGCCAGATTCCTTGTTGGCATGACTTTTCAGTGAAGCTTCGAATTTGACCCTTCTAAAACAATGCTTTGGTTTTTGCACAGAGAACCAGACTCCTTCAGTAAGGATTAGAGTCCCCTCTTACCTATTTTGCCTCTTAATTTCAGAGCCTCTGGTTGCCAACCTATTGAAAGCATTTCCTCAGCTGTTTAGTTTATTTGCTTCTCAAACAGCAACCTTGAAGTTGTTCTCCTCTCATCTCTCCATACTGGATAGGGGGAGAGTTTGGGAGGAGCTGGGAAGCTTAGTGATCAATTTTCTTCTTTGCTATTTTACCCTGCCTCTATCCAGTCACTTAATAGCTCTCAGGTTTGCTGGGGTCACTGTACTCAGCATTAAAATGTCAACATCTGAAAGGAGAGACCCAAGGATAGGATAAACCTGGGTCTCCCAGGCCAGCAGTTCCTTGCTGAACCTAGAGTTGTCACTTCTCACAGTTTGACCCAGAGACTCTCAGTTTAGCCTTTGGGAGTCTCAAGGGGTGTTTTTAAATGAGACATGTCCACGCATGGCTGCCCACCATCCAACTGCTTAGTAACCGTGGTGCGTGGGGAGGCACGCTCCCAGGACCCACACAGCAACTACTGATGGCCATGCATGGAGCACTGCTGAAAAATCCAGCGTGCCCCGTGCAGGCCGGGGTGGCTGGAGCCATGGATGGGGCAGCCATGCTGGGAGATGCTCGTTTGAAGCACTCCCCACGCACGTTGCGTGAGTGGGTGCCCCGCAACTGCACCACTCAACGGCCACGGACCACCCCCACCCCACGGCGTTTGTTTAAAACCACCCAAGGTCAAGCCACCAGAAGTGGCAACCCTCGCTGGACCACAAGTTTTCTATATGGGTGTTTTTAAATGAGGCGGGGGTCCCTGGCTACCGCATGGCATTGCTGCAGAGCACCCACGCAGGTGGAGTGAGTGGGGAGCGGTTCAAACGGGCGGCTCCCAGGGTGGCTACCGCGGTCACAAAAATAGATACCATACATTTGGCTGGCCCCACACAGAGCACTCAGAATTTCCCAGCATTGCTCCATGAGTGGGTGCTCCGCGGCTCACGGGAGCGAGCATCTGACCACTCCACCTTCAGAGAAGTGGTCAGATCCGTGGGTCCTGGGTGACCATGTGAGGTAACATCTCATTTGAAAATGCTCACTGTCTTTTGAGTGAACCGTTTAGGCCAGGATCAAGCTTCAGTGGGGTTATTCCAGAGTAAGTGGTTTGTGGAATAACAGCAATTTCCTGCCTCACAGAGTGTTGTGAAGATGTGGGCCTCTAAAATAATGAGATGTTCAGGTGCTCTTGTGAGGAGGGTCACCTAGAGAGAATAGATACTATGGGAAAGTGGGATACCACCATTCTCCCCCATTACTGAGAACTGTGTAGATAGTTTGAGTATGATGAATTCTGCCGTGGTGCAGGGGCTGGACTAGATCACCCTCGAGATCCCTCCCAGCTCTGTGGGTGTTTTTGGACAAGCAGCTCCCCAACCCGTCACTCACCCATCATGCAGGTTGCAGGGCTGCATAGGGTGCTGATTTGGCCCTATAACCTGCATAATGGGTGGGTAATGACTGTGGAGGTGCTTGTCTAAAAACACCCTATGACCCTAACTGGAAATAGCTCTGTCATGTACTGAGCGAAGCCATTGGCAAGTGCTGGCTCTTCAGTGACATCATTCCTCTCTCCCAGGAGGGAGAGTTTTGCTCTAGAAACTTGTGGATGAGCAGCTGGTGTCCCCTAAGAGCCAAAGCCTGAAGTTCTTAGGGAGGAAAACTCCCACGGAATAGGAAGGAATTTTGCCCAAGTAGCAATCTCAAGATTTGTCACTACAGATAACACCAACAATGATATATTTTGTTTGGTTTTGTCGCAGAGATGCATTTTAAACATGCCAAAACACAATGCATTTTACTTCCCACTCACAAACAACTGCCAAAAATGCCATTGAGAAGTAACAGTTTTCATTGGTTACGTCTTATGCCGATTTCCTCTGGCGTATGGTTTCCTTTTGTACCACAACAAAAATATCAACCTGTCAGTCGGTTCAGATGAAATTACATATGCTTTTTGTTTTCTTTAATGAAGAACCTTGAGGATGTAGCCATCTTTAAAGATGACACCAGTCAAACGAATGAACAAGCTGCTACCAAAATCCAGGCTACCTACCGGGGATACAAAGCAAGGCAAGCCATGAAGACACTGAAAGAAGTCGATAAGGACGCGGGTCAGGAGGAGTGAGCTGGATGGGAAAGGAGTCCTGCCACTGTCTGGCTCCTCAGAAGAGAGGAAGACAAAGGCTCGTTTTGTCTGTATTGGGAGCAGGTGTCGTGTTTATTAAATAAGCATCGCCTTTTAAAAATGCACCTGAGTGCTGTGTTGTTTTGCAATTTGTTTACAGAGCTGCTGGCTCCAGCTGGCAACAGAACAAACTCATTTTAATGGGGTAAACACACCTCTTCCCTAGCAAACCAATTGCGATAACAGTGAGTCATGGGTAATTGTTTTTCTAGCAAATGCTAGACCTAGAAGCACAACTGCATGACCTATACGGAAGATGCTGATCTGCGTTAGGGGACCTGTCTCCAGTATTCTCCAAAAAGAAAGAAAGGGAGGGATGAAATGAATGTGCATTTTCAGATTTGCAAATAAAAGTCAAATAGGCATTTCTGGGAATGAATTTAGCATCACAGTGAACTCCATCACTTTGGTATTCAGAACTCTGGTTGGTCAAGACTTCAGTATTTCAGTATTATTTATAAATTTCTATTGCAATTTCAGTGTTCAGAGTGCTTTACAATCATTAGCTAGTTCACCTTCATAACAGCCCTGTGAGATAAGTCATTATTATTTCCATTTTACAGATGGGGAACTGAGCCAGATTCAGAGACTTGCCTAAGGCCACCCTGTAGCACATCGGTAGGTGTGTGCCCTGTTCCAAGGGGCTAACAAGTGTAGGTCCCTTTAAGAACTGGACCAGAATGGCCTGTTAAATGGAGGCCCTGGAGATTGGAGAAGGAGATGCCTGTGGTCACCTTAGGGACAACGGGAACTTGCAGGTGGTAGGAGGGAGCTGCTGCTGGGACCAACTGTAGGGGGAGCTTGCCGGCAAGGGCCCACGTTGAAATATACAAGCCCAGCGCGGACTGGAGAAGGGACCCAAAGCAGCTGTCAGCTGGAGTGTTATTGACACCGCTAGAGAGATACAGCGAGAGGTGCTGGCGTCCCAACAGTGAGAATATGGAGGGAGATGAATTATTCCCTGAGGCAGCACCTAGGAACATTGAGGCGGGTGAGTGTGAATGGCCTGAAGGTGCTGGGGACATTGATTGGGGAGTGGAGCAAGTTGTGGCCAGGTGAGGCTGTCCCCTCACACATCCAATGAGCTTTTCCACTAAGCTGGTTTTACATGGATGCCCCCCCCCCCGCTGCCGCTCGGTGTTCGGGCGGGTGTGCAGCAGGGGGGGGGGCAGTCTGTGTAAATGCCACGGGTGGTGGGTGTTCGTGTGTGTGTGCTCCTGCCTTACACCCACCAACACCAGCCGCACACCAACCCACACCCACGGAGCCCTCCGACAGAATGGAGGATACTTCATGGTTGGAGATGGGTGTCGGTAGGTGTAGGGGTGTGCGTGTGTTCGTGTAAGCAGACACCCGCCCACCTACACCCACCATGCCAACACCCACACCCACCCAGGTCTGTGTAAAAACAGCCTGGTCTCCCAGGTCCACGGCAAATGCCTTGTCCAGCAGTTTACATCGGCTCCTATTTGATACTTGGTTCATTTGGGTACTTCAGTATTTGGCACATCACTCGCTTCATTTTCTTCGTTTAGTCAATACTTTGTTACATATTTTTGTGGTAACTTTCTCCTGCATTACATCACACAGACTGACCAATCCATTTTATGTCACATTCAAACATTTAAAAGGAAAAAAAAAATCAAAAGAACCTGCCCAAGACACAAAAGTACTGAATCCCAAAGTGAAAACCCAAATGAATTTCACCAAAGCATAGTTTGGAATCTGGCCTCCATATTTGCTTCATGCAAACAAATTACCATCAGTCACATTTGATATTATTCATTCACCTGAAATGTTCATTGCTGCTCTAAAGAAAGGACAGGATGCTATTTGCTCCCAGCTGTCCACAGGCCCTCTCCAAAGCTCTCTCTTCCATCCCCTTGCTCCACTTAGTTAGCTTTTCTCTCTCTCCCCCAGCAGTGATCTCTGTTCCTTAGGTTTATGCTGCATCTTTAATTTTCCTTCTACCCCTAAATCTGCTTCACCTCCCCACAGAGCTGTAAGAGATTTATTTATTTATTTAAATTTATATGCCATCCTTCCCAGAGGCTCAGGGCGGCTTACAATCCACAAAAACATTTTAAACCAATAATGAACCCTAAAAAACCCACCCCAAACCACCTACCCACCCAACCCCTTCTCACACCTCTACCCCCAAACCACCAGCCAGCCCCACCCCAAACCCTATCTCCGCCTGCCAAATGCCTTTTCAAATAAAAAAGTCTTACACCTCCTTCGGAAGATGCTCAAACCTGGGTTCCTCCGTGGGAAGGAGTTCCAAAGCACTGGAGCAGCAACCAAGAATGCGCCCCCTGCCAGCCAGATGGAGACAAAGTCGCTCAGATGATCTCTTTGACTGGACCATCTCTGGCACGCTCTCATCAACCGCAGTGAGCCCAATCAAAGAGATCATCTGAACAATTTTGTCTTTGCCTCTCCATGTCGTCGGCCCATTCCCTGAGCCTTCCCAAGTACGCCTCAGAGGCTCATGTTGATTATACTCCCTCCCTGTCTTCTTTCCTCCCAGGCCTTTTTGGGTGGCTGGACTCCTGTTCTAAGGTAAAGTAGTTCCTACTTAAGGGCATAGCTGTAATAGAGACACGTAGTATTGGGGGACATGAGCCTGGGGACGCGGGACCCATTCTCCCTGGTGTCACTGCATCCCCTGCTGCTGGGAGGAGGGTAGGGAGGGCACCTTCCATCTCATGTACCAGGGCCCATTCCAAACTATCTATATCCCTGTTTCAGCTCTGTTACTGCTTACCTGCCTGGTTTGCGTTTTGGACAAATCACCTAACATCTTCGTGCCCCACTTTCCCCACTGGTAAATGAGAGGTGCTTACTGACCTGATGATGGAAGTGGTAAGCAATTCATTATTTTACCTTGTTAATAAAGTGGATTGCAATGTAGAATTTTCAGGCATGCAAAAACAGCAAAGGGAATGACGTATAACCAGCTGTACCTTGCATTTATGTAGGACTGCCAACACCTCACACACACAGCCTAGTTTTCCCTTGCTTTCCTCATCGGACAGCCACAAAGGGTGCTTTTAGATGGACAGCAGCCCCGGTTCTGCCCGCGTCAGCCCACTTCACCCCAGGCTGGCCGGTCTGTCTAAAAGTGCCCTGCCCACTGGTGGTGCTCTGGAACATCCTGGATCACCGTCAGCGGAGGCTGGCCAAACCCGGGGCACGGGCCTGAAGAGGAGCTGCTGTGTATCTGCTGGGCAGACCCGTGCTTCAGCTCTGTGCTCGTCCAGCCATTGCCCCTGACAGCACTATAGCGTTGCACATCAGGAGATTGCCTGCAACTCTATGGTGTGGGGAGAGGGGTGCCCTGTGAGTGCACTGCGGGCCCGGGAAACGGTCAGGTCCATTTAAAGCGGACTCAGGTGGGTCTGGAGACAGGCAGACACAGGGATGCTCTCCCTGGAGCACCTCTGGGGGCAGACAGCGTCCGTGTCCATCTATTTGCATCCAAAGTGAGGGCAAAAGACTATCCAGCCAGCATGATAGCACTTTGCATGGGTGGCAGTGACTAGATGAGGTTCAGAGCAGAGGGAGGGACCCAGAGTCAGACAGTTAGAAGGGGACTTAAAGGCCATCTAGTCCAGCCCTCTGCACCAGTATAAGATTCACAGTACCTAAACTGTCTCAAAGGATAAACCACCAAGAAATGGAGCCTGTCATAAAAATCTACTAAAAGTACAGATCAGGAATGACCAGAGCACAGCTATGTCTGAAAAAAAAAAGGACAATCTTATTTTTAAAAAATCTAGATATCTCAAACAAGTAAGCCACACCCACACTGCAGGGGGAGGCAAAGAAAAAACCCTTCAGAATCAACTACCAATCTCACTGGGCGGGGTCGGGGGTGGGGGGAGATTCCTTCCCGACTCCAAAGCTGCCCTGAGCCTTAGGGGAAGTGCAAGGTATACATTTAAATAACTAAACATGGCAATCAGACCCTAAGCCCATGGGTGGCACCCACCAATCTTGGAACCTGACATATGATTATAAAATCCAAAATTCCCCCTGGAGCCCCACCCCTAGTACCCTGGCACCAGAACCCACCCATCAGGCACCAGAACACCCCACCCCCCCATCAGTGCCAGTTCCCCTCATTTACAGATCAGTGTTCAGATCCAGGTCGAAGGACACAACTGATCATAATTACTGCTGGCCGTTGATGGTTTGTGTGAATTAAAATGGGAAGTGTCCTCTTGAGTAGCATTCATGTCAGTGCTAAAAAGCTGAAGGGAATGCACATCTAATGCGACTCACGGGTGCAAAATTCATCCGAGACTAAAAAGAAGACAAGTGCTTCTGTTAGGACAGTGTCTGACAAAATGGAGCACGGAGGCTGCCACTTTGTCTTTAATCAATAGTTTGCTTTCCACTCCGTGTTCCAACATTTCTAAAGCAGTGATTGAAGAACAAAAGAGTTCCCCCTCATACTTCTTGCCCCCCACAGGAGAAGGATTATCTCATCAATTGGGAGCAAGACACTTTTTTAAAAGAACGAAAACTTAAATAAATTACCACCAATAATTAGGCATTTTCCCCCAAGGCCTCTGCACTGATTATATCCTATCACCTGAGATTTCTTACTCAGGGCTCAGTTTTTTTAAGGGTAAGAACACTCAAGCAGTCATCTTGAAAAAGGTCCTGCTGGAGTGTCTGCAAAGGAGGCA
Source organism: Sphenodon punctatus (assembly GCA_003113815.1). NCBI lineage: Eukaryota > Metazoa > Chordata > Lepidosauria > Sphenodontia > Sphenodontidae > Sphenodon > Sphenodon punctatus. The sequence goes on along the minus strand of QEPC01011926.1, from coordinate 1,769,604 downwards.
GAAAAGATATGTAAATGTGCACGTCTCTAGATGATATTTAATGCTCTAATTTTAGTTTTCTAGCATCCCATGAGGTTGTCACAATTTAATGCGACTCCCTTCTCGAAGGAGGGATGTGGCATCTGCTATTATTACAGGCCCCATGAACACACTATGGGGAAGAGAAGCACTGGCAGAAGATCGTAAAGAAACTCCTCGCCCGCTTTCAGGCTGGCATCTCGCATGCTGGAAAATCAACTTTGTTTTGGAGGCATTGAGGGGAGAGGATTTTCTGTCGCTGCTTTGTTTTGGTGACACTTCGCCCAGCTTTGCATCCGTGTGAATGAATTATGATTTTTGAAAATAAACATTCTCTGAAAGGTTTGTAATAAGCGCAAGGATATAATCGCCATCCCCAGTTCCACAAATGCAAGGGGCTGCAGGAGATGAAAGGCAGTGAGAAGTTGACCTACAAAGAACAAATCCATTATCTGACATTTTTTTTTGTAGATCAGAGATGAGGAACCTTTATTCACCCAAGAACCACTATGAAAATTTGTACAGGCTCCGAGGGCCTCATAGATGTTGGGGACAGTGGTACTTAAGGGGTGAGGTCAGGAAGCGGAGGGTCCAGATGCAAGGGGCTAAATAAAAACTAGCCACAGGCCACATTTGGCCTCTGGGCCTGAGGTTCTCTATCCCTCTTGTAGGTGAAGAAAAAGAAACAATTTAAATGATCTGCTTTTCTCCCTCAGACCAATGTAAAGCAGGACTTGTGTGTCATGGAAGACTATAGAATCACGGTGTAAAACAGGACCAGCAGCCCAGCCCCTACCTCGCCCCCCGACCCCCCAAGCACCTTGAGGCTCATCTTTTTCATATATTACTCATGCCAGGGTGGCCACGACACCGCCCCTGCCCAGGTCAGGTCAGGACACTGAAGGATGTGTGCCCGACCTGGCTGCCTGGTGAGCCCTCCCCCACCCCCACCCCCAGCGGGGGAAGAGAATAACAGGGGCAGATCCAGAAGTGATGTGGATGGGGGGGCTGAAGTCTAAAGTTAGTATAGCTTCGCCCAGGTGAGCAGGCCCCGCCTCCAGCCCCACCTCTAGCCCCACCCCCTACCAAGTGAGCAACAGTGTTAGACCAGTTTATCCCCCACCCCAAAGCCATGGGAAACCCCCCAAGCCACCGCTCCAACGGGGGAGGGGGACTTAGGTTCAGTGGAGCAGTGGATATGATAGCTGGGCTCCAGCTGCTGCCTGAAAGTGGGCATCAAACACAGATGGTTAAATAACCCCTTCCCCTAGTCTCACTACAGGAAAATGCAAAGGGTATTTTCAGATGTTACGCCACCACAGTGAATCCCCCTGTGGGGACCGTGGTGGCATAATGTCTGTTGGGCCGAAAAGTGATTCCTGCCAGATGTTCACCCCCGGCGGGAATCACTTTGAACATGCTTTCAGAGGTCCAGATGGCCGGAGCTCCGAAAGCGTGGTCAAAGCGATTCCTGCCAGGGGTGAACTCCCGGCAGGAATCACTTTTTGACCCAACAGATGTGATGTTACCACGGTCAACCATGGCGGGATTCACCATGG
>QEPC01011926.1:1727991-1756557 GCA_003113815.1 Sphenodon punctatus | reverse complement strand
AATAAATAAATAAATAAATACTTAATCATTGATCATTGATCATTAATAAATAACCTCACAGAAGACCTGACTGTAACCAAAGACACCTTTCTCTGTGCAGTGAAGTTCATCAAACCTGAGACCTAGCAGACTCCTGGAGAATGACTGTTCTGCACGGGGAGACTGTACGTGACAAACACCAAGAACTGACAGCAAGAGCCACCCTGCATTTCTTCATCCCCATAATGCGACCAGCTCTTAAGAGGGCACCATGAATCCTACACAGCTGCAATTGCAGCCATTTTTTGCTAAGTTTTGCATTTGCCCAAAATTGTCACAGAAATTGCCTCTGGCAGAGCAGGATTACAGCCTGAGTGAGGAGCTTTATGAGCAAGCCACTGGGGTACCAGCACTGTGAGATAGCCAATGGGGTGTTGGCAGCTGCTGTTAGTGGCTAGTATATCCTGGACAATGAGGCTCTGAGTATTTTCAGACGTTACGTGATCACAGTCAACCACACTGGATCATAGTGGATCCAGTGTGGTGGCTGTGATTGCGTACACGTCTGTTTGAGCCCCGCCAGATGTTCACCACAGTGAATTCCTGGCGGGGTTCAAAGCTAACCCCGGTTGAGGCCAGCCTCAGCCTGGAACCGTGGTTAGCTTCACCACGATCAGGAAAGGGGCAAAAGTAACGTCTGTTACCTTGCCCCCGTCCAGATCGAATCCCCGACCGCGGGTAGGGATCGGGTGCAGAGGCCTAATTGGCCGCTGCGCCCACCCATCTCCCCGAGGGCAGCCGGCCGTGGGAGCGTGGGGAGGCGGGGCCGAGCGGTCGCAAGTCGCGCTGCTTAGCCCCGCCCCGTTTCCCCACAGTGATCAGGCCGGCACATCTAAAAGATGGCCGGTCTGTGAGAGATCCCAGTCCAGGGTTCAGCGTGTTGGGCCTGGAGGCCCAGCATGTCTGAAAGTACCCTCTGTATCACAGCTGCTGAGGAGAAGGAGCCCAGGGAAGTGAAGACCCCCTGCTGATAGGTCCCTGTAGTATTTTGCTAGATTTTTGTGTGTGTAATGTATGAGATGTTCAAAATTGATGGAAATGTCATGCAGAGAAATTCATTTCCATTCAAAATGTGCATAATTTATTCTGCTTGCAGAATTTGGGTTTCCTGGATGCAGAATTTGGTGGATGTTAACCCACAACACATGGGGCAGGCAGAGGATTTGTCCATTCATGCTCTTTCCATCATGGCTAGATAGAAAAGGCAGGGAAGTCCCTATGACCCACCCCCTTTCTGATGTAGCCACCCCACCCCAACCCCAATTTCTCCAGGTTACTAGAGGTGCCCCTGCCTGGCCTAGAGAAACCAGAACATTCATAGAGCCTGGAGGCTCTGAGTCCAAAACCCAGAATCTCTGAGTGAAATCCAGAGAGGTGGCAACCCTAATCACTGGGAAAGCACCCCCACCCACTATACATGTTACAGGGTGCCCATAGGGCAACACAGCAGCCCTGCAACGTCTAGAGTGGGTGGGGAATGGGTGGAGAGTGTCTTGTGTGAAAATGCCCCATAATATTCTGCTTCAAGGGTGGTAGAACTGGGTCTAATCCACATAATCCAGATCCACTTCAGCCCCAAACTTCTCCCAATGTGCCTGTGTAGCTGTACTTACACACAAACAGGAAGGTGGTTGGATTGGAATAACATTGCAGTAGTCACACTGTGTGCTGAATGTCAGCTAGCAGAGATGGCGCCAATTACCAAACTGCATTCTTACATCTCGCTGCATTTGGTTTTAGCAGCAGGAGTGTTTAAACCTAGTCCCTTGATTTGGTGCCAGTTTGTCCCTGCCAGTCATCAGGAAAGCAACAACAAAGAAGGTTTGGGGTTCTCTGGCAGGGGACAATAATTAGGATTAATAGTGGATGTGAAAATATTGCCTGAAATATTTTGGATTAAGGTTCCCGAAACAGCAGGCATGAGCTATGCCAGCAGGTTCTTTGAACAAAGTAGCAATAAACACTGTGGATCCATGGGAAATCATCATTCCCAGAGTCCCCAGAAGTAATGCAGTGGAAGCAAAACCCATTATCTGGACCAAATTCAACATTACATTATGTATGTTCACTGTTGTGGGTTTTGATATTCCGTCTCTGCTAACATCCCTGCAGGAGATGCATTTCTCTGAAAAGGGCTCAGTAGGTTTGACCAGCTCAAGTATGTCACTAAAGTATTCCCTCTCTATATCCACTGGGGCCCCAACACGTATCCATTTGGGCGCTTTCCCATGATACCTTTCGCACACAATTTGCCTCTGGGGAAAAACTCCAGAAGGCCAAGCCTGCGCAGGGTTTGCAACGTGGGTGCTCCCCGCCCCACCAATGCACATTTTTGCTGGCGATGCTGCAGAGGCTTGCCAAGCTGGATTTCCCTACACTGCAATCCTCCGCAGGATCACCAGCAAAAAATGCGCCGGGGTGTGTGTGTGGTGGTGCTCCCACATTACAAACCCTGCACACGCTTTGCCTTCTGGATTCTTTCTCGGAGGCAAATCATGCACGGAAAGTATTGTGGGAAAGTGCCCATTGTAAACACTCGGTGGCAAAACAAACTCAAAGGATTGTATACTACAGGGGTGGGGAACCTTGTCCCCCTCAGGGGCCACATTGAAAATTAGTGCAAGTTCTGAGGGCTGCACAGAAGTTGGGGAGTTGCTTACGGGGTGCACTCAGGAAAAAGGCATCCCAGTTAGGGCTGTGCACTGTGCAGAGGGTCAAGAATTTCTATTTGTATCTGTGTTTTTAGTATTCACGTTGGTTTCTATCTCTGCCTTTTCTCACTGCATTTTCTCCATTGCACCCAATGTGAAAAACACAATGAACACGGGTCACTGCATATGGGTTATTTTGGCGCAGAAGTGCAGTGAGGCTCTGCCAGTTTGATGGCCTATAAGGAAGAACAATGCAGTTAAAACTTGCTACATCTGCTACCAGTTTAAAAGGTGGGACACAGACACTGGTTTGGCGGAGGATGGCAAATACGCTGGTTTGGTGTTAGCTTGGGGAGATAGGAACGGATCATGGATATGGCTTAGAGCGGGTTGCTGGCTTGGGGAATGGGGCATGGGTAGGTTCAGGGGAGGTTGCTGGCTTGGGAAGAGGGAATGGGAAATTTGGCTGGCTGAGAGGTGTCACTTGCTGGGTGTGGGGTCTCTGGCTTCAGAATTCACAATTTCTCCCTGGCTTAGCTGGTGTCCACTGGGACTCAGACTGCAATTCTGAGACAGCAGGGGTCCCTGCAGGTGGAGAGGGCTCACTACAGGCTCCCCAAACAGGCAGCTAAACTGGGTGTGGGTGTCAGAAAGCATCCTGGCTCCTATCTGAATACGTGCTGCAGTTTTGGGGGCCCAGTATGAGATCTCTGATACCATGGTTTTCAGGAAATGTTTGGGTTCACTTAGGACCTAAATACACAGCCCTAGTATTTATGTTTAAATTTAACAGTGGCGCCATTCGCGTGCTGAAGCCAACAGATTGCGACATAGAGCTAGTTTACAAGCCTATGCCATGGTTGTACGGGCAGCAAAGAAGGCTTTTTTGGCTGCCCTTATAGTATCTGCAAAGTCTCGCCCAGCTGAGCTTTCCGGGTTCCTGAGGGGGCTGGTCAGTCTGGCCTCCCTCCACCTGGAACTGGAATCTTCCAGTGCCCACTGTGACATGTTTGTTGTTTACTTTGCAGACAAAATCACTTGGATTCACCATAACTTCAACGCCGCGCTTGGTACAATAGGAGAACCACAGGTTATAGAAGCCCCGTCCTGTCTGGTTTCATGGGATCAATTTCAGTGGGTGGTGCCCACTGATGCGGAGGATGTTCTTGGGGCAGTCAGAGCCAGCTCTTGTGAACTGGACCCATGCCCATTCTGTCTGGTCAAGGCACTGGGGCCATTGCTGGTGGGGTGGTCAATGCCTAGGGCAGAGTGCCGGGCTGCCTCAAGGAGGCAATGGTGCGGCCTCTGCTCAAGAAACCATCACTTGACATTGTCTCCCTCGCCAGCTATTGGCCAGTCTCTAACCTTCTCTTTTTAGGGAAGGTTATTGAATGGGTTGTGGCTTGGCAGCTGCAGGAGCATCTAGACCGCATCAGTTTTCTATATCCCTCACAGTCCGGTTTTCGTCTGGGCTATGGCACTGAGACTGCACTTGTGGCTTTAGTTGACGACCTCTACCAGGAATTGGACCAGGTTCAGTTGACCCTGCTGATTTTGTTAGATCTGTCGGCTGCCTTTGATACCGTTGACCATGAGATGTTGGTGACTTGCTTGCGGGGCCAAGCCAGGGTGGGTGGGATTGTTTTTGAACGATTCCACTCCTTCCTGGCTGAGAGAACTCAGCGGGTGGTACTCGGGGATTGTTCTTCATCTCCCCGGGACCTCTCATGTGGACTCCTTTCAAGGTTCTAATCTGTCCCCTCTCCTGTTCAACATGTACATGCAGCCACTGGCCGACGTCATGAGATGGTTTGGTGTTCGGTGTCGATGACACCCAACTCTACCTCTCTTTTTCATCTGACACAGACCTGGCAGTCTTGGTGCTTATCCGGTGTCTGGCAGCTGTGGGAGACTGGATGAGGGCGAGCCAACTGAAGCTGAATCCTGAAAAGACAAAGATGATGCTGCTGGGTAAAACAGTGGGTGTGTTATAGGGTTCGTCCCCCCAGTAGTTCCCCAGGTTTGTAGTCAGGGGGTGCGCCTCAATTCCCAGCTCCACCTGGATGCCCAGATGGGGGCTATGGCAAGGAGTGCGTTTCGCCAGTTACATCTGGTGCGGCAGCTTCGGCCGTACTTCTCGGACCTGGCCACTATCATCCATGCTTTCATCACCTCAAGACTGGACTATTGCAACGTGCTCGACGTGGGGCTACCCATGGTGACAGTTCGGAGGCTGCAGCTGGTGCAGAATGCGGCGGCCTGTCTCTTTACGGGGACAGGTCAGTGCGAGCACATTACACCAGTGCTCTGTGCTCTGCACTGGCTGCCTAGAGTCTTCCGGGCCCGATTCAAGGTGTTGCTGCTTACCTATAAATCCCTATATGGCCTAGGCTCTACCTACCTGCGGGACCGCCTCACTCCCTGGGCTCTGGATCAGACCCTACGGTCTGCCGGGAGTGCCCTTTGTGAAGTCCCTCAGGTAGCTCGGGGGGTGACTATGGAGAGGGCATTCTTGGTGGCCACACCTAGGCTGTGGAACTCCCTTCCAGTGGAGGCCCAAGTGGTCCTGGACCGCTCCCCCTTTTGTCAACAGTGCAAGACCTGGCTGTTCCGCTAGAGATGAGTGAAGGGTGGGGGTTTGTGGGTTAGGCTGGTGGGTTTTTTGTAGGTTTTCTTTTCTGATTTCTTTTTTGACATCGCCATATGGATTAAAGGTTTTATTGTGTTTTATTTTTATTATATATTTATTGTATTTATATTATTGTATTTTTATATTCTATTTTTATGAATTGCTAGCCGCCCCGAGCTGCTTTTGCAGGAGGGGTGGGGTATAAATTATATAAAATAAAATTTTAAAATAAAATAAAATATGGAACCTGAAAAGGTCTTTTTTTTTGCATTTATTTGTGTTTTACCAAAACCCGAATGCACAGCCCCAGTCCAGATTATGGATCTATGCCATGAATCCATCCCCTAATCTTGTGTGTGCAGTCCCTCATCTCTCTCCTTTCCCCTGAACTCAGTGCTTGGGAATAGGAACTGGATTTAGGGGACAGATCCAGGAACTGGAAAAGCACCAAATAAAAACTAGCCATGGAGTGCATTTGGCCCGCAGGCCTGAGGATCTCCCGCCCTGGATTAAACAGCCTGAAGAAGGCAAGTGTCTCTTCATGCTACCTAGGCCATGCTCCACAAACCACTTATTGATGGAACTACTCCAGAGTAAGTAGCTTGTGGATTGTGGCCCAAGCGCTTACATCAATTACAATGGATGTAATTGAGATTGGATTCTTCCTCCACCCCATTTTTTTCTGCTTGCAAGCTTAGCCAGTGAGCTGAATTCCTCCTGGCTCTCACCCCACCAATAGGAATTCTGAATCTAGCATTTAGCTAGCAATCTGATTGATGATGTATAACCCAGAGGGGAATCCAGCTCATTTCCTCTTGACTGTGTTGACTATTCAGCGCTAACTGGGGGAAAGAAGCAAAAACTTCTTTTCCTTGCTCAAATAAGCAGCTGCGACTGATACACATGGGAATCAGATCAATTGAGTAGAAGGTTCACTTTTAACACAGATGCCTTTCAGGATTGAACTGCACGTTCAACTGGCCCCACTTAATTGGTACCAGGGGGAATTTATCTGTTGAATCAATTCAGTGCCTAAAAGATCAAATAAGAACACATCTAAAGGTTTTAAATGGTCACTGCTCTCAAGATTAACTTTGGGTAAATCAGGCAGCCCAAGCTGATTAAGAAACAAACAGGAGGAGTTTTGTTCCTCCCCAGTGCACAAACCTTGAACTAGAATCAACAGCCAGGGCTCAATTCTGTTCTCACCCCAGTGGCTATGGCTTTACAGTGGGTAAAACTGATGGGAGAGACAGTAGAATTTGTCCTGAATGGGTGTAAAGCAGGGCTGGAGAACCTGTGGCCCATGAACTAAATACAACCCATAGCTTTTTTTTATTTTGTCCCTTTTCAGTTCCTGGATCTGACCCCTAGCTTCAGTTCCTACACTCAAGCACTGAAAGAGTGAGTTCAGGGGAAGCTCAGCGCAGAGCCTCACAGCATTATAGTCATGGCAATAGGTAGTAACTTTTAAAATCCTGACTCTACCAAAGTAGAGAATGTAGGAACAGTTAAAAAGCACAATTACAGTCTCTTGGACGAAACTGAAAAGGTGGGAGAAACCACTCACATGAATACAGCCCCAGTGGATAAGGGGTTGAACTTGGAAGGGTCCTATCTTAGGACGTTTTTAGATGAGCGCGGTGGCGCCCGCGCTTGTTTTCCAAAAGACCCAGCGGTCCGCTTTACATGTGATGCCGCAGCCAAGTACGCACATGCGTGGGCGATGCGCATCCATTTCTGGCTGCGAACTGACTGGGGTCAGCGATTGAGGCCGGTCATACGTGGCTGGAAATGGATGTGCATCGCCTGCGCATGCGCGTATTCGGCAGCGGCGTCACGTGTAAAGCGGACTGCCGGGTCTTTTGGGAAACAAGTGTGGGAGCCGCCGTGCTCATCTAAAAACGGCCTTAGCCACGAACTCACTATGTGGCCTTGGGAAAGTTCCTTGCTGGGTGTTTTTAAATGAGCAAGGTGATGGTGGAGGGTTCATGGGATTTAAACAGGTGGCTCCCAACATGGCTCCCGTGGGCATGAAGGCAAGCTGCCATGCAATCCCTCTGCCACAGACCATGGGGGAGGAGGGGTACATCGGACTGACCTTTGCAATGCAATTGGCATGTCCCTGGCATGAGCACTGGGAAACCTGGCTGGGCTCCTCAGAGCTCCCAGCCAAAGTCCATGTCCCCTGCCCACAGCGCCTCTGAGCATCAGACCGGTCTGCTGGCAAGACTGGCCGCTCCAGCTCATGGGGGCAGGGGTTCCATGGCCGTCCATTGCCACAGACCTATTTGGTTTGCCAAACCATGAGTGGGTGTTCTGTGGCACACAGGAGAGAGAATTCCCTCACTCCACCTTCAGATGGGTGGTGGGTGCTGTCACGTGGCTCTTGGGTGGCCATGTGGGGTAGCATCGTGTCTAAAAACACCCTCTCTCAACCTCAGTTCCCCATCTGTAAAATGTCAGTAATAATGATGTAATTCACAGGGTTGTTGCGAGGATGAACTAGATAAGGTTTGTGTAAAGCACTGAGAACACTATATAAATGATAAATATTAATAAAAGGAAAACATAATGAGTAATTCTAGGGATGTAAAGAAAAAAGAATTTAAAGAGAAGTAGAAAAGTTTAAAAGGGGAAATGGCCACTTATTGAGGGATGAAAATTGGTGAAAAAAGTTTGGTTTGGTGAAAAAAGGTGAAGGGTAAAATCCTGGCCCTGTTAGAATCAATGTCTAAACTCCCATTGACTTTGGTAGAGTCAGGATTTAGTCAAAAGAATTTCAAGCCTTTGTTTTGAGGCTGGAACAAGATATTAATAACATTTGCACTGAAGAATGTGGCAAGAGAAAAGCTATTTTTTCTCTAACTGGTGGGAAGAGTGACATTTGCAGTACTCAGGAGCTTATGTTTGCAAGAGGAAGCAGTTGAGATGGAGTACAAGGGCCTCAAGAGGTGCTTAAAAACCACCTTGCTCCAAAAGCAATTTTTTTTCACTGGAAGACAGAAGTGAAGAGGAGAAAGGGCACGTGTAGATTAGAGCTGAAACAGGGAGTGAGCTTATTATTCACATTTCAGGTAACCCTTCAAGTACCCGAATAATATCTGCAACTGACATGGGTACTTTTTCTTGGGTAGCTCATTTCATTATTTTTTTCCCGTTGGATTTTTTTATTTGGTTTTTTCGGATTTTGGTCATTTTCATATTACATTGTTTTCAGCAATTGTGCATGTGCAATAGTGCTAATCTTCAAGCACGCCAGCAGAATGATGTTCCGGGGCAAGGGGGCAGGAGGAGGGACAGCCACCTCACCCAGCCCCCTTTTGACAAGGCCAGGCCCTTTTCCAAGAAACATGACATCACAATGCTCAGAAGGGGCAGGGTCACTGCAACCCCTTGCATGCCCTCCCGGAGCCATACTAGTACCGCCAAAGTAACATTAACTGAAACACCCAAATGGTCAAAACACTGAAAAAAACGATACCCAACAAAGCTGAATCTTGGTTATTATCCAAACTGCCATTTTAACTTTGGGTAGGGTATATTCCATGGGTTTATCCATTTCTTTGGGTATTCATCTCAGCTCCACTGTAGATTGATCCTGTCCTCTCATAGCCATGGTACTTTGCACCATAATACAATTCAGACAAAACACAGCTGTCCATTCAGCCTGTTACAATACGGAGTCAATCTGGAGTGTAAACTGTACTTAGTAGTTGGAGTCTTTGTGCCTTAGTACTATTTGGTGATAAATGCTTGATTTTTCAGAAGGAGTTTAAAGCGGTAGTAGTGTTAGCACTGCAAAGGGAGAAGAGATGTTTAGGATGACACATGAGAATAGTAAGAAAATATGCAATTAGCAGTCCTGACTATAAGTGCCATACTGGGTCAGACCAACGGTCCATTGAACCCATCGCTCTATACCTGACAATGGCCACCCTCAGTTGCTTCAGAGAAGTACCCAACAGGTCATAAAAGAGCGATCCATTTCCTGCTGCTGCATCTCCTAGCCTACTTGATTAATAGCCACTGATGGACCTACCCTCCAAGAACTTATCCAGTCCTTGTTTAAAACCCAGCTACGTTTCTGGTCTTCACAACAGCCTCCAGCAACAAGTTCCACAAGTTATTGTACGCTGAGTGAAAATTACTTCCTTTTCTACTTCGTGAACTATTTATTTATTTAAATTTTGACTCAGGGTGGGCAGGATCATAAAAACAAATAAAAATAACAATATACATTTTAAAGAAATATAAAATAAATATACAATAAAACCCAGTACAGTCTTGTATAAAAATCCTATCCACACTCAGCAAACACTTGGCCAAATTAAAAAAAACCAGAGTGTTGCCTTTCTTTTGAAAGATGCTTGGGCTCTGGTGAATCTCTAGTAGAAGAGAGTTTCAAAGCTACAGAGCAGACACCAAGAACACCCAGGTCTAGTGCTACCATTAGGCCATTCAGACTGCCACCTGGGGCAGTGAACAGGGCCAGAAAACAGGGGAGTTTGGCTGGGAGTTAGCCATGGGAGGAAGCCTGCAGCGGAGACTCGGCTGATGTGAGTTTGGGTAAGACCCCACTCTACTCATTGACATATTCACCTAGCTGTTCTATATTGAACTAGAGACCCTCTCTGGTTGTATATCCCTTCAAAAGTGCTGCGGTAGTTAGTCCCAAAGCAAGGTGGTAGCATTTGACCCCAGTTGCCTAAATTCCTTACCTAAACCCCTAACCCAAAAGACTAAATCCCTGTTAACGAAGGCCATTTTTAGATGAGATGAGCCCCCGCAGGTCCACCCATCCCACACGCATCCACATGTCTGGCTGAAGGCGGCGTGGGTGGGGGTGCACTCCCGTGACCCACCCACTGCCCACTCATGCCCACTTATGGAGCATCGGGGGGAAATCTGGGATGCTCCATGCGGGGGCAAGCAAAAACACGGGTGGGTAGGGACCCACCCCCATCCCTGGCCCATATGAATCCCCCCACTCACCCAACATGCAGTCGTCCCACACAACAACCATGGACCCGTCCCCCAACCGTGCCCATTTTAAAATGGCCTAAATCCCTAACCTAAACGGCCCCAGTTGTCTTAATTCCTTACCTAAATCCCTAACCCGAAAGACTAAACCTCTGTTAACTAAATCCCTAACCTAAAATTCTGTTTAGTTATTTAGTTTTTACATTTTTACCCCACCCTTTTCCAGAGGCTCAAGGTGGCTTGCAACATTAAAATTAAAAAATCAGACTATAAAATACAATAATACATTAAAATTCCTTCAAACCCCATATGACCCTTTACCCCCACCTGCCACCCACCAGTCCTTTCCCAAGCTCCTCTACCCAAACCCACAAAACCCTACCCCTGCCTGCCAAACACCTGGCCACACAAAAAGGTCTTACATCTCCTCCGGAAGATGAACAGGCTCGGGTTTAGGCAGATCTCCAAGGGGAGGGAGTTCCATCATTGTGGGGCAGCAACCAAGAATGCCCCCCTGCGCACCCTCGATGTAACAAGTTCACAGACAGTTGGCACTCACAAAAGGGCACCCTCGGCTGACCTCAGAGGCCACAATGGGACATTGGCGAAGAAGAGGCGGGTTTTTCAGATAGTTGTGGCCCAGGCCATTTAGGGCTTTATAGGTTAAGTCCCCAGTTTGACTTAATTCCTTACCTAAATCCCTAACCCCAAAGACTAAATCCCTGTTAACAAATTCCCTAACCTAAAAGCCCCCAGAGTTTAGTAGCTCAGGAAGATTAGCTCTTTCCTGTCTTAACTAGGTACAAAACTAGGTTTAAGTATCCCCCTTTTAAAGCGAGAGATGCAGACAGCAGTCCAGCAGTGAGATGGGAGCTATCCAGTCTTTTGCACTGAGCATAACATGTATGATTATCTTCCTGTTGGGGAGAGGTTGTACACGTGCACCCAGTGCAAAGAGCTCCTAGCTCTCAGAGAACATGTGCACTCTCTGGAGGCGAGAATGGTAGAGCTGGAGGAGCTGAGGCAGACAGAGAGGACATAGTAAAGCGGTCCCACCTCCTCTCCAGCAGCTTCTGTGCTGCCTTGGAGGAGAAAGGCCTCCAGGAAGGAGATCATCAGACTGGAATGGCAGGAAGTGATCCTGTAGCTGGGACCTGACCTCCAGGTGATGCGTTATCCTCTCGCACTGAAGATACATCTCCGGGGGCGGGGGGGTGCCCAGGGGTGTGGGAATAGGATGGCCATGGTAGTTGGTGATTAGAAATGTAGATAGCAGGGGTGCTAGTGACTGTGAGGACCACATGGTAAATTGCTTGCCTGGTGCGAAAGTTGTGGACCTCACATGCCACCTAGACAGAATTTTTAGAGAGAGCTGGGGAGGAGCCAGCTGACATGGTACATGTGGGTACCAATGACATAGGAAGATGCAAGTTCCACACGAAGGACCCAAAGGCAGGCTGAGCTCCAGTGTCTCTCTGTGTGAATGAGATGATGGTGCAGGGAGGAGGGTTTTAGATTCATTAGGAACAGGGGACTCTTTTAGGGAAGGGGGAGCCTATACTGACAGGAGCCTTAACTAGAATGGAACCTGGCTGATGGCGCTAAAATTTAAAAAGGAGCTTGAGCAGTTTTAAAACTAGAATCCGGGGGAAAGCTGACAGATGCTGAGGAGCACATGGTTTGAACTGAGGCATATCCAAAAGATGCTGTTAATTCAGGGAAATCAGAGTATCCTAAATATAGAGAATAGGAAAGAAGCTGAGGGAGCACAGATGGAAATCAGTGCAGAAAGACAAGTATAAATTATTCCAAAATACCTTTAACAGTTACTCATAATGAGCAGACTAAGAATAAAAATACAAAAAATACATTTAAGAGTCTACATGCAAATGCTAGAAGTCTAAAAAGTAAGATGGGAAAATTAGAATGTATGGCACTAAATGAAGATCTAGACATAGGCATCACAGAGACATGGTGGAATTAGGATAACCAATGGGACACTAATACCAGGGTACAAAATATATCAAAATGACGGAGTAGATCGAGCTGGTGCTGGGGTGGCTCTATATGTTAGAGACAGCATTGAGTCAAGCAGGATTAAAATTTTACAGGAAAGAAACTGTACCCTGGAATCTCTATCGATAGAAATTCCCTACATAATGGGGAAGTTTATGGCAGTGGGGCTTATACTATCATCCCCCTGACCAGGATGGTGAGACTGACTATGAAATGCTAGCAGAGATTAGACAGGCTACTAAAGTTGGTAACACAATAAAAATGGGTGATTTCAATTATCCACATATTGACTGGGTGAATGTCTCCTTTGCCATAGTGTAAAGTTTCTAGATGCGAAAAACAACTGCTTCTTCAAACAGCTGATCCTGGAACCAATGAGAGGAGGAGCTACTTTGAAACTAGTCCAAAGTGGAGCTCAGGGTCTGGTGCAAGGGGTAACGGTGGTGGAGCTGCTTGGGTAGTGATCATAATATAATCAAATTTGACATTAATTACTGGAGGGAGAATGGTAAATGAAACTACCGCAGTAACTTTTAACTTTAAAAAGGAAGACTATGCTAAAATGAGGAAACTAAGAAACGAATAGGAACAGTGGTGAGGATTAAATGTCTTCAAGAGGTGTGGAGACTTTTTAAAAACACCATATTGGAAGCCCAATTAAAATGTATTCCACAGATTTAAAAATGTAGCAAGGGGACCAATCGCCTGCCAGCGTGGCTAAATGGTGAGGTGAAGGAGGCTATTAGAGCCAAAAAGGCATCCTTTAAAAAATGGAAAGCTAGTCCTACTGAGGAAAATAGGAAAGAGCATAAGCACTGGCATAGTAGATGTAAAACCTTAATAAGGCAGAAGGCCAAGAGAGAATTTGAAGAGAGACTCGCTAAAGAGGCAAAATCTAATTATGGAGCCTCATAGTGCCTCCATAGTTAAGGCGGAGCTAACTTTCTTCATTGAGAGGCCCATTGAGTTCAATGGGAGTCCCAGGGGCAATTGCCTCTGGGTTGCAACCCACAGTTGATGGGGTTTTCTCATTGATTTTGCCATGAATAGAAGGTGATTTCCATAGACGAGTCGGGAAATGCTCAAAGTACATGCCACTGTTCAGAGATTGTGCAATTGATAGGTATAAGATGTTTAATTAGGATTTTAAAGTACTGTCTGTATGCTTTAACCTTATACTTATGTCAGGCACTCTTCCTTACCTATTTGATTTGAGGACAAAAACCCAATATCACACATAGTAGAGCTTGGTGGTCTAGAAGTAAGAGTCTTGTGTAGGGAGCAAGAGGTCCTGGGTTCAAATCCCCCCTGTTGTGCTGCTGTCATCAATTGAGAGAGAAAAAGACTGTACTTTTTAGGGGAAATTTTTTTGCTGCTGCTGCTGCTGCTGCTGCTGCTGCTGGCTGTCGAAGGTTGACATCCAGTCCTGTGCATGGGCCCCTGATCCTGGAATCCTTTCTCTGGTGGATGGAGAATGCTTGGGATCTAGTGGGGAGCTCATCCTGTGGTGGCATGAGCCTTGAAATCAGTGAGACCATTTGCAGAGCATAAATTTAGTCGCGTGCCATCTCCGTGGGAATGGAGCTAATAATAGGAAGCATCGGAAGGATGCCACAAGCAGAGAAGGAAGCACAAGCTGCATTAGGTGGTGGTTACATTGTATCTGCTGCCTAACTGATGTCAGGTACAGTATACCTGAATGTCGACACTGACAGCTCTAACAGTTGTGTGTGCACACTCATGCTGTAGCTACCCCCTTTGTGGAAACTTTGTTGGGGTCTTTTGCAGAGGTGGGAAACGTCAGGCCCGAGGGCCAAATGAAGCCTATGGCTAATTTTTATTTGCCCCCTTTCTAGTTCCTGATTTACCCCCAGATCTAATTCCTGCCCCCAAGCACTGAAGGACTGAGCTCAAGGTAAGGGAGCAGGGATGAGGGCATCCCGAGGACAAGGGAGTCAGGACAGATCCATGATCTGGACCCTCTTGCTGAGTGCACCCCTTCAGCCCCTCCTTCTTTGCCCCAACTTCTCTGTGACCCTTGGAGCTTGTACTGATTTTTAAAGTGGCCCATGGGAGGGAAAAGGCATCCAGCACTGAGCATGCACTTGCTTCCTTCTAAATAGAGAGGCAGTGTGGTGTAGCTAGTGGATAAGGTGCTGGACTTGGACCTGCTGTGGAAGGGGGAGTGCGTGGGGGCTGCCTCCCCCCGCAGCCAAGATAACACCCACCACAGCACCCTGCCCTCCCCCCACAGTGCAATTCAGATGATAGGAGAGTTTAATCTCTCCCCAGCTCTCAGCATGGATGCCTGATTCAGGAGTCTTGGAGACCTTGAGCCAGGTCATGGTTAAACCAACCCCAGCCTCACCTCTAGGCATATGCACACACACAGAGCACATCCATGGTGCTTGCTTGGCACGCGAAGGGGCTTGGTTTGGGGGCAGCAGTCTGAGAAGGGCCTAGGGTTACAAAATTCCTCAGTCCGGTCCTGGCAGGGAGGGAGCTGGGGAAGTGCAAAGGAAGAGGATTGGGGCAGAAAGACCAAGGCAAAGTGTGTGTGCATGAAGCCTAAGTTGTAAGCGAGCACAGTATGTGACACCATATAACAACTTCACTGCTTACAAGGTGTGCATGTTAAGGTGGGAGGGAGCCTTAACATACAATTTCCTGGTTTGTTAAAGTTTGCTTGATGTGAATCCGCCTTAACTAGGTTTTTTGTTTGTCTAATAATTCTAACTTTAAGTACATCAGAAGCAAGAAGCCTGCTAGAGAGTTAGCTGGACCGTTAGATGACCAGAGGGTAAAAGGGGTGCTCAGGGAGGATAAGACTATTGCAGTGCAGAGAAACTGAATGAATTCTTTGCTTCGGTCTTCACTGCAGAAGATGCTGGGGAGATACCCATGCCAGAACTGTTCTTTGTAGGTGATGAATTGGAAGAGCTGTCACAGATCAACATGACTCTGGAAGAGGTTCTAGAGTAAATTGACTAACTAAATAGCAATAAATCACCAGGACCAGATGGTATGCACCCCAGAGTACTGAAGGAACTCAAATATAAAATTGTATACCTACTACTAGTAATTTGTAACCTATCACTAAAATCTGCCACTGTACCTGAGGACTGGAGGGTAGAAATGTAATGCTGATATTTAAACAGGGCTCCAGAGGCGATCCTGGAAACTACAGATGAGTAAGCCTGACATCTGTGCCAGGCAAAATTGTGGAAACTAATATTAAAAACAGAATTACAGGACATATTGATAAACATGGGCTAACTGAGACGAATCAACATGGATTTAGCAAAGGGAAGTCATGCCTCACTAATCTATTGGAATTTTGAGGGTGTAAATAAGTATGTGGATAAGAGAGAGTTGGTCAATATAGTGTATCTGGATTTTCAGAAAGCATTGGATAAGGTCCCTCACTTGAGGAAATTAAAAAGTCATGGGATAGGAGGCAGTGTACTATTGTGGATTGGTAACTGGTTAAAGGATAGGAAACAATAGTAAGAATCAACGGTCAGCTTTCACAATGGAGAGAAGTAAATGGTCAGTTTTCACAATGGAAAGAAGACGAGGGGTGGGGTGGGTGGGAGGGCTTCTGCCCCCTTTTTGTGGAACTACCCCAGGGGATTTGCTTGAGCCTGAGCCTGGGCATCTTCCAAAATCGGTGCAAAACTTTTTTATTTGGAAGAGCATTTGGCAGGCAGGAATAAATAGGGTTGGTTGGGTTTCTCGGTAGGGCTGTGGGTGAGGATGGGAGTTTGAGAGGAGGGTGTTTTTACTGTATGAATGTTAATGTTTTTAATTGTTTTTATGGATTGTAAGCCACCCTCAGCCTTGTGGGAAGGGCAGAATAAATAAATAATAGTGGAGTGCCCCAGGGATCAGTATTGGGACCAGTGATATTTAATGTATTCATTCATGATCTGGAAAGGGGAGTATTGAAGGTAGTTAAAACAAGAGCCGACTGTGAAGAATTGCAGGGGGGATCTTGCAAGACTGGGTGACTGGACAACTAAATGGCAGATTAAATTTAATGTGGGACAAGTGCAAAGTGATGCACATAGGGGAAAACAATCCAAATGTTATGTACACAATGTTGGGTTCTACATTAGGAGTTACCACTCAGGAAAAGGACCTTGGAGTCACTGTGGACAATACATTGAAATCGTCAACTCAGTGTGGCAGCCGTCAAAAAAGCAAACAGAATGTTGGGAATTATTCATAAAGGGATAGAGAATAAAACCGAAAATATCATAATGCCGCTATATAAATCAATGGTACAACCAGACCTTGAATATTGTGCGCAGTTCTGGTCACCGCATCTCAAAAAAGACATAGTAGAAATAGAAAAAGTACAGAAAAGGGCAACAAAAATTATAAGGGCATGAAACGGCTTCCGTACAAAGAGGGGCTGAATAAGCTGGGGTTCTTCTGCTTGGAGAAGAGACGACTGAGAGGGGCTATGATAGAACTTCATAAAATCATGAGTGGTGTGGAACACGTTAATAGGGAACAGTTATTAACCCCCTTAAATAGTACTAGAAGTAGGGGACACTCCATGAAACAAATGGGTATCAGATTGAAAACAAATAAAAGAAAGTATTTTTTCACTCAATGCACAATTAAGTTGTGGAATTTGTTGGCAGACGATGTGGTCAAGGCCAGTAGCATAACTGGGTTTAAGAAAGGACTGGACAAGTTTCTGGAGGACAAGTCCAATAGCAGCGATTAGCCAGGTAGGTTTGGGGAATATAGCCTCTTACTGTCGGGAGCGGGGAGTGAACAAGAGGGAATGGATCACCCCATTGTTGAGTACTACTTCCAAGTGACGGAGACTGGCCACTGTTGGGCTCAATGGATCACTGGTCTGACCCAGTATGGCACTACTTATATTCTTACGTTCTTAACTTGAAGGGGGTGGTTCTCTTGCCCCCATCCAGCTGTCCCACTGCTGCTAGAAGCTCAGCACTGGAGGGGGTGAGAGAGGTGCCATTCCCCTGATCCAGCGTGGAGTTTAGTGGCGGTGGCAGCGGGATCAATGGAAATCTTGCTGCCGCCACCACTCAACTACAAACTCAATTAGGGGAAGGGCTGCCTAGGGTGGCAAGTTGAAGGGGGTGCCTCTCCTGTCCCTCTCCCAGCTGTTGTTGCCACTGCTTCTTCTGCCTCCCCTCCAGCCATCACCAAGTTTCGCTGCAGGGGTGGGGGTAGCGGCTTCCCAAGGCCGCCTAGAGCAGCAAATATCATCGGGTATTTTCAGACGTTACGAGATCACAGTGAACCACGGTGAATACCCACCTGTGGTCACTGTGGCTCGAACGTCTGTTTGGCGGCCGCCAGATGTTCGCCACGGTCAATACCCGCAAGGGGTCAATTTGAACCACGCTTCCTGGGCTAGCCGGGGGAATGTCCCGGGAAGCGTGGTCAAAAAGATCCCCAGCGGGGACCAAAAAAAAGTAACATCCGGCCCGACGCGGCGGCCGCAGTGGCCCCGCCGCCTGCCCATCTCCCTGGAGGGCGGGTGGCGGGGTGCATGGAGGGGGCGGGGCCGTGCAGCCGCACGTTGCGCCGCGCGGCCCCGCCCCCTCCCAGATTCCCCGCCGGGATCCCCCCGGCACGTCTGATATGGCGTGACGGGGTGACCCCGGCGGGGAATGAAAGGGTTGTTTTCGGTACGGGGCCAAGCGGCCCCGTAACATCTGAAAACACCCATCGTGCCAGCCTTGAGAACAGCTCTCTATGCACCTTCATCATATAGACTTGGTGTGCTGAAGGAGAGGTTGTTCTTGTCTGACCTTAGAGGCTGTGATGGATCTTAGGGGAGGAAGTGGTCTTTGAGAGATGTGGGGACCAACCTATTGAATTATTGCACCTTGAATTGTGGCGTACCCAGAAAGCTACTGAAAGCCAGTGAAGACTGAAGCATCAGTGTAATGTGCCTCCAGTGATTCACTTGCTTTCTAAAGACAGGTTGCCCTGTTCATTCAGCATCAGCTGTAGCTTCTGAGCAAACATTAAGAGCAACCCCATGTCCTTGGGGAGGAAGGGTAAAATCACTTTAAAGGCCTTTTCCATCTGTGTCATTTAAAAAAATAAAATAATTCAGTCCTTTGCAGATCCCAGCATGCTTCATATCATCTCCCAGGGAAGATCCCTCATCTCTCCTGGAGCTGCACAGCAGGAGATAGATTAATTCTCCCAGGTAAAAGCACCACATTGATGTGTGAAGGAATATTGGACAAGACAGAGATTGAGGGGGGAGAAATACAGTCACCCGAAGGCACCATCCCACCTACTAGCACCTCAAAAATAGCCATTTCCTCCTTATAGCCCACACTTTTTAAATGGCAGGATAGTCCCAGGTCTGTTATGAGGCTGGTAGGACATTACTCAGGTAAGAGCAGCACTTAGCAATAAGAACGAGGAGGTGTGGGAGAGGCATGTGTTTGTATACATAAACCTGATGCATACCTCCCAACAGTCCCTACTAAGGAGGGACAGCCCCTCTTTGGTTGTCGAGTCCAAAGAGAGACAAAAAGACCAGTATTCAAGCCTCAGGCACCTCTTTCCTGCTTGCCTCCCAGAAAAGCACTTGAGAAGACAATGGGAAGATGATGAAATTACAAGAGACTAAGGCCACATGCACACCTGCTGGTGGCGCAGCGGTGGCAGGGAAACTGCTGTGAACCTGGGGGAGGAGGGGGGCGCCAGAAGTACTGCCAGTGTGAAAGGGTTTCATGGCGATTTTACTCGTGGATGACAGGGCATCACCGCAGAACCCCATTCACACCGGCGGTACTTCCAGCATCCCCCTCCTCTCCCCGTCACATCTTTGGCTTGCGGCAGTTTCCCCGCCGCATCACCGTCAGGTGTGAATGTGACCTTAGTGGAATGAGAAGCAGGAGAGCTTCTGTCCCTCTTTGTGCACTTGGGATGTTGGGAGGTTTGTGTATGCGTGGAAGGCAAGAGGCGGACCTTATTTGCTAAGCGGTGGAGCTTATTGGCTGAGGGAACGGGACTTGTCTTTCTTTGACCACTGGAAATGTTGGGCGGTATGAATATGGCTTAGGGAGCACAGCTTCTGCTGCAGCTGTTCTCCAACCAAAGCTATGTGGCGTCCTACTGCACATCTCCAGGCAAGTCATGGAAACAACCGGTAAGAGGAAAAACTTCTGAGTATGCATCGGGTAAGTCACTTAATCTCTCTGCCTCTCAGCTCCTCATCTGTAAAATGGAAACAACACATCCTTTCCCACACCCTTCATCTCTCTTGACCTCTTATTTTGCAAACTCTTTGGGGAAAGACTGTTTCTTATGAATACCAACATTCCTCCCCTAGCACAATGGGGCCTCTAGGTACTACTGTACAGCACACGTAATAATAGAGTGGTTGCAACTCTAGAACTCTGGCACTGGGATGATTAAGAAACAAGTCTCAGATACCCCCAGGCAATGAAAAAGAAGGTCCACAGAACAGCAGTGCACAGAGTTGGAGAATAGTAAGGTTGCTTAGCAACTTCCAAGCCTTCATTTCTATGGAAGTGAGAGCTAATGTAGGCAGGGAGCTGAGATGGGAGCTATGCATAGAAAAACATACTGGCAACTCTTGCTAATTCTCACCCTCTTACTTCACCCAAAATCCACCCCCCTCCTTCTCAGCAAAGATTTAACAGCACAGACATCCCTGCAACGAGACCTCAGATCTTTGAGGTTTTTCTCACTTGGGTGTAAAAATCTATACATTAAATACTGTCCAAGTTGCAAAGTGAAATACTCTTCAGGGTAGGAAATATGTTCACACTAAGCATGCAACTTGAAAAGTGGCCTTGGGTTTAAGGGATTAGGCTGGTACTCAGGAAAAAAGGATCATGTGCCGGCTCTGCCACAAACTTCATATGGCCTGAGACAAAACATGAGTGGGGTGCTGAGCACTACAGAGAAGCTGGTCCCTTACCTGACTGAGCTTGAATCAAGAATCTGCAAGAAAAAACTTGACTTAAATCAGGGCTGGGAAGCCTCAGGTCCAATGACAGATACAGATACAAATAAATTTACTTGACCCTGTGCATGTAGTAATGGTAAGTGATATGTTAGTTTACATACTGATGCATTTTATCTGAGCAGTTGTGCAAGGTAGAGATGGTCAGTTTAAGTGAAGGTGGTTACAGGGATACATGTTATTGGTACTGTCTGTGGAATGGGCAGAGAGAAGGGTGATTCAGTTGGTCTGAGGTGACAGCCTGTGCATGACTGATCTAATTTCTCTTTGTATTACAGAAATTTGAGTTCTGTTTATAATAAAAGGTTTGGGGCATATGAAGAGTAATCTAATTTGCTGGGGAGTGTTACATTTCGGTAGCAGAGGATGGCTCTGAGCTTTTAATGGTAATCACTGAAGGTCAGGTAATGGAGCCTAGTGGATCAGACAGCCAGTAATTGCCATCTTGAGCAGCCCCGGGAATCTCTAAAGCACAGACAACAAAGATGGACAATGCTGAGACAGAAAATCTTCAGACAGAGTTTCAGGACAATTGTGCCAGCTCCCGAGGGCAGAACTTTTGGAAGTATGTTACCACTTGGGAATTTGTGGAGAAGGCCAGAACTGGGTTACAGGGGGAAAATCAGCTTGCTTTAGTTTGCTAAGACATTGCCCAGCATCTAGATGGTGAGGAGATGGCTCGTCTAATCCCGGCGGGATTTTGAAATATCGTGCAAGTGGTTCACAAGATGGCGGCCCGCTTGTTTAAAAGTGCCCAGAGTAAGAGCTACATTCGGTCATGCATGTGTGCCATGACTCTTGTGAAATTCCTCTATGTGTTGTTAAATTAGAATGTGAAGGTAAAAATATTAATGAGAGAATAAATGTTTTTAGAAACCTAGCCTAGACTGTGACAAACTTGCCAACTTGCCATACCCTTCCAAGAAAAAGAACAAAGGTACAGGGGATCAAGACTACTCTCCTTGAAACTAAAATAGTAGTTGAGAGAGAAAGCAAAATTGCAAAATTACTCTTTCCAGAGCTATTCCATTCAGAAAAGGAGTGTCTATTTCCAATGGGATACTTCAGGAACTGAAATCCCATTGGAAATAGGATTGCTACCGTCAGTCATTTTTTTACCTGACACTTTCATTTTGGCCTATGGGAGTGTCAGGTAGAAAACCACCACAGGTGGCAGCTCTAATTGAAAATGACTGAAACTGAAGGAAATGGAATCAGACTGCTGATAATTAAATCAGCTTTGAAATACCAGACCAAGCGGAAATCTCATTTTGAAAATAAGTGATGCCAAAATAGGTATCTTGGATTCTACAGATGCTTTTGAAGCTGTTTGCAGGAGGGGCGGGGTAGAAATTGATAAAATAAATAAATAAATAAATAAAATATAAATGCAACTGCCTGCAAGAAGCAAAGCACAAACTTTAGAACTAGATTCCACAGAAGCACAGGCAGAATATGAAAATAAAGGAGAGATGTTAATATCCATATTACTTGAAGTCCAGTCCTTGTGAGAGGGTGAAAAAGAGGAGGTATTGGAACTGTTGCTATTGAAAGTGCTTCCTTCATCAGGTGATAAACAGCTGCTAGAACTGGAACAGTTTAAAAACCTTTCTCTGTCTGAAGAACTAAAAGAGTGTGTTATGTACACCACAGCAAGATTATCTAAGCCATGAACATTTTGTCTACTAGCTGTTGAAAGGTGGCAGGAGCTGTCTTCATACCAAATGAAAGAAGCAAAAATCTCATAAAGCCCTTTTGGGGTAACAAAAGCTGATTTCTGTCTGGCTTCCTCATCCATAGGTATCTGCCAATAACCTTTGGTCAGATCTTTGGTGGTCACAAACTTTCCCCCTGCTATCCTATCCAGAAGGTTGTTAATGTAGGGCATAGGATAAAAATCAGACACTGTGACAGAATTTAATTTACAGTAATCCACACACAACCTGATCCCTCCATCAGGCCTCAGAACCAAAACCACTGGAGACAACCACAGGCTCAGCATCCTTCTAGCATAACTTACAATCAGAGGATATTCCCCTGTATTGACTTGATAACTCCTCTAGTCTTCCCAGGGATGCTAGAAAAAAGATCCCAATTTGCTTGTAGCACCCTTTTAACCCGAGCCACTTAATTTGGACTTAATTCTGAAGAGCAAAGCTCCATCACACATCATTAACATCAGGTTTTGTAGAGTCCCATGGGTCTTGAACCCCATGCCCCTGGGGTACTGCCTCAGCCTCTGGCACCACACCCTAGGCCTGACCTCAGTCCTATTTGTCCTCCCGAAGGTTCCTTCTGTGTTTCCCCAGCCTTTGCCTGAACCAGCTGTTTCTGCTGTACTCCAGCCCTGCCTCCCAGCCTCCTGATTGGGTACCAGCTAGCATAAAAGGCATGCTGGTACCAGCAGGAAGCTGGGTAGAGCAATTTCCATTCCTGCTCCAACTCTTTTCCTGCTGCTTGCCCACATCACTCCACTCCATGCTGTATTCCTGACACCATGGCTCTTGGTGCCTTGGTTCCTTCCTGGTTCCTTGTTCTGGCCTGTAGCCCCTTGTGCCCTGCCTCATGTTCTAGCCCTTTGGTCTGTGTTCCTCCCATAAATCTTGACCTCCCATAAATCCCTTTTTTTGTTTTTTGCTAATGCACCGCTTTTAACCCTGGCAAATCGTTTTCCCCAAGGTGTATCACCAAAATGTCAGGTTTGCTGGCCCGTGCCTGTCGTGTGAGCTCCAGGAGCAACTGGTGCCACCTCATCCCACTTCTTCCTAGCCAGCAAACTTCAGCCATGTCTGCCAGCCCCAGCTGGGTTCCCCACTTAGTATTCTTCGCTGCTCTGGCAGCCCACCGGACCAAACTATGGCCGCAGATCCATATCTTCACCCTCTTCCGTCTGGCGTACTCTGCCAATGGAACATAAACAAAATAGTTAACATGTGTTTGGCCTAGGGTCCAGGCGCACATACGTGCGATAGACATGTGACCACCAATGGCCAATGGCTTGAATGTCTCTGCGAGGCATACCCATTTGAGCAGCAAACATGGCTGCCCCTATCCTAAAAGAATGGGAACCATAATCCATATGTGGGAGCTGAAGTCTTGACAGTGCAGCACGCAACACTGCTGTGAACTGGCGCCTAGTGGCTGGTGCCCCGTTCGAATGGCAAAAGAATGTTCCCCCTACAGGCGGGTGTCCCTTTAAGTATTCTTGCACTGCCAGAACTGGGCATAAACTGGCATCCCCGGACCTAGCTAACCTAACTGTATGCCCCCGTCCCCGCTGGTCCGTTTTTGATTTTTTTATGCATAGGACAAGTTCCTCTACGCCTATTTCCACATCCTCGGCTGCTAATGCTCCACCTGACATATCTCGCGCTGACTCGGGTACTAGCTCACTTACTCTAAAGGCTCCAAAAAATGCAAGCTTAAACATCGCCCCGAACATATTTACTTCAAAACTGTTGTAACATACCTGGTGCAGCGCACCAACAATTCTGACTAGCAATGGGGGCGGTGGGGAGGGTAATGGGTAGCCTGCTGTCGGGAGTCTCTGGCTGCTCCCTCGCCCATGACTCTAATAGTCTACGGGCAAAGAAGCCCCCATTGGGGGCTGGGTGACCAGCCAGTTGGCTCATGAAGTTCAATGCAGATAGTTTGCCAGCAATGGTCCTTGGAGCTAACCCTTCCCTTCTCAAGGACATAGCAAACTGCAAAACCTGAGCCTCATGGATCGGAAAACCCAGGGTCCATCCCCGCTGCACCCGGAAACGTTGGGATGCTTGAAATGCGCTGACATAAGCCGCTCAGGTCCAGACCGCCAAGGAGCCCTGTACCGCGGAGCAGAGCTCTACAATCCAAGGTTCCACATGGCCACAGGCATAGGCTCCGGGATCTGTTTGGCCTGGGGTGCCAGTAAACGGAAACGCTCCATTTGGAATCGAGAAAGAGCATCCGCAATCTCATTCTCGATTCCTGGAACGTGCTTGGCGTGAAATAAGATGTTGTGTTGGAGACAAGTCATTACCAAAACACGCACCAGCCCCATGACCCTTTGGGAACGTGATGAGAGTGTGTTGATTACGTGTACTACTGCCTGGTTATCACACCAGAACAGGACCGTTTTATTAGCCAGTTGAGGGTGCCACAACTGCACCGCCACAATAATGGGGAACAACTCCAGGAACGTAAGGTCCCTTGTGATCCCTGTGGCGATCCATTCGCAGGGCCACCTGGCTGCACACCACTGATGCCTGAAATATACCCCAAACCCCAGGGAGCCGGCTGCATCTGAATGAACTTGCAGCTCAGTTTTGAGCAAAAGCTGGTCTCTCCAAACACTAACTCCGTTAAATTCTCCTAAAAACTTAAGCCATACCCCCAGGTCCTCCCTCATTTCTTTGGTCACCCTTATGTGGTAATGGGGCGAGGGGTCCCCACCGAGTTTACTGTATAATTGGGACATGAATGCCCGGCCAGGAGCTATGACCCTACAGGCAAAGTTAAGACTCCCTATCAGTGACTGAAGCTGGCGGACCGTGATCTTAACCGAGGTGATACACTCCTTTAGCTTACTGATCAATGCCTCAACCTTATCCATCGGCAACCGTGACACCCCTGCTACGGTATCCAGCTCTATACCAAGGTATGTCAGAACTCTCCTTAAAACTCACCTCTTTCGCTCTGCTCTGTCTGACTCTTTATCCTGCTGAGCCACTATTTCCTATACCTACGGTCTGTTTACCCTTATCCTTGCCACATGGACCTGCCTGCTGTCATTCTCATCATAACCAAGCCAAGTACGTGCACTCAAGACCTCGCATCTTCATGAATGTTAGACCCCTTGTCTCGCCCTCTGTTCCCCTTCCTATGTCTCTCCCCCAGCTCCTGTCTCTCAGATTGTAAGCCCTAGGGGCAGGGACCATGTCTATTTTATTACTTTGTAAAGTGCCAGGTACACTGCTGGCGCTATATAAATGTTTGTTAATAATTATAATAATAACTGTGCTGGGACCTTCAGTCTTCTCTTCTGCCAATGGGATGCCCAAATACTCAGCTTTCTTCTGAAAGGTGTCCACCAATTGCGCGTATTCGTTAGTGCCGGCCCGACCCACAAAGAGGAAGTCATC
This sequence comes from Sphenodon punctatus, assembly GCA_003113815.1. Lineage (NCBI taxonomy): Eukaryota > Metazoa > Chordata > Lepidosauria > Sphenodontia > Sphenodontidae > Sphenodon > Sphenodon punctatus. The sequence continues at coordinate 1,731,111 of QEPC01011926.1, read as the reverse complement.
CAAATATTTTGTGATGCCTTCCTCTCCGACCGCTTGCTGCACCACCCATTCAATTAGGGTGCTAAAGCGCTCGAACGCAGAGCATGAAATGGAGCATCCCATTGGCATGGCCTTGTCATAGTAGTATTCCCCCTGAAAATGAAAGCCCCAAAGGGGGAAACTATCCAGGTGTACTGGCAAAAGGCAGAAGGCTGACTTCACATCACATTTTGCCAACCACGCCGTTTCCGAATTTCCTCACCAAAGCCACTGCTGCATCGAACGATGCATAGTGTACGGATGTCAAATCCTTGGGAATGCTATCATTAACAGAGTGATCCCGCAGGAAGGACAGATGATGGATCAATCGATACTGCCCGGGGGTCTTTTGGGGAACCACGCCCAAAGGAGAGAAGACCATGTCCGGAAGCGGTGGGGTAGAAAATGGTCCAGCAACTCTACCCTCCACTACCTCTTTTCGTATTTTCTGTACTACCACCTGCTCCATACCCTTGACTGACTTCAGGTTGGGCGCAATTCCACCCCGGCGTACTTCTCCTGCTGGAATATGAAAACCTCCCTTGAAACCCGTTACCACATATTCGACCTCTTGCCTGTTGGGGTGCGCGCGGAGGGCCGTTACCAACCTGTTAACTTTAATTGGCGTTGGGGCTCTTTCCAGTCCCCCCTGCACCTCTACTTCCCTGGTTTCCTTTACCACCCCCACTGGTTCCACTCCTCTTCTTAAAGCCTGGCTTGGGCCTGGGGCAAGCAGATGTAGCATGGAATCCCCCACAGGAGGAGCAGGTGTGCTGAAACCTGCACAATGAGCGGGGGCAGCGGCCCGTGCGGGAAAACACCCAGCATTGCCCAGCGGTTCCTTCTGTACTCTGCTTCCCCCATGCCCTACTCGGGTCGTTAACCGGGGCCACTCCTCCTTTTACCAAAAGGTGTCCACTGTCTGCCCTGGGAGCTCCTGTGGCATCACTCATACAATTTAACCACAGGTCGTGGGCGTGTAGGTCCCACCTAAGACCTGGGGTGAATGAAGCCCGATGCCTAAAAGTCTCGTCATATCTAAGCCATGCTGCCAGGGGGCCGGTCTCATAGGCCCTGCGGATGATCTCCCCGTATTTCAGAAGAACCGCCCCTCTATTGGGAAACATTTCTAACTGGACCCCGTGGCATATTGCGTAGGCGCTTATACGGCGGAGGGCACTTCCCTAGAAAACCTTGATGATGAGCTGAATTTTCTCCCTGAGATTGTAGGCCCATGAGGGGGTTTGCTCCCTGTGACCTGGGAGAACAGCTGAGGGGATTTTCCTTCATTCCTTTGTTCTTAGTTCCCTTGGTGGGTTCCAGACCCCTCCATCCTCCCTTCATCCTTTTCCCTAACTGTCCCCTAATGCTCCCTTGTGGCTCTCATTCCCTGTGTCTAGTCTTGTCCCCTGGGTTCCTTACTCTGGCCTTTAGTCTACTTTCTTTTCTTCCTGTCTTGTTCCTGGCCTCTGTCCTTCACCTTGTCCCCTACTTTCTCCTTGCTGGTCCCAGTCCTGACCCCCTATGTCTGCCTACATCCCAGATGCCTCACACTTGGGGCCTTTGACAGTTTGCTCTACCCAACCAGCCCCACCCCCTTGACTGGCCCAGCTTAGCCAGATTCAGTGGCACAGCCACTCCCCCCAGCGAGCACGCCCCCTCCAGACTCCTCCCCTGGCAGCACCCTTGTACCTGAGTTGCTCAGGATGGAGGAAAGCGTAATATATCATCTGGTCCGTGTATATCACCAGGGGGAGCCAGCGGTGCCCAAGCCCACCCTATGTTGGGAAGAGATTTACTGGAAGGTGGCACTTTTGATGGTGTACTGCTGTGTACTGATGGCCAGGCTCTCCAGAAGCCACCCCACCCCCCGGCTGCTTCACAGAAGTTGACCCCAGATCCAGCTCCCCAAAAGCCGGCCCCACAGACTGCCTCGCAGAAGCTGGCCCCAGTTCCAGATCCATTTCTGGTTTCCCAGAAGTTGGACTCGGCATTCCAGATGCCCCCAAAAGGGGGGGGGGGCTTCCAGGCTCTAGACACCCAGGGGGCAGGGGGGGCAGGCTCCTGCCCACTTGGCCCTGCTGCCAGCTGCATCCAGGACTCCCAAGTCTGAGTCCACTGCCCAGCATCTGCCGGCAACTTCTCAGCCCAGTTTCCAAATTCTTGTCCTGTATCAAGTTTTGTGTCTTACCCTATGTTTTGCCCTGTATGTATTATTTATTCCCCATTTTGTTCCCACTGCACCTCATCCCAGTTGTTCAATTCCTCCTCTTTTCCCTATAAAAATATAGAAAGGCTTCTTAAAATCGGGGCTTACTCAAATGGGCTGCTTTGCTAAAGCTTCCTTGAGCTGACCCAACACAATTTGACATGCCTCTCTCCACTGCACGCTCTCTGGTTTATTAGCATATACATCTGTTAGGGGGGCAGCAATAGTGCTAAAATTAGGCACACACACACGATAGTGCCCTACAACTCTTTTAGAAATGATTTATGAGCTGGACCCTTTTCTTCATGAGTGCACCCCTGCCCCCAACACAAATATGGCCTTTGACACTTGTATCAAAAGATGGTGCCATTTTTACATAGCTACTTCTTAGAGCAGAACTACATCCCATTGTCAAATGTATGGTAAAAATAATAATAATTATTAATTAATAAAAAAATTACAAGACTAAACACAATACCATAAGAAATTCTGTTGTTTTATTTGTCTTTTCGTTTCTGAACTTTTAAGCACACACTGTACTTGCATTTGCAGACTTTTTAAAATAACCACAAGGGCCAAAAACTTACTTTAAAAAAAAAAAAAGTGAAAGCTGAGATTTCCACAATTTAATTGCAAGTGATTTTAGGCTTTAATTAATCCCCCAAATTGTGATTCACAAAAAATAATCACGAGAACTGGCAAGCCTAAATATCATAGATATCAGAGCATATATATATATGCCCGAAGAGACAGCTGCGGTTAGGAATCTGCTATCGTACGAAAGGAACACGTCTCGTTCATCGTGCCATAAAGTGGCATATTGAAGGTTTTGAGATTCAGTGTCTGGTTGAATGATGTCTTGTTATCTCGTAGAGCGGGGGGGGGGGGGGGGG
>QEPC01011926.1:1688137-1717417 GCA_003113815.1 Sphenodon punctatus | reverse complement strand
GCACGTACTTGGCTTGGTTACGATGAGAATGACAGCAGGCAGGTCCATGTTGCAAGGATAAGGGTAAACTGATCAGTTGAAAAATCCTATTGGCTTACACTGAGCATTGTCTAAACCCAGACTTCAGGGTCCAGGGCACTTGTTATGTTATGGGGAAAGTATCCCAGAAAAGGACTTGGGCATGATGGTAGATGGGGACCCATTCACTGCATTTTCCCCATTGGGAGTAACAGAAAAAAACACAGTGCACATGGGTCTATAGTGGTAGATAACTAGGCTTGTCAGTATCCATTGTTTCAGCGGCCTACCACACTATGGAATAATCAACATCCTTTATTCCAGTATTCATCAGCTCTGCAGCCTTTATTTTTGATCTGGAACTGGGCATCAGTTCCCAGTGGGATGCTATAGCTAGGGCTGCTTTCACACTAGCTCCCCTGGATTGGAGAGTATGAACGCATCCTTCTTTTACATCTTAATTCCCACAAATTCCAGGGTGAACCCCCTAGGGTGCACTATAGGGTCACCAATAATGGGTCACCAGAATGTCAAACGGTTTGAACAAAATGCCTGCTAGTCCTACATGGGTCATGATGGGCCGTCAAGGTTTAGAAATGGGTCCAGAGCCCGAAAAGGCAAAGGACCACTCTTTTATACAAGCCTTTGCAATTGTATAAATCTTGTATAAATCTTGCAATTGTATAAATCTTGAGGGGATCTCTGTAGAGCAGGGACAGGGAATCTCAGAGATGGGGGCCAAAGACACCCTGTGGCTAGCTTTTATTTGACCCTTTCCTAGTTCCTGGATCCAGTTCCTATACCTAAGTGCTGAAAGACAAGGCTCAGGGTGGAGGATCGGTGCTGAGGGCGCACACACCAGGGCAGGGGGGCAGAGCCATGGCACAGATCCATGATCTGGACCCTCCTCCTAATCATCCCACCCCCCCATGTCAATGTGGCCCCTGGAGACAACTAATTCCCAAGGCATCCCCTCTGGGAGGGGAAAGGCTGCCCATCGCTGTTTTCTATACTCATCTCACCAACAGAAGTTGGTCCAGTGAAAGCTATTACTCCCACCTACTTTGTCTCTCTTGTGGTGTGGGACCAACACAGCAATAAGCAACAGGGGGTGTTTTTAGACAAGCACCTCCCCACCCTTCATGCATGTTGCAGGGCCACATTGGCACCCTATGCAGCCCTGCAACATGCATGATGGGTGGGGAAGCACCTGTCTAAAACACCCAGGCTATCAAACCGGAATCAACAGAGGGTGTTATTTCTAGGCATTTTCAGACAAGACACTCCCCATCCACCTTCCACCCACTATACATGTTACAGGGCACCTATGGGGCAACACTGCAGCCCTGAAACCTGTATAGTGGGTGCGGAGTGTCTTGTCTGAAAATGCCCTTCGTGTACAGCATTAGTAAGACTATTCCTGGAATATAGTTCTGGCATCTCCATTTAAAACATGGATATTAAAAAAACTGGGAAAGCTTCAGAAAAGAGCGAGAATGACTCGTGTCTGGAAAACATGCCGTGCAACGAGACTAAAACAATTTGATCTTGGTTTATACAAGAGAAGGTGATTTGATCCTGGTCTGTAAATAGCTACACGTGGAGGAGACAAAGGTGTAATGAGATCTAATGACTGGAAACCAAACCTAGACCAATGAAGACTAGAAACAAAGGGCAAATTCTTAACAGTGAGGGCAATTCACTATGAGAACAGTCTACCCAGAGATATGGTAGATCCTCCATCACCTGGTGTCTTGAATCTCTCTCTAAAATGGGTGGGGAACCTCAGGCCCAGGGGCCAAATGCGGCCCATGGCAAGTTTTTATGTGGCCCCTTTCCAGGGCCTGGATCTGGCTCCAGTCTCTACCCCCAAGCAGTGAAAAACTGAGCTCAGGATAATGAAGCAGAGAGGAGGGCATGCATGCATGGGTAGGGGACAGATCCACGGCACAGATCCATGGTCTGGGCCCTCCTTTTTTGAATACACCTGTTAAGCACCCCTGCCCCCAACATCTACATGGCCCTCACAGCTGGTACTAATATCCAATGGGGCCCCCAGGACAGAAAAGGTTCCTCACCCCTGCTCTAGAAGATACAGGATAGCTCAGCCAGGCATTTTGGGGTAGATGCTGGCATGGTAGATGTGAGAATTTGTATGGCCTGTGTTATGCAGATGATCATAATACCCCTTTCTGTCCTTAAGATCAAGGATACACCTCTGTATGGTAGGCAGGTCTATAGTCCTCTTCTTCTACAAGGGCTGACACGGAGGGCGTTTTCAGACAAGCATCTCCCTACCCATCATGCATGTTGCAGGGCCCCATGCAGCCTTGCAACACGCATGATGGGTGGAGATTGATGGGTAATGGGTGGGGTGGCACTTGTCTAAAAACACCCAGTGACAGAGCCATAGAATCAGGACTGGGCCGGGGCGGGATATCAAGGGTCATCTAGTCCATGCTTAGAATTCACTTGTTCCTGATTCCTAGTCCAGTGCTTATAGGATGAACTGTGGCCACAACACTGTGCTTGGTCTGAATGAGGCTTAGTCAAGATTGGCTTGAGAACTGCGCTCACCAGAACTATCGCCATCGCTGGAGAAGTCTTTGATGGAAACAGAAGGCTTTTCTAGTGGCTGGATTGAGAGGGAGGCTTGCTTACATAACTTCCCCTGACTGACGTGATGTTGTGCCGTTTGCGCTCACAACGCAGTATTATGCAGTGCTTCTTTGGTAGAGCACTTTTCATGGAAACGGATCCCAAAATAGCTTCCAGAACATGATATGGTGTCAATGCTACAGGACAATGCTTTGGGAGGCAAGGTATGGGTAAAAAGGAAAGCTGCATTCAGCCAGAAGGTCCGAGGTAGGGAAGGATTAGCAATGGAGGGTAGGGATGAGGTTTGTAAAGGCAGAAGGGAGTTGCTGAAGTGGAAAGGTGCGGGGAAGCAGTTTTAGCTGGTGGGAGCTGCAAACGACACTTGACAGCAACAGGGTATGATTCACATGGAGATAGGAAAGGCTAGTGAATAGAAAGACAAGACTATTGAGGTGGCTCTGAGCTTGCACGATACTGGGGTGTTCAAAGAATAATGGCCACCAGTGTTGCCTGTAACTAGAAATGAACAGGTGGGGGAAGTGGATATATGATGGGACAGGGGAGGGACACGTTCTTGTTTCCTAGAGAGTGTGAGCAAGAAGGCAGCAGTAGCACCCACCTGTGCTGTCATCTGGGGAGGTGTGGTTTAGTGATGCCACAGAGAAGGTGAGAAGAGACGCCAAGATAATACAGAAAAGAGGAGGGGTTTGGGCAGGGACTAAAAAGCACTAACATTTGCAAAGGCGATGGAAAGAAACAGAAAAGAGGCAGAGGAGCTTGGGAACTAGAATAATCCTAGAATGTCAAGAGTCGGAAGGTACATCGCGGGCCAGCCTGCTTGGATGTAGGATGGCATGGCTATGAAAAGTGGAAGCTGACAAGAGCTCTCAGAAAGGAGACAGAGGAGATGGAGAGGGGGATGAGGAGGCTACACTGGACCTTCTGTCTTTGAGATACTTAGTTGAAGACCCTGCAGCCCAGTCGCCAGGGATCTGAAATGAGGTGCAAATGAGCTTGTGGGGGGGGCGGAGGGGGTGTTTCTGACTCTGCCGGACCGGTTATGAGCCATGGGGTGAGATTCTCCCCCACCCTTTATTTAACTAGTAATATTAAAACAGGGACATGGAACCTTTCCCCTCCTGCAGGCCAGTCTGAAAATGAATACAAGCTCTGTGGGGCCAGATAGGAGTCAGAACAGGGGTCCCTAAGGGGGGTGCCCAGGGTGAGGGAAGGAAGGGGAGGAACAAGATCATGGATCCGTGCCAGGGGTGAAGAACCTGCTGTCAGTGGGCCAAATGCAGCCTGGGGTCTTTTTTATTTGGCCCCTTTCCAATTTTTGGATCTGCCCCACAGAGGAGGGCAGGCACACAAGGCGAGGGAATGCATCATCCATGGCTTAGATTCATGATCTGGACCTTCCCCATTAGCCACTCCCAACTCCTATCATTCCCACGGAGCTTGTACTAATTTCCAGCAACTCCGTGCTCGCAGGGGGGAAAAAGGTTCCCCATCCAGGATCAGTGCCATGGATCCATCCCATATTCCTTGTGTGCTTCTGCCTTGTCCTCGTCTCTGCTCCCTTCCCCTGAGCTCCCTCTTTCAGTGCTTGAGAGTGGGGAGGGGACTGGACCCAGGAATTGGAAAGGGGCCAAATAAAAAAAGCCATCCACAGACTTGATTGGTCCATGAGCTGGAGGTTCCCTAGCTGTGATCTAGACAGCGAGCTTTTACTTTGCCGCTCGCACAACAGGGCCCTGAGCTTGGTTGGAACCTTTAAGGAATTGATTCCCAAATGTTTTGCCTTTGGGAGCTAAATGTAATTCTGCAACCCCTACCTACCACAAAGCCATGCAGAGTATATGAATAGGAATTGGGATTGCAGCCCCACATGGCACAGCCTCCGAAGAGGTCTTGCCTCACCACTTAGGAACCCCTGCTGGAGGCTCTAACGTATTCCAACCCAAAACATTAAAGAGATCCATTCATACGAAGTTCTGCACAACAGAGTACAGCATACAATTAGGAGTTAGTGTTAAAATCCAAGTCCTAAGGTTTAAACCTTTTCCAAGCTTCCCTATGATCCCAGACAGTGCCTTCTCCCAGTTATCCCCCAACCCCTCTGGAGACTGTAGTCACCCCGGCATTCATATGGAGTAGGAATGGGCGAACGCGGTTCAGAAGTTCGGAATTCGGCCAAACTTGATCTGTTCGGTCGACCGAACCTAATTTCCGAATTCAAATTTCAAACCGAACTGAATTTCCAAACTCCGTTCCCTAGTGACAACAAACACACAAAAAAACCCTGATTTTGAATGGCCGAACTTGGTTCAGAAGTTTGGAATTCGACCGAACCTGGTCTGTGCGGTCGACCGAACCTGGTCTGTGCGGTCGACCGAACCTGGTCTGTGCGGTCGACCGAACCTAACTCAAATTTTAAACTGAATCGAACCGAACCGAATTTCCAAACTCCATTCTGTTCGCCCATCCCTAATATGGAGTACCCGAGGGAGGGAAACGCTGTGACAGCTCCTTCCCCCCATTTCCAGAAGTGCCATTTCCAAATGTGCAAAAATCCTGCCAGTCCCCTTACCACCAAAGTAGTAGGATTTTTGTTTTTTAAAATGGGGTATTCTTATAATTTTTTTGAATGCATGTTGTAAGGAACTGTCCTTCTACCCTGGACAGTGCTGTTTTCTGCCAATCACCCTCCTGTACCAACTGCTTTCTTATCTAGGGGAATTAGCTCCATGACTGGGCTCCAGCCACCTCCCTTAGCGGTCTCTTATAGAAATAAGGACAGCTCCTGTTTTTAAACTAGATGCATCCATGCATGGCCCCCCATCAGCCACCCATCCAACTGCTCATGTGAAGGTGGTGCAGGGAATGCGCGCTCCCGTGAGCAATGCACCCACTCACAGAGCACTGCCAAAAACTCGTGCGGGAAGGTAAAACTGTGTGCGGGGACAGGCACTTGCACATTCCCTGCCCCTATGAACCAGGGTGCCCAGCCACACCAGCGAACAGGCCCATGGCCCTGCCACCACCCTGTCCTGCCCAGAGCCCTACTGGGAGCTTTTGAAGGAGAGGCGAGCAAAACACAACACACGTGCCTCTGTTGTTGCCTGGGTCTGCCAGCAGCTGCAGCGGCTCCTGTGATCTTGGGCATGAAGGGGTTACTGGCTGCTACAGCCCTTTCCCTGGTGTCTGGGGCTGTGTGTGTCATAGCAGAGGGCAGGGATTGGGGTGAGGGGAGTTACTGGGTGGGGGAGAAGGGAAATGGCCGCCTGTATGAATTGTTTGCTGGGCCGGTTCTAGAGCATGGAGGCTGCCTGTATGGTCGCAAGGCCCACCCAGGGAGCTGCCCATTTCAACCTCTCTCCACTCACTCCGCATGCATGGGCTCCCTGCAGCCGTGCCACCACAACTGCTCGCGCCGAGCGACCACCGACCCCCCCCAAGCCGTGCTCGTTTAAAATCACCCTATTAACCATCGTTGCTGCTTCTCCCATGCTGGCTCCTCTGCTTGAACATAATGTTCTGCTCCCTCTCCCCCTTCAAGTCCCTCCAAAAAACTTCCTACTTTCAGGTTTTCCATAGCGCCTCACCTAGGGTGGCTGGCTATGCAAATTTTAGAAGACACTTATGAGAAATACAGGTTGCAGGGCTCCATTGGCTCCAATGCAGCCCTGCAACCTGTATTTCTCATCCTTTAAAATTTGCATATCTGGCCACCCTATCCTCACTCCCCAGAGACTGTTCACTTCCTCTTCCATCCTATCACTGAGTCCTTTTCTCACTGTAATTAAGAGAAGCATGTGCCCCTGCGACAACTTAACTTTGTGAATATATCCATGTCTTACCCTATGTTTACCCTCTCCTTGACTCCCCTCCCTTGTCCATCCTAGATTGGAAGTCCTTTGGGGCAAGGACCTGTCTCTAGTTATTGATGGTTCAGTGTCATGTATATTGCTGGTGCTATATAGGTAAAACAATGATGATAACAAACAATGATAAATGATGAAATAAAACTAAGAGCTCTGAAATTTGTTAGTCCTATAGCTCCAAAAGAGGGCGGGGTCAAGAGTGATGAACAGACTAACCTTAAAGAGCCAGTGCATGTTCCATCACACAGGTTCAAGTTTTTCTCTGCAAGGCTAGAAACATTTTTTTTTTAAAGCAACATGAAAGCAGATACTGTTGTGATTGGCATACATTGGGCCTTAAAAGAACACCTGAGACTTCAAGTCTCCCACCTGCTTTTCTGAGCAGGTCACAGTCTGTTTTTCCTTAGACAGACAGGCTTTTTTCTTTGCCTTGAAATTCTTTGCCCCGTGCCAAACTGCACGGAAGGAACAAATTAGAGCCCCCAAGCCATCTGCTAAGAATATCTGATGAGCAGTCCTTGTTGTTCATATCCAGAGAGTGCCCTACTGCTACCTGTCGTGTTCAGCTGAAAACAAACTAGAATAAAACCATGCTATTGTTTGTATTGTAGTTCTGCTTGGATAGCTCCAACTGGGATCAGGGCTCTGTTATGCTAAGCATTGCCCATATAGGCAGGGACCTGCATTCACTGCATTTTTTCCAGTGCCGCCAATGGGGAATATGCAGCAGACACGGGGCCCTGCATATAGGTAATGAGAGAGCCCTTGCCTCAAAGAAGCTTACGTACCATCTAAGTCAGGGATGGAGAACCTTTTCCCTTCTGCGAGCCACTGTGAAAATTAGTACAAGCTCCACAGGTCAGATAGGAGTTGGGGGCAGTGGTGCTTGGATCTGTGTCGTGTATCCATCCCCTAGACTTGTGGGCATGCCCTCATTTCCACTTCTCTCCTCTACGCAGGCAGCCATTTCATCTTTTGGTGCTTGAGGGTAGGGAGTGGATCCACAGGCCAGATCCAGGAATTGGAAAACAACAAATTAAAAACAGCCATGCCCTTGGCACAACAGAAACAGTTAAATGGTGGGAGAAAACATTGTGTCTTTAGACAGACCCGGGGGTGGCCAGCCCCATGTCCCCTGCATGCAGCCCCTATTGCCACAGCCCACAGCCAGACCACACGGTGCCCCCTCCCCAATACCATAGAGCTGAAGGCATATCGCCCGTCGCTCTATGGCATTGCCTGGGCCAGGAGGAGCGGAGCTGCAGCAGCTGTACACAAATCTGCTTCTGCTCCACCTGCACATCTGGTGGCCTGCTTTTAGATGGACAGGCCACCTGAGTGTGAAGCGGAGCAGAGATACGGGTGCTGTCTGTGTTAAAAGGCACCCATTATTTCCATGTCACAGATGCACTAAGGCAGACAAAAAACACTCCTTACCCAAGTGTAGATTACCCCTGGGTAAAGCTACTCCATTTATAGGATTGCTTCTTCCTGGAGGTTAAATGATCTTCTGCTGACTGTTAGCAGATGGAAGAACATGAGGGATTACTCAAACAGTTACCAGGGGGTAAAGTACCACATATTACCCCAGTGCTCACTGGGTGTAGTTTGTTGTATTTCATCCCCTGGGGACACATTGCTTCCTGGGTAACTGTTCGTGTGACTGCTCGCGTGGTAACAGTCAGCACAAGGTAGAGTGAAGTACTTCACCTTGGGGTTAGTTATCCCCACTCCTCCCATAACTGTGTAGTGTAAGAACCACTGCTGTGCTGTAACAGTCAGCAGCTGGTAACTTAAAGGACTGATTACATGAACATCTGTACACACTGGTAAACTAACTCTGGCTTAGATTTACCCAACTGTATTGGCATTTCATGCGAGCATGCCCTTAGAGACATCAAGCGAACCACCGCAGGTTTATACCAGCACTGACAACCAAACCTACGTCTGATGAAGCCCAGCTCAATACCATAAGCACAAGTCCTTCCTCCTCCTGCAGGCATAATGAGCAGTTTAAATGCTGACCCACCCTTACTGACTCATAGTTTCTGGGGCTTCCTTTCCTCTCCTACCATAACAGCAGTGATCAAGAGAACACAGTCACAAACCTGAGAGAGTTGAAAAAACAATGGTGCGGCAAAAGCTTTGGAATCCAGCCCCCAAGGAAATTAGAAAGAGTTTTATCTTCAGCAGTAAAACTCGCCTCTGCTGTGGTGTTTTCCCTGAAAAATAAGAACAGTGGAATTCTCTAGACTCAACACCAGTTTGAAACCAAGAACAGGCTGAAAGCATTCCTGTCCCTTCTACATCTTGTTAAGTAAAGCTAGATAACTAAGATTTGAGTCTCCGACTTAATTATAATTTGGTAAGAAAGGGTTTCTCTTCTAGCGAGGTAGTCGGGTACAAGAGAACCAAAGTAATAAGATCCTGATATTAGGTCCAAGATTTCCCCAGAACCCCAAATTTAGTCTACAACAGACATCCAACCCTGATGTAAACTAATGTGATAACCCACGTCTGCTGGGTGACAGGATTGGAGAGGAGTAGCTGCTATGCAGGAACCACTCATGACATAAGCATAGGCGGTAGCAGGCTGGCCGTGAGTGGAATCCACTTTAATGTAGTTGTGGTGACATCTGATAGGGGTTCTCGCCACAACTACGCTAAGAGGGGGAACTGGAAACTGCAGAGGGGAGTGGGCCAAGCCCTCCCCACATCGTAGTTTCTATAAAAAGTGTTAGCATAGAATGGACTCAGGGACTTCTCCCAAGCTGGCCTTGAAGGATGAGCTAAAGAGAAATCACTGGGTCTATTTCCTATGATTGTTACCCTGATGGCGGCAGCGGCAAACCGCCTTGGGGAATAGACTCGGGGACTTGGTCTCTGGCTCCGTTCCCCCCCACTACGGCAGCAGCAGCAGCAGCAGCAGATAGTGAGGAGAGGATGTCGCCCGCTTCTCACTGCAGCTTCCAACCAACCCTTCCCCAACAGCTTGCTGGGTGGCAACTAGCTGCCCACTGAGTCATTGCATCTGTGACAGGAGCCACCCACAAGTGTTTTGTGTGTTTAGCTCACAGGTACAAATCTTGTCAATCGCTAAATATCACGATTGTTTACTCCCTCACCCATGGGCAGTGCCTATCCACAACGACAGGCACGTTAGCAATTAGGTTTTCTAAAAAGACTTCAGGAGGCTCCTGTTATGAGAGAAGAATGTGACTCCTGGTGGTGAGGGAAGGGGGCTCAAAAATGGTTTCTGTGGAGAAAGCTGCGAGGTCTATTGAATTGTCAGGGTTTTGATTAAATGGGTTATTCTAGACTGAATAAACAAACAGAGCATTCAGCAACGCAGATCTATATTTGCAATATTATAGTACAGACATAGTAATTCTGTCTTACAGGAAACTAAACCTATGATAAAGTTGAACAGGCTGCTAGGAAGAGCTAAGCGTATAGATTAATATTGTTTTTAAAGGCTTTAATATCAGCCAAGCGTTTGTGACAGATTTTGGCCGCAAAACAGATAATTAAGTTATAAACCCAGAGATGTCTAGGAACTTCAGCAAAGGATGTGTCATTTCAGAGGTAATAAGTAGAAGCGTGCGTGTGAGATACAGTATTTAGGCATTAGTAGTGCATTCATCCCTATGAGTAAGTATTGGCAACAGAGCTCTCTGTCAGCAAGTCACTCTGGTAGGGAAGCAATTATCACATTATGGTGTTCAGAAACTTCCTCACTGTCTCGTCTTCTCGCTCTCTCAGCTGAAGCACAAGATGAATAGAACAAGCTCAGGTTAGGTTTGGGTTCAGACCATGTAGTGTCAGGTAGGCACCGAGCAGAATTTTCTTTGTAGGGACATTCCAAGTTGTGTGGGGTACTGCTCCTTGCCCTGCCAACCTCAGCTCCCCTGGTGGAGCCCCTCCAAGCGTGATCAGGGCATGCACAGTTGCACAACAAACCAAGCTCTCTCAGATGTGAGGGGCACCTTGGAAGGGCACTTTTGTTTGTGGGTCCCACTGGTTTGGCACTTTCCTTTGTGGGGGCACTGGGGGAAAATGAATGGAGGTTCACTTGCCTTAAATGCAGAGTTCATCCCATCTCACATTTCCCCTGGGTTATGGCCCTGTATGTCACACACACCTGTGACACCTTTCTAAGGGTGGCACTAAGGAAAGGTGGGTGACTGACAAACAGGTTCCAGTCTTTAGAGAGTTCTGGTCTCTTCTCAGGGGGGTGGGAGGAGTGCTGCATGGAAGGCTCAGTTGTTCAGGCAGGCTATTTATTTGTCCCCCAGGACTACACTAATGGTTTCTGTGGCCCTTTTCGGATGGGTGTGCGCACTGGTGCGGGGGCCACTGTTACACAGGCACACACCTCTATCTCCACCCACCTCCACACATGGAGCAACCGCCGTCTTTGCTGGTTGTTCCATGCGTGGGCTGTGGGTGGAGACAGGAGTAGCGCAGGAGTATGCACGCACACCCACCCAGACAGTCACATGGGCAGCACCCACTCATGCCCACACAGTGGATCTGCTTGGACATGCAGGGGCCCATCTTGTGTGAAAAGGGCCAGAGATGCAGCTTGCTTCAAGCATCATTACCCACATTTATACTTGACAGTTTGCTTCTCTCCAGACAAACTGCCTTGCTAGTTCCCATGAGCACCTTGCTACCTTCCTCCCACTGTGGAGCAGCTGGTCCTGTGGAGGGAAGAGAGCGCTACGGAGTGGCTCCGCAGCACCAGGGAGACATTAATGAGGTGCTAACAAGTAATAGCCTTTGCCAAGAGAGGAGCAAACTGCTTATTTGCTAGTGTTTGTGGGTCCACGTGCTTAGGTGCTACTGACACAAAAGTTGTTCCAGAGTAAACTGCCCTTGAACCGCTGGTTTTCAAGAACAGCATGGACACCCTGGCCAGGAGCAAATTACTCTGGGTGTGAACAGCCAGGTAATTTGCTCTGGAGTAAGGGGTAAAGCCCAGCAGCAACTTTCCACAAGACTACGGCATCCTCTCTGCATTGAACTTAATGGCAAAGGATTGCATCCTAAATGGCCCACAGAAAAGGTTCTTCCAGACACCACGTGGGGTTCATGCTCCATTGATGAACATCTCAGATACTCTTGGCAGATGTGTCTGGTTCAGGAATAAGCAAGCGCATCCCTTTCTCTCTCTCTCTCCTTTCCTTCTCTCCTATTCTTATAACAATCCACACACACACTAAAATAATGCTAGGGTGAAATTAAGAGTACTGTAACAGCTCGCTGTGATCACGTGAAGAGTGTCAGGATTGGGGGGCCCAAATACTCAGTCATGCAAGGAAGTAGCATAAACAGTTTATTACTATACCATTCTGCACATATACACATACATAATAAAAACACAGGCTCTCTGCACTGAGAATGCAACCCCTCCAGCCCCCATTGCTATCTAGGCCCCAGCCACGTCAGGTAGCAGTCCACTGACTGGCTAATACAATAGACTATCACCTGTTCCTCGGACGCAACCTTTAATCTTCCTCAGAAGGTCTGGATCCATCAACTCAGCAAAGTGCCTTCTCCTAGGAATCTCTGGGCAAGTGTGAGGCACACCAGAAGTCTTTTTTCTTCAGGAGTCCAAAACAAAGATTTAGCTGCTTCAGCTCTTTATATAGCTGGGTAGCCACGCCCAGCTACTTCCTCTTCCTGCTACTCAACAGCCAGCAGAATCCCATTAACCTTTTACCATCATTTAGTGGCTTGTTGACCACCATCAGGCTTTCTTAAAGGGCTCCACTCTATTACAAGTTCATCTCCAGTAGCTTGGTAATAAAGATATGACAGGAATCTCGTAAATATTTCAGAACTAAACATTACAAACCAGAAAATTCAGAATTTTCAGTGATTAAGGGGTGTGCTCAGGATGGGGTAACGAAAGAGAGATGATGATCATAGATCTGTGCCAAGGATCCATTTCCTATCCATAGTGAATGCCCTCAACTCCACTTCCTTCCCCTGAGCTCACTTTTTCAGTGCTTGGGGGAGGGGACTGGAATCAGAAGCCAGATCCAGGAATTGAGAAGGGGCCAGTTTTTTTTAAAGAAAACCCAGCTGTGGGCTGAATTTACCCCCCAGGTCACCCCACCACTGCTTTAGAGAAGAGACACAAGAAACCCTATAATGGAGACTGATGGGACAGAAAGATTTCCCACATGAGAAACTAACTTCTGGTTCTCACAACTGAGCTCTGTCCCAGACCCGGATTAGCACCGTGGCCAGCTCCCTGCTTCCACAGCAGAGATCCTTCTTGCCCCATGGCTGGCTGCAGACTCCCTTAGTATCAGCATTTGCAGCCTTTATAACCCCCAAAGAGGTGTAGTCATTGGAGGCAGCTAGCTCCCTTAAAGGGACAGGCATCTGCAATGCCATGCAAGCAGTTAATGGAAGCATGAGGGCCTCTACCCCTTAGAATATTTGTACCATATCAAATGTAATGGTGGATCAGCTCCACCATTAAACAATGAACATAGTTTATTATTGCTAATACCATTTTAATGGATATCAAAGACCTCCGCCCCAAAACAGTCTCAATGGGACTTACAAGTGGCTTCAGGATTGCCGTCAGTGTAAGGTTTAACTTGGCTTTTATTTTTATAATCTTTCTTTTTTAGTATGGTTCTTCCCCCCCCATCCCCAGGGTTTTGGGTCAAGGGCTGCCATTTACTTTATATTTGCACTCTGCCTGCACAATGGGGACCTGAGCTGCTTGGCCTCTACACGCTTCCTCATGATGAATATTAAATAAATAATGACAGTGGAAACCACTTAGGATTTAATATTTGGGGCTGATTCAGTGCAATCAGCCATAGCGCTATATGAGTAATTTTTTACCCAATGCCGCCTTGTCTCTCTTTTCCCTAAATCCTGTCTGCTTTTTCCCCCCCCTTCAGAACAAAGAGTTTCCAACGCCTTTTTTAAAAAAAAATTTTTTATTTCTAACAAACCTCACAGTTTGGAGATATGGTGGGCTGAAATTAACAAAACTCTAATTAAGCTAGCACAACTCAACACATTATGGAAGCGTCAGAAAAACAATTGTTCATTTCTCTTTCTTTTAATGTTCTCCCCCCCCCCCCCCCCCATTGCAACGTAGTAATATTGGACCAGATTCTAAAAAGTAAAGAGTGAAGACAAAGGAGCTCTGCTGACTTCAGTAGGTGCTCCAGATTTGCACTAGGATAACTAGGTTTTGAGTCTGGTTTCTTAAATGTATGAAGAGTTGGATGAAACAGACGTAAGCTTACAAGATCTTACCTCCCAAGAGTCCCTATTTAGGAAAGACTGTACCTCTTTGGGTGCTGAATCCTATTGTCCCTCCGTTGGGGGGGGGGGGAGGAGAGAGAGAGAGAGAAAGACAGAGATTCAAACCTTAGGCACCTCCTTCCTGGTTGCCTCCCAGAAAAAGCACATTGGAGGACAAAGTGGAGATGACAGAATGACAAGAAACTAAGTGGAATGAGAAGCAGGAGAGCCTCTGTCCCTCTTTGTGAACAGAACGTTGGGTGGCATGTAAGTGTATGAGGAGGCCGAGCTTATACACTGAGGGGTGGAGCTTATCAGCCAAGGAGGTGGGGCTTGTCCCTTTTTTGGCTGCTCAAAATGTTGGGAGTGTCAGGTCCTGGGTGCGAACCCTTGGCCTTAGAATGCAGGAGAAGTGCTTTTGGGGCCTGCGCCACCTGGTGGACCTAGCCACTACCCACATTTCTCCTCTATATGCCTTCCCCTGTCTTACTGCCCTTTGCATGGCTGCACCCTCTCCCAGCTGGGGCTTGTTTCCCTAGTCCGCCCCCCACCCCCCAGCTTCCTGATTGGCCACAGATGGTATAAGTATCACAGATGGTATAAGCATCACTGATGTGGGCTGAGGAAGCTGGTAGAGCAACGTCTCTTCCCCACTTGAATCTTTGCTCTGTGTGTGGTATAGTAGTGTGTAGTTCTGTGCTCTGTAGCAGGGATTCCCCCTTGATTGTGTGTTGTGTGTATGTGGTGTGTCCCCCTTACCTCCCTGTTCCCCCATAGCTTGTGTGTCCGATCCCCTTTTGGTGTATCCCTTACCTCCCAGTGTCCCCCATAGCTTGTGTGTCCGATCTCCTTTTGGTGTATCCCTTACCTCCCAGTGCCCCCCATAGCCTGTGAGCTTGATCCCCTCTTGGGGGTGTACTATGTATTGGGCATCTTGACTTCACCCCCCCACCTGGTTGTCCCTCTGGGGACCCTCATGCCTGGTACCCTTCGTGGGGGTGTTGGGTTGGTGTCCTGGGAGTCCTTGTTTGGTTCCCGCCGCCTTGTCCCCTTTGGGTTTCTTTTGTGTTGTCCCCCACTATCTAGGGGTTCCCCTCCACTCAGGACTTGGTAGCCATGGCCCTGTTCCAGAAGAACCCCCTGGACTAGGGTCCTTCATTCCTAGTGCTTCCTGGTAGTTTCCAGAGTTACAGATCCCTGCGGCCCTCCCCGTAATTTCAGAACTTGGGGGTTGGGCCCCCATGTCCTCCCTTCCCTTTGTGGTGTGGGTTCTTTCTTCTTCTCTCTGACCTCAGTGATGAGTTAGACGCTCTCTTGAGGCTGGGTTTCCTGGCCACAAGAAGAGAGTAGGCTCTTGGGTTCCAAAACCTACTGAGAGGTCCTCTTTCCCGCAAGTTCCCCTCCCTCACTGGGGTCCTTCCTCTTCCTTGCCCTCGGGGGGTGGAGCATCCCCCATCCTTATTCCCCTGTACCCCTCTGACAGGAAGGCATCCAAGATGCTGAGTAGAGCAGAAACAAATATTCGACAAACTGAGCAAACCCGTTGCATTTACCATACTGAAAACCAAAATGGATAATAACTGCTACCCATTTTCATTCCAGCAGGTACAAACTTTGGTTATTTTGTGGGTGAAAACAGACATGCACGTAGCTCCACTCTAGCATTTCTTCCAAGGCTGTATTGGCACACTATGCAGCCCTGCAACATGTATAAGAAATGTTAAAGCAGTGTTACGGTGCAGGTCTGTCTGCACCCTGTGTTGTGGTGTTTGGTTGGGTTTTTTCAGGTATTATGGTTTGGCTCTTTGGGGGTTGTTTCAGTATTTCAGCAATATTATTATTGCTACTCATGTGCAATTGCAGAAAAAGGTGTAACCAGGGATCAAAATAACTGAACAGAATACCTAACACAAAACAATATATGAATACCAGTTTTGGTTGGTTGTGGGGTATTTATTTATTTATCCTGCTCTTCCCTTAAGGCTCAGGGTGGGTCACAACACACAGAAATACATTTTAAAATACACAGATAAAACCAAATAAAATGCCCTAACCCTCTAATATATTAAAAATACACACGTCAAACAAAGTAAAATCAAATAGAATCCGCTAATCTACAACTTCCCAAATGCCTCACCAATCTTGCCTCTGCAAGATGAGCAGGCGTGTGCTTTGACAAACCTCCAGGGAAGGGAGTTCCGTAATTGTGCGGCACCCACTGAGAACTGCTCTCTGTGTGCCCTTGTTGTATGAACTTGATGGGCAGATGGTACCTGCAAGAGGGAGCTCCCGGCTGACCTCGGAGGCTGCAGTGGGACAAAAGGGAAGATAGTTGGGACCCAGGCCATTTAGGGCTTTATAGGTCAAACCCAGCATGACTGCCAGATTCCGAGGGAACTTTACGGAGTAGTATTTGGAGGGCTATCCAACACTGCAAATAATACCCACAAATAATCAATCTGCCACTGGCTTCAGCTCTAATGCTGAGTCATCTCAGGTTCTGTTAGGCCTACAGGGGCCAACACACCTATGGCACAGCAACCTAAAACCTATGTTTTCTAGATTGTTAGTTCGTTTCTTTATTAAGGTTTTATCCCATCGGCTTGCGGGGTAGGTTACAATACATACAATACATTTTAAAATACACCAATAAAACCCAATCAAAATTTCTCATTCCAGACCTCACAAAACCGTATCCCTACCTGCCAAATGCCTGGCTAGATAAAAAGTTCTTGCATTGAACTCCAGGCGATGAACCAGGCTTAAGCTTAGCTAAACCTCCAAGGGAAGGGAGTTCTAGAATTGCAGTTCCACAATTCCGTAGCCCCATAATGATTCTTAAGTTGTTTAGTGCCTGCGCTAGACCTCGGTGCCAGTGCAAGTTCCACTTCAATGGGACTCCGGTTGGTGCTAAATGGAGTGAGGCTTGTGCTGTAAGTTCCAGTGGGTTACATCCGAGGAAAACTGCTGAATGGCTTGCCCCAGTCCCAGAGAAGAACAATAAATCAGTCAGCGCGACGGGCGGGGATAGGCTAGCTGCAGCATCCTAAGTGCTGGTGGGAGAAAGACCAGTGTGTCTGACAGATCCTGTGGGGACTTTACAGTGTTGGAAATTAGATAAGTCATCTTAAATTAAAATGGAAAACGGAGTCCATTTCTTCTGGCATCGCTGGGAATCGGTGCACGTGACACTCGGTGATGCCACACTGGCAGAGTTGCAGCAGGACTATTATGGTAATGGCGTCGAAGCTCTTGGAACCATGCTGGGAATCGTTGTTTTAAGCAAAGCAAAGGAGGTGAATTGTACAGAGCCCAGACCAGCAGTACTGGGGAGTTCAATCTCAGACTAAACTGAAGGAACTCTTCTGATGGTGCGTCGGGGGGCAAGAAAGGTTCATTTCCTTGTTGCAGCCCTGGAGTGGGGCACTCGCAAGTCCTTTGACAAAACTGAACTTTGAAAGGGACAAAAAAAAGGCTCCTCCTTCCAGGAATGAGTGTTTTGGCCAGCCTCCAGCACACCCCAAGCCATTGGGCTCTAGGCGTTGGGTTTGGCCTTTAAGGCTGTGTCCTTGCTACACAGAGGGGTGAGTGTGGTGGGATGGGCAAAGAGCAGAGCTGCTGACATGGCTGATGGCATGATGACTCGCCACCCATCTGTCTGTGGCACGGGCATGGCCTAAAACTGACTGGGCAATGAATGCTGTATCACTGTCTTTTCAGTCTGCATGATCCTCCTCCACTCACCTGTCCTCACGTGCTGGCATCTCACCCAGTCTTCCTCCTAGTGGTGCCATTGCTATACCCACTCTCGCCCGGCTTCCACTGTGTTCTCATTGGGCACTTTTACATGGATTGCACCCACGCACCACCTCTGCCTCACCCCCAGGCAGACTGTCTGTTTAAAGGCAGCCTCTCAGATGTGCAGGCGGAGCAGGAGCTGCTCTGCTCCAGCCCCATTTGCAGTGCTCCAGAACATCCCGCAGCACCGCAAGCAGAGTGGGCCACCCAGACTGCTGCAGTCTAACTACTCGACGGGCAGCCGCTGCAGCTCTGCTCCTGGCTGGGTTGCCCCAGACAATGCCATAGAGCTGTGGGCAGCAGCCTAGAGCAGTGGCCAGTCTGCCTGTAGCTCTATGGTGTGGGGAAGGGGGGGTGCCGTGTGGGTGGACCATGGGCCATGGCAGCACCAGGTCCATTTAAAATGGACCCAGGCAGGGCTGCAATCGGGCAGGCACAGGGGTGCACCGCCGGAACAGGTCCATGGGTGCGCACCCCCACATCCATCTAAAGACACCCGTTGTTGTCCTCCCTAAACCATGCTTTCTTTTTTCTTGGTTCTAAACCACACCACCACCACCCTTCCCCCAAGTACGTTCTTGTCTTGTCTTCCTGAAACATGTCTGGTAGTAAAGCAAACCTGATGGTGTATAGCAGTGTGTCCCATTAGGTAGTCCAGGCCCATGATGCTAATTTCTCTGGCCTTTAGTTCCCTGCAGTGCATAGACAGCTCAGCTTGAGCTGCTGGAGCTGAAATCTGAATTTTGCACTGTTTTTTGCTCTTACTCCCTTACAGTTTATATAGTATGTCTCTAGACCATCCACCCAGCTCTCCATATTCTTTCCCTTACCCTCACACTTTACCCCCTTTCATTCTTTATTCCCTGTCCCAATCACTTCTGCCCTGCCCCTTCATGCCTCTGTTTCACTCCTCTAAAATGTCATTCATGTACATTTAGGGAAATCAGCTGTTTGGCCCCAAACATTATGTCCTTTTAAATCCGGTCTGCCAGGAGAATGAATTGAGTTACGCTGGTGTACCACCTCTGGGATACACTTAGTTAATTATAGCCTCTTGCCTCTGTCGCAGGAAGGGGCCTGCACCAAGCTAGACGAAGACATCCTAGACATCCCACTGGACGACCCGGACGCCAACGCAGCTGCCGCCAAAATCCAGGCCAGTTTCCGTGGTCACATGACTAGGAAGAAGATAAAAGGGGGAGAAATAGAACGTAAAAGCAAGGACCCTGAGTGTGCGAGCAGCACTCGTGTAGGGGACCTGCGCAACGGAGACTAAGCAGCCAAGGTAAGGCCCACCACCACCATACTCGCTCGCTCTGGGGTGGGGAGAGATGGGGGCTCAGCTGGAACATGGTTTGCTTGGGAACAAACTCCTGCACATATGTATGGTTTGGGGGACCTTCAAATCAAAGGGCCTGATCCTGGGAAAGGCAAAGCATCATTTACTTCAATGCACTAATAGTGCTCAAAGCTGAGGAGTAGCTAGGTTGGAATGCCACCTCTCCCCTGAGGCACTTTGCAAGGTTTCAGTAGGTGCTAGTTTCCCATTCACCTAAACCAGGGTAAGGGAACCTCAGGCCCAGGGGCCAAATGTGGCCCATGGTTAGTTTTTATTTGGCCCCTTTCCACTTCCAGGATCTCTCTGAAAGACTGAGCTTACGGTAAGGGAGTAGAGATGAGGCCATAAGTGTACAAGTAGGGGACAGATCCATGACACCAATCTATGATTTGGACCCCCCTTTTCCTGAGTGCATCCCTGCCCCCAACGTCTATGTGGTCCTCGGAGCTTGTACTAATTTTCAAAGCGACCCGTAGGAGGGAAAAGGTTTCCCGCCCCTGCACTAAGCACACATTCCACATGGGCTGGGCCCCCAGCTCTCCTCATCCCTCCTTGTTGCAGCAGCACCAACTGCACCTATGATAGCTCCACATCCTTGCATTCAAGTACTCT
Source organism: Sphenodon punctatus (assembly GCA_003113815.1). Taxonomy (NCBI): domain Eukaryota; kingdom Metazoa; phylum Chordata; class Lepidosauria; order Sphenodontia; family Sphenodontidae; genus Sphenodon; species Sphenodon punctatus. Next base: position 1,697,887 of record QEPC01011926.1, on the reverse strand, counting down.
AGAATCGTTCTCTAACTCACCCTCCCAAGCCTTCGCTCCTTGCACCAAAGCAAGCCTGGAATGTGGTCTCTGAATTCACTAGTGCTGAAACAAATAGACTTTTAAAAAAAGTTTCTGAATATTACAACTTGTGTTTTCAGATATTAATTATTAATTATTATTATTATTATAAGCATTTGTGTAGTGCCTGGCGCTTTATAGAACAATAAGATAGGTGTGGTCCCTGCCTATGGCTTACAATCTAATAGACACAGACGGGACGTAGGGAGAGACAAGGGATAAGTAACATTCAGTGGATGCGAATTAGCCACCCAAATATCTAAACAAATATCCACACCCAAAGCTATATTTGTTTATCCACATATTTGGATAGTCTGTTTGAGGGATTTTGGGGTGTTTTGGGGACATTTTGGTTCAGATATTCAGTTATTTGACCAAAGATCCGAGCTGAAGTGACAAGAAAAAACCAACCTGGAAAACTGAAACCAATCCCTGGACAAATCAGCCGTGAATTGTAGCTTTTATCTGCTTCATTGGAATCAATTGGCAGCAGGCAAGGTCGATGAATCCAACATTTGCTGCTTATAGCTTTCCAGCTCCAGAATTCATTGGCATTCTTAAGGGGAGAATTGGAACCACAGAGTTCAACGGATGCTGTGGAGCCCACTTCTACCCTAATGGCCATTGCCATAGGAACTGAGCAAGGGAGGAATAACAGCCCAAAGAGTACCCCACCCTTAAGCATTGACTAGGGCTCCCCTGACACAGGCTTCTAGAGCCAGGACTCTGCTCTACTCCCCACCCCCTCAGGGCTGGCCTTACCACAGGGTGACCTGGAGTGGCCGCCCACCCCACACCTCGCTCTTTCTGAGGGCCCCGCAGTGGCCTCAGTTTTCCCCAGGACAGGTTGTGGGGGGGCCACTCCCTCTCAGTGGGGCCCCAAACATGATCACCTTCAGGGCACCACAGAGGTTGCCCCCAAGGGGAAGGGGCCACCAGGGCCTCCACATTTTATCTTCGTCCTGGGCCCTGCAAATTCTAAGGCCGGCCCTGCCCCACCGCCTACCTCGGGTCCTGGACTCTCCCTAATTGTTCCATTGCCATCACCCACCCACGTTTTGGAGAGCGGGCTGCAATTTCAGCCAGGTCTACAGAAATAGGTGGGACCTGGCAGTGGCCATCTTGAAATCCCTGTGCTCAGAGTACAGGACAGGTGGCAGTTGTTGCTACCAAATAAGTTACAAGGGGCTAAAATTCAGGAGGGGGTTGCCACCTGTGTCCCAAATTAGGGGGAGTGGGGTTGGGAACATGTTCCCCTGCATCCCACCCCGTGGCTCACTTTTTATGCCCATGCGTCTGAGCACTTCCCATTCCAACTAGATCAGCATAGCAAGGTCCCTGGTGTCCCACTCTGCCTCTCTTCCCCCTGGCTCTGTTGAGATGGGATGGAGGGAACCGTTTTATTTTTTAATTGGGACAGAGGCAGTGGGAAAATCCTCTTATGGGATGTGGTGGGAGAAAACTCCAAGAAGCTTGTGGTCAGGAAAGGCTGACAGCCCTCCCCTTCCCGGACCCCAACATGAGCAGCAAATGAAGTCAGACTCTCTCCCCTCCTTCTCCTCCTGCCAGAAGTGAGAATTTTTAAACCTCTCGCTTTAAAAATTCAAAAGGTCAGGCTGAACGAAGGACCAAATAGCGCTCCCACTATTTGGTGGAAAATGCTTATGTTTAGTGTCTCTCTTACTGCCACAGTTTCCTGCTTTCTCCTCCATTCCTCCCCCCCCCCCCCACCATTCCAACTTGGTTTTTTCTATTTGGCAACATGGGTGTAAAAAGGGGTATGGGACGTGCCTCCCTACTTCCAAACTCGGGGGATGCCCATAGATCTGCCCACTCATCTATGGGTAGGGGCTATGATGTCCTTGAGGCAATTATGGGAGAGGGGAGGATGAAGCTGAGGGGAATGCCTTCTGCACCCTAGATTCAGAGAGGAACATGGCCTTTCCCACATTTTACACTCATGCTGAGGGGCAGAGAGATGACTATGGCCAATGGGGGTGGGGGTTTCTCTCTCCCCAGGGCCAAAGGGGGGGGGCTCTCTTGCTTAAGCTCCTCTCTCTGCATGGCCAGCAAGCCGTTTTCTTACATGCATTGTCTTTTAAAGGCCATGGGGTGCTTTTGTTCCTCTCCAAGCTCATGTGTCCCTTATGCTTATCTCTTTGAGAGAGCTGTAGGTGCTTCCCTCAGGGCAGGCAACTTGTTGGGTGGGACGGGAGGGACACTATTGGTTCCTCAGGGCCCTCACTTCCATCCAGTGCCTGCTCTTTGCTGCTTGGCAGCCTCTCTTCAGCAGCACACACTGTCTCCTGGCCCCTTCCCCCTGCTGAGGCTACCGCTTGTCACCAACGGGAAGGGCCCTCTCCCTACACCTATGGGAAAGAACATTAGCTTTGGTGGGTGGGAAGAGGAGGTGCAGAGCACGGTGAAATTAAAACAGAAATAGGCTTACAGAATTAGGTCAAAGCCGGTCCCGGGCTCAGCCTGACCTTCATGGGTCTGGAATCGAGGCCATTGAGTGACACAGGAGCAGTGGTGCCCCAGATTGCGAAACACCCCGAGCGGTGCAGTGCATTGCCAGCCAAGTGCGCCACCCCCAGAAGTCCCCATCGAGGCTGCTTTCCCACCAGACTTCTTTCACAGCCTTCAGACAGGGCAGTGAAATCCTACTCTGTCTGATGCGCAAGCTTGCCAGAGGGAGAGCTGCACTTCCTCCTTGTTGGTATTTTATTTGTGGTCAAAAACCAAAACTCCAAAGTTTCACTGCCTACTGTGCCAGGACCTGTTAGAGCTCTGGCTAGGCATCAGCAGAGTTTACACACAACAAAAGAAAATAGCTCGAATTCTCAGTAGCATCAGCTTAGAAGTAATCAACACCTTGGAGATTGTTTCTAGATTAAAATAATCTACTTTATTGAGAAATACATTGTGATAAGAAAGGCGAAGCCCTAGATCTTTCTAGCTAGCTGCCACCAGCATGGTGGCCAGTCATGCTGAAGGTCAGAGAGAGAAGAAAGGAATGGAGAAAGGTCAGGAAGAAGAAGAAAGTCCAGTAGGAGCTTCCTGGGCACATCCCACCTGGGAGGGGGCTTAGAAGCAGAGATCATAAAGATTAAAGTGACACACACATTAACTCACTATCTCTACTCCCAATGCCCCTAGTGCTCATTAGGGTTTGTTGGTGCAAAAGGTTGATGTCATCTGGAGCTGTTTCTCCAACACCCCCTCTCATCGCCTGTCCCACCGGCTCAGGACTCCCACTTGCTTCACGCAGCATCTGGAATCAATCCCTCGGTAGTGGCTTGGTCAGTCCATCTGCCACCATTTCTTCAGTTGGGCAATACTTCAACTCAATTAGCCTTTCTTCCTGTGCATTCTCTTTTCTGTACTGGTTGTTGGCTGGTAGAACCTCATTATCTTCCTTTGCTGCTTTCCTCCATTTTTCAGCTTCATGGGTTGACATCTTTTCAACATCTTTCTATGTGCTGGGTTCTTGCAGCTCTGCACCTGTGGTGAGGTAGGAGTATCTCAAGGGTGGAACTCCTTTGTTGGACCTCTGTGAGTGCCTGGGTTCTGGCTCAGCTTCTGGGACCCCTTCTGAATCTGCTTCTTGTTCTGGTTCACAGATTGGCATTCGGTGCCTGAAGGTCTGCTCACTTGGTTCCTCTTTCATCTGGATCCTTGACTCCAGGTCTGATAATTCACCTTTGGTTGACTTTTGTCTTTCATCAAAGTACACAACATTGCAAATTTCAATATTTCCAGTTTCAACATCAAGAATTCTGTATCCTTTCCCTCCTAATACATATCCACACAAAACTCCTTTGTTGCTTCTGCAATTCAATTTGTTTCTTTTTGCCTTTGGTACATATGCATACACATCACATCCAAATACTCTGATGTGGTTTAGGCTAGGCTTGTGTCCAAACCACAGTTCATATGGAGTCCTCTCTTTGGCTTTGCTTGGCAATCTGTTCTGCAGATAGCTGGCAGTTATTACTGCTTCTCCCCAGAATTTGCTTGGCAAAACTGCATCTTGCAACATGCATCTGGCCATCTCCAGTAGATGTCTATTTTTCCTTTCTGCAACACCATTCTGCTCAGGAGAATATGGGACTGTAGTCTCATGTTCAATTCCCTGTTCTCTCAGAAAGGCTTTCATGTCATTTGAGATGTATTCACCTCCATTGTCTGACCTTAGTCTCTGAGGCTTTCTTCCAAACTTGTTGCTGACCAATGCAACATATTCTTTAAACTTCTCAAATACTTGGCTTTTCTCTCTCAAGGTATAAACATAGGCAAATCTTGAGAAATCATCAATAAATGAAACTATGTAAAGATTTCCTCCAATACTCCTTTCCAGAGGACCTGATACATCGTTGTGAATCAACTCTAGAGGACGCTGAGACTCTTTCTTTTCTAGCTTGTGAAAAGTTGGCTTCACTCCTTTCACAGTAACACAGCATTCATATCTTCCTGTATTCTCTTTACACGGTTGCCCCTTAAAGTCTTTAATTTTTCCTTCTCAAGCTGGCGAATTACATTAATATCTCGATGGCCTAATCTTCGGTGTCAAATCATATCACACAATCTATGGGTGCACTTGCAGCTGCTTGCTAAACTTACATGCTCATTCACACAATTCACTTCAAATAGTCCACTATCTCTTAGAGTTCCAGACACAATTAAGTCACCTTCTTTTGCGACATAGCAATGATCATCCATGAATTCAAACTTGCATCCTTTCTTAACTCCATACTTCATAGAGATTAAGTTATTCTTTAATGAAGGCACATATAAAGCATCTTGTATTATAAGTTGCACAAACTCTCCATCAGGGAGTTTGCAAAAGATTTTAGCTGTTCCTTTGCCTTGTGAAAACACTTCCCTTCCATCTGCTAAGGAATAGGAAATGAATAGCTCATATCAATTTCTGAGAATAATTCTGCATCCTTGAAGAGATTTTCAGAAGCACCAGAATCAATATAAAAGATATTTTTATTGACTTCTGACATTGCATTAAAACTTTTGATTTTTCCTTTTGCCTTCTCACTCTTTTCTTCAGAGCTGGTAGTTTTCTGCAGACACTCTGTCTCAGCAGTAATGGGTGCTTTAGGCTTCCCCATTGTTTTGGCCATTGGACAATTAGCAACTAAATGTGTCTCACTGCCACAGGTATAGCACCTCTTATCTCTTTTGTGAGCTAGAGGCTGCAATCTGGTCTGTAGAAGTTTTCTTTGTCTCTCTGATAAAATGCTCATTCAGTCCGCTAGAGAGATACTTTAAATCAATTGTTGCATCAGACACTTCTATTGCAGTTTTCAAAGTTTCATACGAAGGAGGCAAAGAATTCAAAATGAATGCCACAATTCCATGTTCTCCGAGATCTATTCCTGAATCTTTTAGCCTTTTTGCAAGAGATTGTATTTGACTCATGCTCAGTAGGATTCTCATTTTCTTTCAGTTTCATGTTACACAATCTCTGTATTATAAAAATTGCTTTGCTGGAGCTTTTATGGTTATAAAGATCTTCCAGCTTCTTTCAGACTTCGCTGGCCAATTCCACACCCTCAAAGTGAACAAATAGCTTTGGACTTACATGCATCCCAAGGATTCCAAGAGCTTTGTCGTTCTGTCTGTCCCAATGGTCTCGATCAGCTCCTGCAGCTGTTGGCCTCTGTGTTATCAGCACATTGTAAAGACCTTGACTTTTTAAACAAGTCTTCATGAGAAAATTCCAATCCTTGAAGTTGGCTCCTTTCAGCTTTGGAATGCTGAGGCTCCCTTGAGCTTTCTCCATGCTGCTTCTCTTGTTCCAAAAACAAAAAACCAGGTACAAAAATAAGCTGTGCTTTTCTCCTTTGAGATTCAATTCGAGTTACAAAAAATCTGTTAGGATTTTCGGGAGGATCCTGGGCCCATAACCTTATGTTGGTATTTTTATTAGTGGCCAAAAACCTAAAGTTTCACTGCCTACTGTGCCAGGACCTGTTAGAGCTCTGGCTAGGCATCAGCAGAGATTACGCACAACAAAAGAAAATAGCTCGAATTCTCAGTAGCATCAGCTTAGAAGTAATCAACACCTTGGAGATTGTTTCTAGATTAAAATAATCTACTGTATTGAGAAATACATTGTGATAGGAAAGGCCTATCCCTAGATCTTTCTAGCTAGCTGCCACCAGCATGGTGGCCGGTCATGTTGAAGGTCAGAGAGAGAAGAAAGGAATGGAGAAAGGTCAGGAGGAAGTCCAGTAGGAGCTTCCTGGACACATCCCACCTGAGAGGGGGAAGGTGGGCTTAGAAGCAGAGATCAAAAAGGTTAAAGTGACACACACACACTAACTCACTATCTCTACTCCCAATGCCCCTAGTGGTTATTAGGGTTTGTTGGTACAAAAGGTTGATGTCATCTGGAGCTGTTTCTCCAACACTCCTTTCCCACAAGATGGGAGCAGCGTGCCCTTTAAATAGCACATGCTCCTGCAGCACCAAAGGCTTCTCGTGGGAAGGGAGCTTGTGCTAAAAGAGTGCTCATGGGAAAGCAGTCTCAGTCTAGAGGAGTCTGGCTGTTTGCACTGCCCAGGGGAGGGCTGTAGGTCTGTGCTCAGGCCTATCAATACCAACACAGATAGTACAGAGACATGTTGCCTCCTCTCTTCTCCTTCTGTGGACTTACTCACATAACAGCCTCTCTGATTACCTGCTTAATTGGGAGGAACAACCATGGGGCTGTAACACCCCCACTCTCTCCGCAGCTGTTCAGACAACCACCGTAGCAAATTAACCAGCAGGGCTGGCCTTACTGCGGGGCGGCTTGGGGCAGCTGCCCTGGGCCCCACTCCTGGGGGGGGGGAGCTCCTGGCCTGATAGTGGCTGGGAGCTGGGGGCCCCCAAGCATGGGGATCCCCTGGTTGAGTCCAACTCCGACCGACAGGCATCAGGAGTGAGAGAGAGGCAGAGCCTCTACCTGTCCCACACTCCTTCGCAACTTCTGCTGGCAGCAGGCAGCGCGGCGGCAGATTTAATCTGTCACTGCTGTACACTTCCACCAGTGGAGCCCAATACAGGGAGCCAGCAAGCAGGCCTGGGGCAGAGCCCAGGATGCCAACACCACAGCGACGGATGGGGTAAGTGCCCACGAAATGGCTGGGCTTGGGAATGGGCAGAGGGGAGTGCCCCTCTGCCCGTCCCTGAGCCCAGGTCCAGGTAGTGCCCCTTGACTGAGCTGGGGAGCACCCCCTGAGCTGGGGAGCCCTGCTTTTCTCCCCAGCCCTTGGCCCTGCATCTCCTAAGGCCAGCCCTGTTAACCAGCCACATCCCCACAATACCCACACTTGTAAAGAGAGGTAATTTTACCACCCCCGGCCACTGCCAGAAAGTTTACTGGGGCCAGAGGGCAATGGGATGTGGCCATATTGGAAAGGGGTGTGGCCAAGAAGCTTCCCCGCTCCTTTTCAGATATAGCTCCAGCCCCTGCAGAGCGTTTTGATGTCACAATGCTCCAAAACAGGTATGGCCAAATCGCAAAGGAGGAGGATCTTAGTCCTGCCCCTTTCCAGTGTGATCACACCCTTTATGAAGAATCATGATATCACAGCTCTCCAAGAGGCTGGTTGGAGCAAGAGTCTGGGATGTGGGGGCAAGTACTGGCCCAGTTGCCCCCTCCCAGCGCCCATGTAACCATTCCCTCTGCCTTGCTATAACTCCTCCGCTTGTGGGAACAAACATGTGAGTGTAGTGAGTTACGGGATGATTCCCTTGATTATGTACTCGTGTGGACAGATCTAGTTACACTGGGTAATGTTTGGGTGGTAGAGGCATTGGCTTGATAAGGGATGCCTTTGCAGGCTCCTAGGCAGCAATGGGTGTTTAGGAGGGATTAGAATAAATACACCAGTAGCTTGGCACATGAGAAGAGCAATGTTGCTCCATGCCTAAGGAAGTATGGGAGGAGGAGGCAGACACTAGTGTGGATGCACGATGCTGGTCTGCGATCACTGGTGGAATGAGGGGGACAGGATACAAGCTTGGACACAATGTGCGGGGGCCTGCAGGCTGGGAGGGGAGCTTTAACTCTGAGCGCAGGCATGATGATGCCAGTACTGGGTTCCAGAGGGGAGAGAGAAATGTTCTTGGAACAATGGCCCTCTCTTGTTAGCTGCCTTTCCGTCTTCCTGCCTTCTTCTTGCCAGATGCAAGTATAACCCACCACTGTTCCAAAATCTGTGGGATCAGTGGGCGGGTTCAGTCTGGGTTGACAGAGGAACTCCCACCCGTGGTCCAAGAAGGATAAAAGGTATTTGACTCTGCAGGTTTTTAGTGTCTGGCTAACCTCACCCAGAGTTGCCCCAATAAGAAAATGAAAGAACAACAAACCTAATTAAAAATATTATGCTAAAATAAAACCTTTATGAATATAAAAAAAGCATAGAGATAATATGGGTGACGCTCAGAAATTCTGATGACAATCTTATTGCTGTTTCCTGAAAGAATTTTCCCCCCCCTCCAGTAACAACAAAACAAAACATTTACAAATCTCTTCAGTACCCACAAAGGTGCACAGGACAGTGGGTGTTTTTACACACACATTTTTCCTGCGTGCTTGCTTTACAGCCTGAATGTTCTGTGTGTCTAAATCACTCACCCAGTTCTTAAACATCTGGCTCTTTGAACTTCTGCACAGAACTTCTCCCAGAACTTTTGTGTGTAAAAATTTCTCCTGGTAAACTGCTTTGCTCCAAGCAGCTGTGGTCACTTGGTTTCCATGGCAGCCCCTCACGTCTACAGCTGCGGCTACCTTAGGTTGCCCCAGGGCAGTGTTTGTGTGAAGAATGCATCCAGGAACTGCCTCAGGGCAGTGTGTGTGTGTGTGAAGAATGCATCCAGAACTTACTTGTGGATGTAAACCCAGAAGATTGAAAGACCAGCACTTGAAGGTGTGTGTAAAAATGCCCAGTGAAGAAAACACAGAGCTAAACCATAGCGCACTGATAATACAGCATATGTCCCAGTTGGGCAACCAAAGGCTCACAGTTCCTTAAGGCTTAAAAATGTCCAGTCTATATCCACTGTAGAAGGTAAGTTCTTCCTTCCTGGAACACACCAAATCCTGTAAGCAACCAGTGGTCTGTAAATACGCAGCCTCTGTGTAGGCCTTCACCACCCCTCTGGGGCAGCTGCTATCCTCCTGAGCCAGGCTGAACTGACTAGAATGTTCTAAGTACAGGCAAGCCCTAGATACTATTCTCAAACATATATAATACAAATTTACATATAGCGCAACACTTTTTGAGCATTCCATAACTCAGAATATATAGATTCTGCAACAACAGTAAGGATTTCCCATTAAGACTATGACTGTTTTTAGGGATGGGCAAACGCAGTTCGGAAGTTCGGATTTGGCCCGAACTTGGCTTGTTCAGATGACCGAACCCGAACGCGAACATACCGAACGGCGAAATGGCCGAACAGTTCGGTCAGTTCGGATCACGTTCGGGTGAGTTCGGGTGGCAAAAAAAGGTTCACTGGAAGGTCAAACATGACAGGGAGGTGTCAGCAGGGCCCCGAGGGAAACGCGGGTCTGCGAATCGCAGATTTCCCGTGGAATTCCCCTCCCCCCGCGGAATCTCCTGCCCCGCTTACCCCAGCGCAGAATTTCCAGCCTGCGCTGCGGGGACGCGGGGCAGGAGATTC